>CP130735.1:32909748-33371196 GCA_030553155.1 Nippostrongylus brasiliensis | reverse complement strand
TTGCCACGCAATCTAGGGAGGTTATCTTCCGGGCATTGACATCTGTGTACTGAGTCCGCACAGTTACATCGAATACGGTTTGTGCAGGACCAGAATTCCGTCTGAGCTTGGGTGTAGTTGGAGCACATGACGGGGATTTGGAAATTTGGCGGTAGTAAATATGATGTACCGTCATCGGATGTCGCGAATCTTTTGTTCTCGAGGTTATTAGTCGATCGTTGAATGGAGATTATTGTTATGTTGAAATTGTCGATCTTTTCCGTTTTGTATGGCTCCAGTACATACGTTTGCGTCTTCGTAGTGTTTTGGATTGTTATTTCCACTTCGAGAGTAGCTGTAGGAGTCCATTGAGGACAGTTGAAGATTTCGAATACACTTTCCGATGTAGGTCTGTGAGTTACTCTGTAGAACCAGCACGTAGGTAACGATAGCACACATCCGCATAGTATTCCGCCGCAACTGCTCAAACACCCAGAGTATCCTGGATACTTTGTTGTATGCTGAAGCTCTGGAATAGTTTCATTTGGGCTCATGGTTTCACATTTGTTTGATGTGCATGAACCAGCTTCGGCACATCGTTTGATGTGGTAGATTTGTATTTTGGTGGGCCTCGTGTAGAATTCAGAAACTTTGGCGCATTTGAAGTCTACCTTTTTCTTTGTGATTTTGGCCGTGCCTATGGTCTTGTTTGAGTGCATTATTTCGATGCATAGCTCGGACCGGACTCTATTGAATAGCAGTTCTCTATTGTATTCTAGATGGCACTGGTTTCTCTCATTGCATACCAGCTCGGCTGAGTGGCGCATGTATCCGTGTTGGCATGCTTCAGTGGAGACAGTCATGAGAAGCGTTAGTGAAAGCATTATCATAGTATTTGGAAGAGGTGTGAGCTCGAAGCTACACGGAGATGTCGTCGATTGACTGTTCTCATTGATTTTCCTTATTGGTTTTGCGGACTTTTTGCTCTTAAGGTATTTGGCTGTCCACATGGCCACCATTGTGATTGAGATTGCAAAGTAAACCAATGCGGCTACGGTTGCAATTGCTCCTGCTGGCCAGCAGTGTGGGTTGCCGAGAAGGCTTTTTGATAGGAAATATTGATGGTCACAGAATTTTGGTCTGTCACACATTTTCTCTACTTCCCGTGCAATATTATTTTCGATGATTCGAAGACGGATATTCACGGGTAGATCCTTCGGTGCTATTGGTAGAAGGTAGACGCTTGATGTGGTCGCGTTGTTTATCAATCGACATTCTTTGTCGATGCACAATTCATATTGATTGCTCATTGGTGCTAACCTCACTATCCCTTTCGAGCACGATATAGCGGAGGAGTTAGCACCTGCTATTGATGGCGCTACTATTGACAGTAATGTCATGAATAGTAGAGATGATGTCACGGAAGATGATGTATTTGGACAAACTGCACTACATTCCATGTTTCTGAAGAAATCGTATGCCCGCGTCTTTGAAACACGAGGCAACGGCTGTTTTGGAGCGGTCGAGGTCGATTCAATGTTATCACGATCTTGTTCGATGAGTCTATTTGGTACAGTGGACTCTTCTTCAGAGATTCTTGGTATACTTCGAATTTCCAAAGGATATATTTTGTTGAGAGGCCTTTGAATTTCATTTTTGTTTGGCATCAAAATTCTTGCGGACCTGATGAGTCCGTCAGCGGAGGTGATTGTTTCTGTGACCCTGCCGTATGGCCAATTTCCTCTAGGCAGTAGGTCTTGCTCAATTAGCACGATCTCACCTATCTGGGGGCATGACCTTGGCAGATGTCGAGGCTGCTTTAGATGTTGTTTCTGCATTTCTCTAAGCGATACGAGGTATTCATATCTCCAACACTCCCAGAATTTATTGGCCACTGCTTCTGAGGATTGCATCGCTTCTAGAACTTGTTCTCTTGATTGTATGAGATCGGGATCGTATGACGGATCGTCGTTTCCGAAGTATTCTCTTTGTGGAAGAGAAAATTTTACGTTTCTTTGTAAAAAATCGACTGGGCGAAGAGGGATCTCTGAGATATCGTCCAGATTCAACTTTGTTAGAGGCCTAGTGTTGAGTATTGCTTCAATTCTCGTCACCACGGTGTTCATTTCTGTGAACGTGAGCCTTTTACGACCTATTGATTTGTTTAGCGCCTTTTTAACTGAGGCCACCAACCTTTCCCAGATGCCACCCATCCAAGGTGAAGCTGGTGGGTTGAATATCCACTTGATTCTTTCTGAGGCACAATAGGACATAAGAGAATTGCCTGTTGTATCGTCATTTTCGAACATGGTGGCTACTATTTGTTCACCTTGTTTGAAGTTTGTTCCGCAATCACTGCGCATTAGTTTCGGAACACCTCTTCTAGATGTGAACCGTATAAAACTGTTCAGGAACGCAGCTGTGGAAAGATTTTCCACGACTTCTAGGTGAACTGCACGTGTGGTTAAGCACGTATAGAGGCAGATGTACATTTTTTCCTGACCTTTTGACGTGAATGGTCCCATGTAGTCACAACCCGTGTTTTCGAAGGGTTTTGATGCTATTACTCGGTCTTTAGGAAGACTGGGCATTGGCGGAGCCCCTAATGGTAGGCCTTGGTATCTTTTGCACGTTGTGCAGTTTTTGATGTACTTCTTGAAGGCGTTGGATGGTCGTGGAATCCAAAACCTTTGGCGTGCTATTGTGAGTGTATGTTCTTTCCCACAGTGGGCATTTTCTCTATGAATTTGCTGTACGATTAATCTCACCAATTCCGATTTATGCGGTATGTATATGGGAGATTTCGTGTCTATTGGAAGCACTGCATTTTGCAAGCGAGATTGGTGTCGTATCACTCCGTTCTCGTCTCGCAGAAGTATTTTTTCTGGAAACCTTTTCTGTAGGGTTTAAAGACTCTCGTTTCCTTGCTCTTGATTGAGAATTATTAGTTCTGCGAGCTCGATATCTCGTGGCGTAACTTGTTTTTCAACGCTAAACTGGGAGATTTTCGTCAGTTCGATATTTACTGAGCGGTTTTTACTGGTTGATATCGCCCAATTCTTCAGTGTTTTTGCTAGGATTGAGGTTATTCGCAACACTTTGTTTAGATCTGAAAATCTCGACAGATCTATTACTACTATCGGACTTTCTGAGGGAGTTTCTGGGATATCGAGCAGGATTGGCATTTCGATATTCAGTTCCGTCGAAGTTTCTTTTATTAGGTCGATGGACTTGATTGGCCATGTGTCCCGATCATTTTCCAGCCATCGAGGGCCATGGATCCAATCGTGATTTTTGATAGTCTGTGTTGTCAGACCTCTGGTCCCTGCATCTGCTGGGTTATAGTTGGTGTCAACATGAAAGAAGGATATAGAGATGCCTTTTTCTTCAATGATGGTTCTGACTTTGTTTATTCGGTCTCGTGTATTTGAGACGAAAATAGGCAGTTTTTTGCTGGATTTTAACCACCATAATGCTATCTCACTGTCTGTAGCGATTGCGACACTTTCTATAGATTTTGCTGTACTAGCGATGATTGAGTTGCAGAGCCGCATGGCCATTAGCACTCCTAGTAACTCTAGTCGAGGTATGGTCTGATGGCACTTTTTTGGCGTAAGTCGTGTCTTTCCAGTGATTAGGTTTGATATCGATCGAGTCTCGACATTTTGCATATATGCGCAGGTCGCTATTGCGACCTTGCTTGCGTCCGCAAATGTCCATAGGCGCGATTTCGCACCCGATGTCACGGTAACAGGTCGACTTATTGTCATAATAGAATTGTCAACCTCATTGCATAGTTGATTCCATCGTTCGAGTGTTGCTGAATTTAGTTCTGTTTCCCAGTCGACACCTGTGTCAAACACTTCTCGCATCATAGATTTGAGTCGGACGAGAAGTGGACCTGCGAGTCCTATCGGGTCATAAATTGAGTTTATTTGACTAACGATATCTTTTTTCGTTAGTTTGGTTACTTTACGAAATCTCGTTGTAACCTCGAACTCGTCGCTTTCGGGTTTGTATTGGACTCCGAGCAATTTGATTTGATTAGACTCCAATTTATCTTCTTTTGGAATTTGTCGGTTTACTTCATGGGAGTTTGAGATATATTCTCTGATGTTCATACCAACTTCGGCGAAAAGTTGTTTAGAAGCTTTGTATTTTTGTACAGCATCAGTGACGGATTCTGCTCGTAACAGGATGTTGTCAACGTATAAATTGTTGGCAATTTCGTTGGCTAGTTCCGAATTTTTATTATTCAGGAATGTCGTGAGAGCCATATTAAGAATACTAGGTGAGGCCGTTACTCCGAACGGAAGTCTCTTGAATCTGTACTGGATAAGGTTATCCCTTGTTGGCGGTAGATTTATATCCTTTAGCCATAAGAATCGGCATAAGTCCTTATGTGGACTCAACAGTCGTATCTGGGTGAATGCTGCTTCTATATCACACATCAGGATGATTTTACTGCTGCGAGAAGCTAACAGAATGTCATGTACTTTAGTGATGAAAGCTTCTCCTTTGTGAATCACATCGTTCAAGGAAAGCTTGCCTTTTCTTTTTGAAGATGCGTCAAACACTATGCGGAGAGGTACCTTTTTTGCTGGTTTCCAGACTCCTGAATGAGGCATGTAGTAGGTGTTTATCGCGTTTTTCTCCGCTGCAGAGAAGACTTCTATCATGTCTTCCTGCTGATACTTCTCTAATATTTTACAGTACCATTTCCGTTGTTCTTGGTTGTGTTGGAGGGTTTTTTGGAGTGATTCCAACCGCCGAACGGCCATGGAGTAGTTATCTTCAAGCTCGGAAATATTATCCTTTAATGGAAATGGCGCAGTTATGTGGCCATCTCCGAAGTCAATTTTCTTGGAGTAGTCTTTAAGGTATTTGTGGACTTTTTCATCTAGCTGCGTCTCTTCGCTAGAGATCCCCAATCCTTCCAGTTCGAACAGTTTTTGTAGTATTTCCTGTTCACTGCTTTCTTGGATAGAGGTCATGCCGTAGCATATGCCGTCTTTTTTCTCTTCTTGTTGTACCCCTTTTCCATATATGGTAGGGCCGAAGACAGTTTTCGCTATGTGTAGACCTGTAGGTGTCTTCACTGCGTTGATTGGACCTGTAACGAGGTCGTGGTAATGGTCTAATCCGACCAGTATGTGAGGTTTTTGATGTTCCCCACGCAGCTTGGAGTTGGCCAAGCAGATACTATTCGCCTTCAAGAAGGCGACGTCAATGGAGCTAAGGTTGACTCCTGGGAAGCCGTTGGTTATGATCGGCTTGGTTTGAATTTCTAGTTGAAGCTCTTCGCCGTACACTGTGCTCACTTGCACGTTTACTATGTGGGTTTTGAAGGTTTCGGTATGTCCTCCTATGCCCGACATGGTGCAAAGTTCTGTAGTCTGTTTTGGAACGCCAAGATAGTCGGCAAGCGATTCCTCAATGACTGTTTTTTGGGCGCCCGGAATCGAAGAAAAAGAGTACTTTCTCGAATTCCTCTTTATTATGATTCCAAACGTTGCCTTCAGCTGTCATTAGGACGAGCTGCAAGGAGGTTTTTGCGTTCTCGGATGTAACTTTGTTATTTTTGGAACACATTTGGACATTATTTACGTTCGTCCGGTTTTGCTCGTTTTGTCTTGGGAAATTTCTTTGTTCCCGTTGGAAGCGGGCTGGTTTTGAATAGTTTTGACCTGAACTGTTTCTCTGACTGTTGTTCCATGGCACAGTGTTATTGGCTTGATTGCCTTCTTTTTTAAAACAGAGGCTTATATGGTGTTTTTGTCCACATTTGGAGCAGTCCGGTTTGTTACATTCGAAACTGCTGTGGTTTGAAGAGCAACATTTCCAACATCTGTGTCCATCAGTCAGAATTTTTCGGCGGATCCCTTGGTCTGTTACTGACCTGCAAGTCATCGAGCCGTGATTGCCTCTTTCGCAAAACAAGCATTGGTTGCCAGGCGCGACGTACTTCTGGTCGCCAGCAGGAGGTCTTTGATTGGCATATCGCTCTTTTGAGGTGTCGGGCATGTTTGTTTGTTTATGACCCAGCCTGTTCTCTACGTAACCTTTCGCTGCTATCTCTTTCTTCAATAGATTGATTAGCTCACCGATAGTCTGGCTATCTTGTGAATGGTTCGTTAAGAGAACTGGTTTTACTACTTCATGAGGAATTTTGGCCAAAATGGTTTCGCACCACATTGGGTCGCAGGTTTTTCGCACATCGTAGCCGGCGGATACCATTTGGTTGATCAGAATTTGAATTTGATCGAATACAGCCGAGCAACTGTCTGAGAAATTGCTCGCCGGTTTCAAATTGACTAGTTTCTGCACTACCTGTGATCTGTTTGTAGGTTGGTTGCAGTAATTCTCTTGCAGAGTTCGGATAATCCATTGATAATTTTCTGGCAAGAGTCTGATTCCTTTTATCGAAGCCTGCGCTTTTCCTTTGAGGCTTTCTTTTAGTAGGAGGATTTTCTCCATAACATCGAGTTCCCTGCTGTTGTGTACCAAAGTTTCGAAGATCGCCCAATATTCGGGGAATTCCTCAGCGTTGCCGTAGAATTTGGGCAACGTCGCTTGAAGTGGTTTTATAGACCGAAAATGCCGTGCATCGTTTCCTGGGTTATAAATGACGGCTGAAGTTGTAGCTGTCTGCGAAGGATTACTCTCGCCACTTTGACTTTCATCTGGCTGGTTTTCATCTTCGTCCCCTTGATTTTCGACGTTTTCAGAGGAATTTTGCAGAATCAGTGATCGATGGGAAACGTAGCCTAATTTTACGCTCATTGTGTCCCTTGTGCATTTTGACTCGTCAAATCGTGCAGTTAACATGAATATTAATTCATCTGCGCTGGCGAGTTCTTTATGTACCTGCGACTCGTTCTCAATTTCTTCTATTTCAACCAATAAGTCTTTTTTATCCGACTTGTTTTTGCAGTTTTTGTACTCTTCTCGTACCTCGCTGTAGAGTTTCTCAAGCCTCTCTCTTCCCTCTTTGATTTGGTTTATACTGCTTTGAAGTAGAGCAGTAGTGGCCTTGCATTTTTCATAATTCTCCTCGTCTACAGAGGAATACTCGACTCTTGCTGTGTAACCGGTATACCTGGTAACAAGATCTTTCAGCGTGCTGGCGCTGTTTATGATTGGAATTTTGTGGAAATGCAACGCCATTTTATTGCGAGATTTCCGAAGATCCGTTTAGTATACAAATTTGCGGCTTGAAACCACAAAACTGGCTCCAGGCTGTTGTAGCAGGAGTGAGGTTCCCTTTCGGGCTGAATCAGTTGAGATTCGTAGTCTTAGAAAAGACTGATAGATTTGCTCGTTAGAGCTGTCTTCGTTCCAGGCCCCAAAGTTGTTACGCTTTGACGCGGGAAAGTTGGCTGTTAGGCCGATGCACCAGATGACCAGGATGGGTGCTAGAAGACAGGAGTGTGGTGGCTCCTTTAAAGATACAAATAACACGCGGTGGTTCAATAGATTTATCTCGAGAGGTGAAGAGTGAGAGACTCGGCTGAGTCTCAGCAAGTACGATGTATGCGAGTGAGGTGGCACCGTCGCCCTCACCCTAGTGCCGCCCACAAGCGGGTGAGCGGCTCCTTACAAAAGACGAGGTCGTCGACAGATTGTCGACGACACCGACCACCAAACCAAAATGTTTGCTCAGAAAAATCTACAATTTAGCGGCGATCTGCATCAAATGTTTGTAACACATTATAATAGCTAGACCATGGTCTATCAGAATTTCGTTTGAGACTGACCCTACGCTCAGTGGTTTTTGCGATATTTTTGTTTGAAATAGCATATAGGAATCACTATAAAAGTTTAAAAAACAGAATTCGGAACAACGGTGTGTTTCGACATATTTTTAAATAGAGTAGTCCGAACTATCGATCGGTGTAAGATTCTTCCTCATTTGAGCTGCGTACGATCAGAGAACGTTGCCAAGTATTGCGCTCAGGACCGTACAAGGTACAATACCCTCTTTGGGGCTCGGTCAATTATCACCTGTTTGATGTTGATCTCGGTCTGGGTTGTCGTGACTGTCGCTCACACCAAAGTATGAGAAGTAGAAATTGATGACCATTATTTCATTAGAATCATAATGCTCATTTTATATCGAGCGATTTTAATATTTTAATCTAACGTAAATGGATGGTTTCTTTTTCTGAAGTTTTCGCTCACTTTGTTTCTACATGCATCAAAAACCCCTTTATGGGGTTCCGTTCATTCCTACCACCTGAAGTGCCTGACGCACGACTTTCCTCAAAGAGACTTATCCTTGATACTTGTGCTCCCATCTTCAAAATGCTTCACCCAGCTCCTAACAATGCTAACACAAACGCAGGTATATCATCATGCACCTTGAAGTCATGGGTGAATGCACACTGCTAACGGTTATTTTTTCTAAAAGAGAAATTCAATGCTAGTAACCTATTTTGTGCCCTATTTTGCAGGCACTACTGCCTACTGTGAGGCTACTGCCCAACAATATGCAATTGGAAGCACCGCGAAGGCGCAACGTGCGATACTCAAAGTATGTAGCCCAATATGAATTAATGCTATGTAGATATAGTTCAATGGCCTCATTTGCCGTCGAATGTTAATGGAACTTATCGTCGGAAATACTTCCCCTGTTACTACTGCTGTGATCCTACCCATACATATCTCCTCAAAATGCCCGGAATTCGTGAGCGGTATATCCAAAACAACCCTGAGACAAATTCCGAAACAAACCCGGTTAACACGTTGACGACAGCGCCTTTCGCGTATCTGGCGCGTGGGACCAACCGATTTTTTTTTCGCACGCCGAGGCTGTGGGATGATGCCGGCATGCGGCAAATTTTTTTTTCAAAATGGAAATGAATAGTAAATCTCGAAGACTACATATACAGTCCTGTAATATCGGGGATCGTGACTATTCCTTTTTTGCAATGAAAATAGAAAAATAACAGCTGGAAGCTTTTAGAATGTCCTTTTTCCCTATCCAGGTTAAAAGGAAATTGTTATTTGTTTATTGTTCATTATTTGTTTATTCTGATAATCAATATTTGTTTGCATTTATGTATTTGTTTCAGAAACCAGTATTTGTTTGCATTTATTTGTTTCTTGCAATGACCATTATTTGTTTTTACTTGTAAAGAAAACTGGTGCACAATCAAAAATTCCAGTAAATCAGAAGCTAAGAATCATTTTCATGGACCATGCCTCCTATAACAATGTGCAAAGGTCTACTAAAAAGTGGCACAAAAACATCCTCCGAAATTCTGAAATGTACCGAGAAAAATGCAATACCAGACTGTGGCGCGGCATTGCGCCACACGGTCCCACGCGGCCGCTTGAGCGTGGCGCAGCAATGCTCCACGCTGTCGTCAACGTCATGTTAAGTTAGATATTTGGAGATGCTAGGTTATTCGCAAAACACTGACATCGGACGGGAATTGAACCCGTGTCCTTTTCCTTTTCCCGTCCAATGTCAGTGTTTTGCGAATAACCTAGCATCTCCAAATATCCAAGCCAATCAACTAAATCTGTCTATAAACCGCTAACAAAAAGCGGCAAATAGCAAAATAGTTTCGTATCAAAACCTGATTAGCTTTCGATCCCAGATTAGTCAGCGTGCTATAATCACTCGAAGTTTAGCCGTGCTCTATCGCACCTTATTGGCGTGACAACGATTCACAGCCATAAAGCTAGCAATCGCGTATAAACCTGAAATATATACATCCTGAATAAAGCCGACAAGGCGTAGGCTAACCAGGACTTGTTGTTTACAGTAGGAACCATTCATTAACCTGGACGCTTGACGGCAACAACACTTTTATCCAACGGTTTGAAAGTAGTGTGGAATGTTTAAGAAAGTATCACTCTGGTAGCCGTTGGTGCTCAGGAAACTGTTTGAGATTAATGCATTCTTTACTGACACAGATGGAGTGGAACAAGAGCAAGAGTCGCACCATTACGAATCGCATATACATTCGCAAGTCGGACCTACGACAGACGACTTTCTCTGAAATCAATTCAAAAGCATATACAGACGATGGGTGAGGCGGGTCAAACACGGCACGCATCCATTTTGGTGAGGGGTGGCCACCTAGCTGACTGCACGGTGGCAGTTGGGAGTTCCATCCTACTTTCGTCGGTTTGATCCTTTTTTTCGTCTTATTTTGGTGTGAACCGTGACGGAGGATCTCGTCAGCTGCCCACGCCGCCGCAACCAGACCATCGGTTGTATAAGACAGCTCTTGAACGCTACGCTATGTATGTATGTTCTCAATTCCTTCTTCGTGTCATTCACGGCCTTTGCCAAGCAACTCGCCGACAATGTTAAACCTATTTGTGAGCCACAGGCAGCTATTGAAATACTGCACGTGGTTGTTATTTTCACAATAGAACAAACACATCCTTCTTGCAAGCTTTATCTAATGACACTCGATCATTCAAGTAATAAATGCACATGACAACAGTCTGTGACAGTGGAGTGTCATAATTTTTTCTATCAATAGGTTCATGCGCATGTACACTCATAATTTTTTCTATCAATAAATTGAGGCTGTTCAAGGAAAAGCTCTAAGTTGCAGAAGAGTCATACCAGTCACCAACGAAGCCAAGTTGAACATCGTAGGTGCGGATTTTTGGGCGTGTGTGAGAGAATCGGATTTTTCAGATTTTTGAGCATTACTCGGAGGTGGTATGTCGTCAAACATCTGGACAAGCGGGAAATCAGGATCGAGCGTGGTGGAGTGTTCACTTGCGTCTGGTTCGCCAGAGCCCGGATCCTGAGGCGCTTCGTCGCCTGAACCGGATGAAGACACTCCCTCGTCAGGCTCGTCGCCCCCATCGAGTGTTCCTGTTCCAGATCCTTCTCCTCCACCAGCAGTAGCTGTTTCTGCTCCAGATCCGTCTCCTCCACCAGCAGTAGCTGTTTCTGCTCCAGATCCGTCTCCTCCACCAGCAGTAGCTGTTTCTGCTCCAGATCCGTCTCCTCCACCAGCAGTAGCTGTTCCTGTGTCGGATGAATTGCTCCCACCGGCTGTAGGTGTTCCTCCATCAGATGCATCGCCTCCATCAGGTGTAGATGCTCCGCCGTCAGATGTATCACCTTCACCGGCTGAAGATGTTCCTGCGGCGGATGATCCCATAGTTGAATCAGCTTCGTGCTTTACAGCTTTGTAATCACCGCTTCCAGCTCTAACTCGAGCCTTGAATGGGCTGACGAATGACGAGGACAGGATGACGAGAAGCACTGAAACAGAAACTTTGTCAGCGAGCTGCTCATGTTCTTCTGCCGACGTCTGTCTTGCTCACCGAATCTTCGCAGGAGCAGCACCATATTCCTTGACGACACGCCAGCAAGTTAAACTGTTGAGGCCCGCAAAATGACAACCTCACCGTATTTCGTAGCTTATATATGCATTCATTATCACGTAGTCAGTGTTAGCGTACACACGGATCACGTGATAATGAAACAAAATGGGTGCCCTCCCGTTCATTTCGTCGGACGTTATTGCTGTTCATTTTGTTATTGATATCACTGGACACTTGGTGTTAGCTGAAGAAATTGCTTCAATCTTCTACGTTTCTTTTCGTTCTCATTCTTTGCCCTTCGTTTTCATCCTTTTTCTGTTATATCGTGTTTTTATCCTTACGGCTTACAAAAACGATTTCTTCGACCACTGCAGTGCGATAAGTGGAACAGCGTTGACATTTTTTAGTGATCAAAGTGTGACTTAACTCAGCAAGCAGCATTGATTTATGTTTAGTCGTTTATTCAGCGAAGCTAGCGAACAGACGTTTGGCCGCCGATAGGCCGATGAACGACTGGTCCTTGCTATATACATAAGGATGGATTGATGTCAATTCAGTTTTTAAATGATTTTCAGTGGTGGCGGTTGGTGGCGGTTTCGTTACTGCTTATCACTGGAATCATTTTGAAGATCACATTCCATCATAACGCACTAACACTTCATCTACCCGATATCGTTTGCCGAGGTCAGTCTTATTTCATTTGAAATGGATTGACCTAAAGGGGCGGGGTATGACTGAGTGAAAGTGCGATAAGGTAGGCAAGCAAGTGAAAACTCGGTAGAGATGTTAAACAAAATACACAGGAACTAAGGAAGTGTGACTTAACTCCGTGAGCACTATAGATTTACTTGTTCATTTATTTGTTTATTGATATAACGAAGCCGGCACACAGACGTTTGGCGGCCGATAAGCCGATGAACGGCTGGTTTTTCAAGGTTACGGTACTTTCTTCTTTTACTTTGCATTAAACTATTGCTTTTCCAGCGAAAATCTTGTGACGAATGCTCCCTACTGTACAGAAAAGCATAGTTGCGGAATATTGTGAACAGGAGGGGCAAAGGACACGGCCGCTCTGAAGGGAGATCCTCGTATTTCAATAGCACCATCAACGCCGCTGAAATTCGGACTAGCGAAGGTGCACGCAGCTCGTTCTCTAAGTTCCTATTTCTCACCATAATTTATAGATGCCAGCTCCTCATCTTATTTTGAGACAACGAGAAAAGTGGAGTTTTATTTTCCAAGCAGAACTAGAACAAATGGTACCTAATCGCTTTCTTCTTCAATGGTTTTCATTTGTTTCCTCTATAATTTCTTAATTCTCTAATACTATTTGCTTGTCTGTGCCATTCGCGCATCTGTGCCGCGCTGTGCGGCTGCGTATTTACCTGCTTCGATATTGACCCGGCCGTTCTAGCACATAACGCACCGCGTGCGCCACATGGTGGCGCACGCGCTGGCTGGTCACTGGAACCGCGTGCGCCACATGGTGGCGCACGATCTTGTAATCAATTTTTTGTATAATGCTTTTTGCTTTCAGCTATGACTCCTGACACACTTTATTATATAAACTCTATGTACATAGAAAATATCTTGGTTCGTCAAAATCTGGATTCAATACTGAGATTTGGGACGAAAATATTATTTTTCGATCAAAAACCTCATCTAATACTTTATGTAGAACAACTTAGGAGGATTTTGTTTCTCCTCCAAGTGTATGAAAATTGGAGAATCGACATTGGTGAATTCCATCAAAACTAAACAATCGAACTTCCTCAACTTTGTGGCAATTGAACAATAAATTTCTACCACATCATAACCATTGAGCAATACGACGACGAACAGCACCCCCGCCCCTTCACTGCTTGCTTGAACCAGCTCATTACGATGGAGGATCGCAAAAGCAACATCATGTTTGTGATCACGGTGCGAAATAACCCTCCTAGACGAAGTTTGAGCCAAATATGAACGGTGTGGCGCACGAAAAAGAGCGCGTAAAAACGCGCGCGGTCCCACGCGCCAGCCAGCTGCAAAAGGGCTTGGTGCGTTATGTGCTAGAAGATTCCTCCAGCGCCTCACTGACGGTTCGTTGCACTGATCTACGCATTTATTCCATTACTCTGGTGCTCATACTGGTTACTTCTATTGCAACGACTCCAGTGGCCCTATCGTTTCCGACAGTGAGACTCCTCGTGGCTGGAGTCGCAATCTATAATAGAAGACGTTCCGTCTAAAGCCACCCTCACAGGTCTACTACTTGCGACGTTTTTTTCTTGCCGTGGTTCTCAGTTGCTTTCGTTTGACCGCGTCTACGTTGATTTTTCATAAACATCGCCATGCCGCAACTGCCTGCTCCTCAAACTACTCCTCACTCTTCATCAGCCCTATCTAGAAAGAAGAAGCACCTGGAATTTCAGTCACCTACCCAACATCACTTGCTGGACAACCTTATTGTGGACTTACCATCGAGCGACATGCAATCATATATGAAAACCGTACTATGCGCTCTCTTAGATAATCGTGAACAACTCAAGGCATTAAGGGAAGTTTGCACAAAAATTAGCCAGGAAACGCTTCACTCAGAGCTGAAAAAATCGGAACTGAGACGTTTACTCGACGCACAAAATCTGGCAAACCCTCCTCCATCGCACGTTCTGACTGTTCACAGCAATCTGAAATCTCATCCCCTGCTCAAGTTGCTCCCTCTGCCGATTCCAATCGTTAACATGAGATGGAACGTAGACGTTTGATTGTGCTATCCAGTGTTCCCGAATCTCCCTCACTATCCTCCTCTGATCGTGTCTCTGCGGATCATAAGATTGTCGTTTCAATGTCAAATCACTTGAACGTTGAATGCCTGCCGTCAGCTGTTTTCCGCATGGGAAAATTTGATGCCAACAAATCTCGCCTCATAAAAGTTGTACTTCCATATCCTACCTTCCAGTATCTGGCAGTTAAGCGTGCTCCCCGCCTACGTACCTTTCAATGTAGGGGGTCTATCTAAGACCCTCACTTACAAAAGAAAAAAGAGATCGGCAGCATTATCACTGCTCCATGTTCGCAGGGAAATGCGTAGTTCCTCTGCTGAATCTTGTTGTGTCCGAAAGCGTTGCATCTGATAACATTTCTGAGAATGTTTCCGAGAACTTTCCTATGAATCGATGACCTTATCTTTCTTCTGCAGCTGATTTGCCTCCGTGTTCGCCATTTTATGTGTGTCGTGATTCATCCAATATAGCCGATGTTGGGCTCTCGGATAAACATACGATCTGATTTTTCTTTTCGGATAAACATACGATCTGATTTTATAATGTGTGTCGTGATTCATCCAATATAGCCGATGTTGGGCTCTCGGATAAACATACGATCTGATTTTTCTAAACGACACTTGGTTGCGCAGTTCGATTGAACTAGCTTCCACTATTCGGCCGTGATGAGTCACGTTACTCCGCACTCAGGCGGGATAGGGCCAGAAAATTGGGCGCTGATGTCTAGGTACTTTACAAATCTATCAACGCTGTATCAGTTTTTGAGGAATCTATCCATGACGTCTACGAAATATTGATATCAGATTAAGCTTTTGACTCCAAAACCTTAAGGTTCGTCCTGGTTTATCGAGCACCATGTTGTCCTATGTATTTCAAATCATCGACTTCAGAAAGCAATTAGTGACTACGTTATATGTGAGAATCCTGTCATCCTGTTAGGTGATTTCAATTTGAGTGGCATCGATTGGACTGACTGTCTTTCCCCGGTTATAGCGTCTGCGGTAGGGAGGGAATTCGTTGAATTCCTTACCGCACCCGACTTTCAACAATGTGTATCTATACCTACTAGACAATTTTTTTCTAGATTTAGTTTTTAATAATTCCCCGTCTTTAGTAAAAATCATGGCTGTCTGCAGCCATATGGGCAGCACGCTCTAGAATTCCTGTTGGTTTTACGTAAATTACGTCCCACAATTACGTTTAAAAGAACTTCAAGGCGGCGGACTACCCCTCCATTCAAGCTTACCTAGATTCTGTTGATAGGCTCGTTTGCTTCAGTTCAGTGAATTCGGTGGATGCTATGTACGAACTTTTTATCAGAATGCTGCACCACGTCATCGAGACGTACGTCCCCGTTGTCAAAGCTCCACATAATCACACCAACCACCCTGGTTACTTACAATGAATGCTTCTAAAGCGGGACAAACTTTAGCAGACAACGCTACAGCACGACGGCAAAGAGTCTGCGGTTTCCAAATGGTTTAATGCTCGTCTTAACAAAAAGTTAGCAAAATATCATGAAAGCATCAAACATAGAGTCATGGCTTTAGGCAAAAGTTCACATTTTCAAATTATCAGATCTAGACTTAAGGCTCGGTCCAAAATGCCCAGTCTAGTGCTGGGGGATTATGTATGATCTCAGCCTTGTCCACAAGGACGTGGACAAGGCTGAGACGCTTACGCGTGACTTTTGGAAAAATTATGGCTCCTGTACCGAAACACCTTCAGCTTGTTTTCTTGAGGCACTTTCGCCTATGTCTGACGGCGCCTGGTTTTATAAAGACGAGATCATGAAGCTGCTTGCTGCTTGTTCGTTTACGCTGACACCTCATCATGTCATCCTATTTTTCATTTAAAAAATTCTGCTACAAATCGCTTATCCATTAGAATTCCTGTTCAACCTTCTGTATTGTATTTAGAAAAAGAACATTTGAAGTCGCCTTTTCAAGCCATGAAAGCGAAAAACTCCTACATTGTGCCTGTTCCAACTACCCTAGAGTGGCTACTCTGTTCAACACAGAAGAGCAGCCGTAGAAAATTGCTTGGGAACTGAGATACGGGAGTTCGAATTTGGAAGATCGTTGCTGGAGTAGCGGTGAACACCGTTGAATGGGAAACTCGTCCGCGGCAACGCGACGTCGCTTCGCGAAAATCGCCATATTCGGCTAACTAAAAGGGTTTCCCCCCTTCAGCTCGCCCACAAATTATCGTCCTATAATCTTCGCCAGAACTTTCGAGGTAATATTAAAGAACAAAATCCTCCAGTTTATTGAGGAAAATTGCATTATACCCGACTGTCAGCACGGAATCTCCCGTGATAGATGCACAAAAACTGCTCTTCTTGCCTCCCTTAATGACTGGTCGCAAGCCAATGATGATAAGAAACAAGTACATGTCATTTATTTTGATTACTCAAAGGCGTTCGGTAAAGCACCACACTCTTTACTGATTACTCACGTCTGTTGGGATACACCCCCGCATAGTTGTATGGATTGAAAATTTTCTGCTGGAACGTACATATCAAGCTTGAGTCGGTGATAAATTTTCTTCGGTTCATGCAATCCCTAGTGGTGTTCCACAAGAAAATGTACTCTCCCCTCTATTGTTTACCGTATACACTTCTAATATTCCCGCCCTTATTTCTTCTTCTGCATCATGTGTTATGTATGCCGATGGTTTGAAAATCTATAGAATTGTCGGCTGCGTGGCTGATCGTGATGCCCTTCAATCAGCCGTAGATGACGTTGTTGCTTGGTCTACCTCCCACGACCTTCCACTCGCTTCGCACAAAACGTGTGGGGGCTGGTCAGACGGACCCTCAGTACACAATTAAGGATCAGGTATTAAGCCGTGTTAACTCAGTAGATTAGGGATCTGGGATTCATAATTAATGAGAAGCTTGCCTTCTTCGGTTACTGTAAAGTCGTAGCCAACAAGGCATTCGCTCGTACGTATAATTTGTTCAGAGCCCTCAAAACTAGAGACCCCTGTTGGCAAGCCAACTTCCCTTTATTAGCGATCAGTATAGGCATAGAAACGCGCTCCAACATTTTCCAGGGCAGCACAGGGCGACGTGGGTCCGAGCAAGAACGATACCGTAACCTCAAGGGAGCGCGTCGACTCATGCGCGTGGAGCGTCCGGCTTTTGCATCATGAGACGCTATCGGAACCGCCGGAGGAGTCGGCTCCAGTGCTGCTCCTATTTCCATCCTGTTCATATTAATCGTTGTTTCTACCTTTTGATTATTTGTGTTAGTCTTCTTAGTACTCATTTACTCGATTAGTTGTTATTATCCTCTTTGATGTATCTCTCTGATGAAGCTATTTGTAGATTCTTTCATTTCCTCTGCTCTCATGTGTCTCTTTGAGCTTAAGAACTTCTCAGGAAGCACCGTAGCGGGAGAGCACTTTGTCTGTACATAGTTGTATAAAGAAACCGGGAAGCATTTAGTTCTCTTTTGCGCTTATTCACTTGTTATCTCATCTCATTAATCTCACTCATCCCGTGAAGCAATTATTTTGAATCTCTCGCATTAACCTCGTGACAGTTTGCGTTATATTAATCGGTTTAATTACCCAAGTTTGAGCTGACACCTAATAAAGGGGTGTCGAGTTGTCTCTTCTGTTGAGCAGCCAACATTGTGTTCCTATCTATCGCGACCGTCCTTACACACCCTATTGCTAGTCAGAGCATATAAAACATACGTACGGCCACTAGTGGAATGCGGTAAGTCTTTAACCCCCTTTTAAGGAAGATATCGCTCTGCTACAGATTCAAAATAATTTTGCCAGGAAACTGGAATTGTGTTGCACCGGTCTAACCTACAGCCAAATTCCTAACTGTTATGATAGACGACTGGGATTGGGACTATCCAGTCTTGTGTGCAGACGGAGGAAGTACGATCTCATCTTGGCTTTCCGAATCCTCTGTGGTTTCACTACCGTAAACTGCAGAAAGAATTTCAATTTAGAGGTAGAACAGTGCAGTTTACTATATACAGGTACCTATGAGGATAGAATAATAAGACACACAGAACAAGAATTAGGCCACAATATAGGTCTGAATAATACAACTAGAAAAACGGACCGCCTTCATTCATACCGGGACTAACAGCTATGATCTGCATGATTTTGCTCCACACTGCAAATATTACATTCCTAGTTTATCACAAATATCATTAGTTGCCATATATCAAGATTGTTTACCTTACTTTGATTCAGTTTAATTCCATATTCCTCTTACTTTTCCCCCTCCCTCTCCTGCCTCTACCTTTCATCTATTCCTTGTCCATTCTTTGATAAAAGGGCCATACCTCTTGTTCACAAAAAATAGGACCTTGTCGATGGGGTTTGTGGAAGTGGGAGTCGGCAACGGGGGGATAAATCCTACACTTCCGCAAAGGATTGCTACTTCTTTATGTACTTTGAACAAACGAATGATCGAAACAGGAAGGAGATAGAAGTAGAAAATTCTACACATTCTTTTATTTTGGGTTGGCCACTACCCAGTAGCAGTCCTGCAAAAAGTTTCCGCCCTCTGCTTACGGTTTAGGCTTACCATAAGCTTAGATTCAGGTCTACTAACAACAAAAACAATATCCATTCATATTATTAAACTTGTTACAGATTCTACAAAAGTAAGGTTGACAATGATTACACTCTTATAGATTTTGGCCACAATATATCACGAAAAGAATTTAGTAACAATTGTACCATATGTAAAATGACCAATAAAGAAAACTATGTTGTTAGTTCTACAACCAAATTTGACATATTTACTATAGTTGTGCTCTCCCAAAAATTTCGAATAATCGAATATATTCGAATATCGACGATTTTCGAACGTTCGAATTCGAATGTCATTCGAAAATCGCGATTTTTCGAGCATTCGAATTCGAGTACATTCGAAAATCGCGATTTTTCGAGCATTCGAATTCGAATACATTCGAAAATCGCGATTTTTCGAGCATTCGAATTCGAATACATTCGAAAATCGCGATTTTTCGAGCATTCGAATTCGAATACATTCGAAAATCGCGTTTTTTCGAACGTTCGAATTCGAATATTCGATTTCGAATGTTCGAATATCCATTCGGACAGAACTTGCGTTTCGCGAGGGAAGATCTCATCAAAGCAAATACAGGGTGTCCCAATAATGTAAGCACTGCTTAAAGCAACTAGAAAGGAAAAGCACTAGAAAATGGAAATCTACGGACAAGTAGATGGAATGGATTGCTCCATGTATCCTGCACAAATTTTCAGACTTAAGACACAATCAGTTGTGCAAGCTTGCCACGATTTCGCCCCGAAATGACCATATCGCAGTGCGTTTACCGAACTTCGGAAGTAAAGTTTATTAGGTCGTTAAATATGAAATGGCCGATATCGTGTCGAAACTTTGCTTTACTATTTCACCAACAAACGGCTCTATAATCAATCAAAATTTTCACCAAAACAGTCACACTTCCGCCATTTTATTGGTAACTTGTTACTGCCGGACGCATAGAAACCTGAAGTACGAGAAACAATTGATTCACGGAAGGCATTTTCCACATCCTCTTTAGAACCGAATTGTTTATCTTGTAAGAAGTGGTCTAATGTCCTAAACATATGGTAGTCAGTTGGGGAAAGATCTGGGGAACAAGGTGGGTGAATGAGAACCTTCATGAGCAACTCCTGCAATTTATGATACGTTGTTCGTGCGACATGTGGTCTTGCGTTGACATGCAGGAGCATTGGCTTGCCTCTGTAGACCAATCTCGGGTGCTTTAACGCAAGCTTTCCCGTCGTAGCATCCAACTCGTTACAGTACACGTCCGCTATTATCGATGTGCTAGGACTCGTAAAGTTGTAATGGATGACTCCATAGGTAGACCACCAAACAGAGATCATCAACTTTTGTTGGTGTATTTTGGGCTTTACGCTATGTTTGGGGACCTCATCCTTGTCCAACCATCGTACTGAGCCCATGCGATTGTCGTACAGAGTCCACTTTTCATCACAAGTAACGATTCGATGTTAAAGTGGTTAAGATCTGTGTCGAAAAAGAAGTGAAAGCGAAGCGACGAAGCGACAATACTTTTGCTGCTCGTTCACTTCGTGAGGGACTCACTGATCGAATTTTTCCGCTTCGCTATTTTGCTTCAAATGCTCCAGTATTGTGGGTACAGGTAGACCGAAGCCTGCTGCTAACTCACGAGTAATTTGACTGTTGTCACTTTCGACTGCCGCTTTCAAAGCTGTGTTCTTCACCTTGGATCCAGGTCTTCCACGAGGCTCACTTTCGAGATTAAAAACTCCAGAGCGGAAATTTTCAAACCAGCGACGTACTGTGCGTTCACTAGCGGCATCCTCACCGAATACCTCATTAATGTTCCGGACGGCCTGTGGTGCACTGCTTCCACGACGCAAGTCGTATTTGTAAACAACACGAATTTTGGATTTTTCCACGGCTCCGAAAACCTCCTGCACAGCCTGAATTCGGAGGCAGCACTGAAAACCAACATGGGTTGTTGAAATCTCAGGAACGTACCTTCACAATAGAAGGAAAAACCAGGAGCCCACAAGCTAACATGCCTATGTATTAGCCTTGAAACGTAAAGCTTGCAAAATCGGCCATTTCATACTTAACGACCTAATAGTATACCACACATTGTGAACAAACAAAATAGTCAAAATGCAATTTTGCCGTGATCTGATCAATACCATGTTATCTTTGTGGAATGTCTGCTAGAACTGGGAGGCAGTGTAAAATGCCCCTTATACCTTGTCAACGGCTACCTTCGCGTGATTTTATGGATTTAACGTTGCCCATTTGCTTCATCCCTCCACCTCTCCATGTTTTCTACAACTACCCGAGATTTGATGCTCTTTATGCCTCAACGGACACTTCGGTATGTTAGACTTTTTACGCCCTCATTGAACCACCAATGCATTTGCGACCTCAAACTTCCTTTTTTGCCGTACTGAGTAGCTTGAAGAATTTTCGGAGCGTAGGCCCAGCTTAGACGTGTTCTGGATTAAGCGTCCTTTATCTTAAGCCATCAAAGTTGTTCGTCCTTCATAGAACTTCGCCAATACAAGTTTATACGTTGGTACACCCTATTGATGGCAAGTGCCGTTACCCGCCTGTCCGTGGCCCTCTTACCCGCCCCCCTTGATGTCCGAATTTTGTTTGACTAACATGAACAAGATCACCCACATCGGGATAAACTGATTGAATAACCCAAACACTTTGTGTGATCACCCACATTGGGATAAACTGATTGAATAACCCAAACACTTAAGATCGCAGATTTCGCAGTAGGATTTCGCTGCAATCGAACGTTCGAATGCGAACGAGCATCCGAATTTGAGCATTCGAACACGAATGTTTCGAGCATCGAACTCGAATACATTCGAAAATCGCGGAGCATTCGAACTCATACATTCGAAAATCGCGTTTTTTCGAGCATTCGAATTCGAATACATTAAAGATGAGAATCGAAAATCGCGAACATATTCATCATATTTATAAATATATTAATAAACAACTCGAACGTTCGAATATTCATTACAATTATTATAATATTGCATAGCATCCCAGCAATGTGATATACAATACGTTGGACTTACATCAAGGGCATTAAAGATGAGAATCAAGGAACATATTCATCATATTTATAAATATATTAATAAACAACTACCCATACAATTATTATAATACCACATGTAAAATGAAAACAATTTTAATCTCCATTCTAGATAGTTGCCCAAATAATGTAGACAAACAAGTTTCAGAAAATAAAGAATTATTCTTAATCAAACTATTCAACACAGCCTATCCTTCTGGTTTAAACGATAACATCAACGGATATGGTATTAGGGTGTCCCATAAGTCCTTACACAACCGGGGGCTGTCATGATCTCAAAACCTTTTTCTAGGGCACAACCAAGTTACGACAAACTGAGACAGGGAATAATAAGAAGACATCTGGCTAATACGTGGCAGTAGCGACAATCATTATCTGGCCCAAGATTGACAGAACACAGTCGGTTGAAGATGTCGGACAAAAAGTTTGCACGAAGAATTCTTCCCCAATAATATCGTTCTGGACACAGCGCAGGAGAGGCGTATAAGACTATTGTTCAGTTTCTTGAACATGACGCGCCGCTCAGAAAAACCTGCTGTAGTTGGTACGCTCGTTTAAAAATGAGGATTTTTCTTGTACAGACGGATGCCGACCAGGTCGACCGAAGTTCGCCAACTGTAGCCTTGTTCTTGGAGCTCTAGAGCAGGAGCCGGACTATGGCGTCAAAGAGTTTTCAAGGCAGGCTGCTATACCCAAATCCACCGTACATCGTATCCTGATCGCAGCTGGTAAGAAAGCGAAGATGTCCGCAATAATTCCTCACGATTTGAGTGCTGAACAGCTACGTGCTTGCGTTCAAATCTGTGAGAAACTCCTTTGTCGTCAAAGAGCATTCGCTTGGCTTGACCAAATCGTAGCAGTGGATGAAAAGTGGATGTCTTTCGACAATTCTGCTCCCAAAAGAATATGGATTGACGATCGGAAAAGCCCAAGCCATTCGCAAGGCCTATTGTTCATGGGAAGAAGATGCTCAGCTTCTTCTTTTCGTCGAGCGATTTTGAGTTTTATGAAATCCTTCCAGATGGCACAACTGTCACCGGAAAAGTCTTCGGCAAGCAGCGTCAACGTATGGCTGAGAAGTTGCGACGAGAACGTCCGAAGCACGGGAAGACTCTTCTACTGGCTGATTACGCAAAACCGCATCACTCGAAGATCGTGAAGGAGAAGATGAAAGAGCTCGGAATTGAATGGCTTCCCCATCCAGCCTATCCTCCGGATATTAGCCCTTGCGATTACCACGTTTTTCGCTCGCTCGCTTTCTTCTGCAGAGGAAAAAGTTCCACCAAAAGGAAGACGTTAAAAACGTCATCGAGGAGTTCATTCGCTGTCGTCCAGGTTCATGTGCTAGAGAAATACTAGGTAAAACAAAGGGCGAACAGAAAAGAGACAGTGCTGCCTCGTTCTGGAATGACGAAGTTCAGAAAGCGGTGAGAGAGAAGAAAAGGGCGTTCAAAAAAGGCAGACGTCTAGATCACCGGAAGATCTCGCCAAATATAGGGAGAATAAAAGACGTGCGAAGGCGGCGGTGTTGCAGGCGAAAAATGCAGAGATGGATAGCCTGTACGAGAAACTGGAGCAACCACAGGCTTAAAAATTCGCAATCCGCTTAGCAAAAGCACGACGTCGGGCAGGATTGGACGTTAGAGTAGCGAGGGCCGTGAAGAGCGCTGAAGGGACCGTGCTAAGAGCGCCAACAGAAGTTAAGGCCAGGTGGGAAGAGTACTTCAGAGGCCTTCTGAATGAAGAGTTTCCTCGAGAAAGCGTCCTTGAAACGGAGCCGGTGGAAGGGCCTATAGAGCTTTGGACGGAGGATGAGGTGCAGAGCGCTCTGTTGAGCATGAAGATTGGCAAGGCAGGACGGAATGCCTGTGGAGACATGGAAGTATAGTTGTGCTCTCCCAAAAATTTCGAATAATCGAATATATTCGAATATCGACGATTTTCGAACGTTCGAAATCGAATGTCATTCGAAAATCGCGACTTTTCGAGCATTCGAATTCGAGTACATTCGAAAATCGCGATTTTTCGAGCATTCGAATTCGAATACATTCGAAGATCGCGATTTTTCGAGCATTCGAATTCGAATACATTCGAAAATCGCGATTTTTCGAACATTCGAATTCGAATATTCGATTTCGAATAGAATTATTCGAATTCGAACGTTCGAATATTCATTCGAGCACAACTATAGTTCGAATGCGAATGTTTCGAGCATTCGAATTTGAGCATTCGAACACGAATGTTTCGAGCATTCGAACTCGAATACATTCGAAAATCGCGTTTTTTCGAGCATTCGAATTCGAATACATTCGAAAATCGCGATTTTTCGAGCATTCGAATTCGAACACATTCGAAAATCGCGGTTTTTCGAGCATTCGAATTCGAATATATTCGAAAATCGCGTTTTTTTCGAATGTTCGAATTCGAATATTCGATTTCGAATAGAATTATTCGAATTCGAACGTTCGAATATTCATTCGAGCACAACTATACATGGAAGGTGCTGGAAGGGTATGGAATAAGTTGGCTAACGAGATTCCTGAACAAGGTCACAGCTGAGGGTAGGATACTTGAGGCTTGGAGGGACAGCATCATGGTACTGATCTTCAAGCAGAAGGGCGATGCGATGAAATGCTCGAACTACAGGGGAATCAAATTAATATCCCATACCATGAAGGTTTTCGAAAGGATGGTCGACAGCAGGCTTAGGAAAATGGTCTCCATCTCACAGGAACAATTCGGTTTTATGCCGGGTAGATCTACTGTGGACGCGATCTTCATTGCCAGGCAGGTAATGGAGAAATGAGCGAGAGAAGCGCAAAACCTGCTACTTGGCTACTTGGCATTTCTTGACCTGGAGAAGGCGTACGACCGGCTACCTCGAGAAGTACTTTGGAGATCTTTGCAGGAACGAGAGGTGCCTGAGTACTTGATCCAAATAATAAGGGATATGTATGCCGGATATAGAGAAAGAGTACGCACCCCGCACGGACACACAAAAATGATGGATATCGCGGTTGGTGTGCACCAAGGTTCAGCACTTCACTCTTCATCCTGACGCTTGATGGCATGGTCAGTCACCTGACCAAAGATCCACTCAAGACCATCTTCTATGCGGATGACATAGCCCTGATAACGGATAGCAGAGAAGAACTGCAGGGTATGGTACAAGAATGGCAGAAAGCTTTGACCAAAAATGGACTCCGGCTGAACGTAAGGAAAACCAAACTTCTCAGCTCGGAGGGAGGCTCAGAACCATTGGTCGACTGCTACCGGGAAGCCATAGAGACGGTGGACCACTTTCGCTACCTCGGGACTGAACTGTCAAAGGGTGGTATCCTAGATCATGCAGTGAAAGAAAGGATAAATGCAGCCTGGGTAAAGTGGAGAGAAACCACTGGGTAAAGTGGGTAAAGTGGAAAGAAACCACTGGAATTCTCTGTGACAGAAGGTGCTCGAGGGTGATTGAAGGAAAAATGTAAGACCTACGCTGCTCTACAGCAGTGACTGTTGGCCCGTGACGAAGGCCCACGAGAGACAAGTACATTCTGCAGAAATGAGAATGCTCAGGTGGGCATGCGGATAGACAAGGCTGGATAGGGTACGGAACGAGGACGTGAGAGCGGTTATGGGAACAGCTCCAGTGCACCTTAGGATGCGAGAGCAAAGGATCAGGTGGTATGGTCATATTATCTGATCTGATGATCATCCAATACGAAAAGCACTGGAGTTTCAGGCCCCCGGCAAGCGGCCAAGCGGCGCCCCTATGGAAAGGTGGAGCGACGCAATCAAGAACGACCTTAAGGAAGTCAGAGCTACGCTCCAAGACGCCCTAGATAGAAAAAGATGGCAACTCTTAACAGGAACAGCGGACCCCGCAACGGTGCGGGACTAAACGCTTAGGAGAAGAAGAATTTAGATTTCTTCACCGGTGGCCGCACCATCCTATACCGCATCATACAGTTCACAATTGCATTCAATGAATCCGTGAACGAGATTTTCACAGCCCGCTGAAGACAAAGGTATTCCTCGAAAAAAGGTACTTTATTGTGTTTCTCATAACTTCGTCCACACCATAAGCTATCCCCCATTACTGCATTACCATTCTTTCAGCCTCACGACACCATTCTACAGCACATCAGTAATTTCTCAGTTTTGTTTCACAAACGGTTATTCTATTAGTGACTGATTTCACATAAGGGTTTTGCTACATCTTCTTTGCCATAGATGGAGTTCGAAGTTCTCTACTTTCAACCATATTTTTCCTATGTTCATATTTAAAAATTTCGAGAGTCATGAGCGGGGGGGCGAAGGTTCCCCCCTAAAGCCGTTTGGCGGCCCTTAGGCCGCTGAACGGCTGCTGTTCTTATATTTCGAGAACTCAGTCCTCCTGCGTGATGGCGCCCGGCGAACCTGCAGAAAACAGACGTGAAATCTGATTTTCGACTGACTTGATAATTCTCTATTTATAACGTTGTCTTCCCTCCACGTCACGCCCACGATGACGCTTCGTTTCATGAGGTTTTTGAAATCAGTGAGAAACAACTAAACGTATCGAGAAATGCTTCCAGATCCAAAACCCGGAGGAGCTTCATTAATGTGACGAGGGACGGATGGTCACATCCCAGAAATCTTTCCAACAAACTAAAATGGGCTTTTTCAAGTGAAATCATAACATCAAGTTGATATGACGTGTTTCACCTATGACGTGCTTTCGCTAGGTGATGGTGTGAAGCGCTGAGATGTTCCACTTGCACCACAAACCTTTGCATTACGTGATGTTTATATTTACCATTAAAAAAGTGATCATATCTGGTATGTTAGAAAAAAAGATGAAGAAATGCTCAAGGTTTTCCTTACAGGGAACAAATTCGCCTTCCACGGTATCACAGCTGCCATGTTCTCTCCTTTCTGTGGAATATAGACCATGAACCGCATCAAAAAGGTTTCTTGTTGAAGTGGTTGGATTGGCGGCAAAATTTTAGTCAGGAAACACGTTCCACAATCTATTATCTATAAATGTCTCAATTTTTTTCAAGAGAGTGAAAACGAGAACATTGTGTCCTTAGGGTTTTTTTTTGAGAAGATTGTGGTCTAGCTCGTTTGATAGAGCGTAAAATTCTGAGAAGAAACATATACAGGTTTCCGTAGAAGTGCATTCTGAGACACCCTCACTAAGGTCCCTTCAAGGTGACAAGCCATTAATTACCTGAAAATCTGGTCGAGCTGCCGACCGTCGACGATGATCGGGTCGTCGTCGGGTCACCATGGCATGGGTGGCTGATGCGGTCACCACTCGCCGCGCCGTCGCGTGCGACGAGCATGGTCTCAGTGCGAGTCTCCGTTAATTGTATCCACAGGACGCACGGACCACCTTCTTCAGGTTATTTGTCTTTGTTGTTCCTGGCTTTAAGCTTGTATCTCAACACTCTACATAGCTTATATAGCACCTTATATTTCCTGTTATAGGTTCGTTACATTACTGTCCAGTCCGTACTCATCATTCAAACAAGAACGCAGGAATTGGTTACACTCTCGTTCGGTTCATAGTCAACTTTCTACAACTAATATAGGTTGGTTTCTCTTTTCCTTTCTTTATTTGTTTTATCTATTTCTTAGTAGTAAAGCCCTTCCTCCCATGCTGACGAGTCCCGGGAAGGACTTTATCATTTCCTTGCTCGTACATGGTAGGGACGAAACGAGCTTTCTAGTTTTTATTTACTTCTTTCTTTTGTTTTTTCTTGGTTGTTTGTTTTATTTGCCGAGCCGACTCGGGGACCTAACGTCCCTCACCCGCAAAACCTTTATAATGAGATCAGAGGTGATTATAGGAGTTGCAAAAATAGATCAGAGAGGAAAAACTCTTGTTAGAAATTGAACAAATAGAATCGAAATCACAAGTGCAAGAAGTGATAGATGAGTCAAACAAATTGATTTTCAAGCTTTCAGCGAAACTTGATGAATCAAAAAGTGCCCGATGGGCATCAAACTCGGGTATATTTCCCATAAAAATGTCATAACTGCAACAAAAAATGATCGTAGTTGCATAAGTGGATAATTGTGAACAAAATGCTGTCGATAATGAAACTGATGATAACAGATTCGAAGTCGATTTTTGAGAAACACCACACCAGGAGCAGAATATAACATCTCAGGGACTTCATCGTTTCATAAAACTTCCACAAGTGTCGCTTCCGAAATTCTCTGGGAATGCCGATGAATTTGCCGAATATTGGGCTATCTTCGAGACAATGGTTGACAAAAGCACAGAACTCGATGTCGTTGAGAAAAATCTACTATTAAGGGAAAGTTTAGAAGTCAGAGCAAAATCTGCATACAGGAAATCCAACCTCTTCCACAGAATTGTGAGTGGGTGATAGCAACTTTAAAGGAGACGTATTGCAATTCTTCAGCAAATCGGCCTCGAATAGTTCAGAATCTGATGAATTTGAAGCCTGCCAATGAATTTGCTGACTGTTGCCTAGAAGTTTTCCAACAAATACAACTTCTAGTGAACCAAATGGTCTCTGCTGGCTATGAAGTCCGAAGCACATGTGATATAATGTGGTCGGCGACCATTCTAAGCAAGTTCCCGGAGGACATCGTCAAACCAAGCCTAGTGACGAGCCAGAAGGAGCATAATCAAACAGTTGAGACTCACATGGGTCACTTGAAGAAATAGATCGCCGCAAAGAGTTACATCGAGAGCAGACTTGGTCACAAAGTGTACAATAGGGCAATAGGGTCAACTCATCAAGGGATAAGTACCCCCACACAAGGCACGTCATCAGAGAAGCATGTCTGTTCTGCCACAGGGATAACCACGCGTTGGTGACATGCAGAACGGTAACAGATGAAGCAACTCGCCGAAGAGCACTCAAATAGCAAAGTAGGTGCTGGAAATGGTTTTCCTTCGACCATGAT
The DNA here is from genome assembly GCA_030553155.1 of Nippostrongylus brasiliensis. NCBI lineage: Eukaryota > Metazoa > Nematoda > Chromadorea > Rhabditida > Heligmosomidae > Nippostrongylus > Nippostrongylus brasiliensis. The sequence goes on along the minus strand of CP130735.1, from coordinate 33,342,593 downwards.
AGTTGCGACTGCGGAAGGCCTGATTATATCCAGTGCGGGCAAGAACACCATATATGGTTATGCTTTCAAGATTCGTCATCACTTCGGAATCGTAATCGACCAGACCGCATCAAAGAGGCGGGCAACCACGATAAAACTCATCCAGAGAATCAAATCTGCGTTTCAGTGAAAGGTTCACGATCAACAACACCCAAATTCCGACCGAAACTGCCATTGTCAGCCCGATAAAAGTGGAACAGCTGCCGCTCAGCTTGTTCTAATGACGCCGAAGGAAATGTGTGGAACCATAGAAAAGAAGAATACGAGAAAGCACTATTCTTCTTCGACTCTGGTGCTCAGAAAACTGTTATTCAACAGTCATTAGCCGTACGTCTAGGACTTCCACGTCATAGCACCAAAATGAGCACAATTTCCGGAATCGGCGGTTATAAAGACAAATTCAAAGGCCATGTTGAAAATCCGAACTTGGAACAGTATTCTGTGAAGAAATGGAGGCAGCGGTTTTGACAAAGCCGGTGATAACAAATGGGTTTTCAAGCGTGAAACTTACGGCTGACGATATAAGCTTCCTAAAGACAAACGACATATGCTTCGCGAAGAACACCAAATTCCTCGAATTCTAGTCGGGCTTGACTTCTTTCACGAGCTCATGACAAAGCCAACGGATGAACTAAAAATTCCATCAGGACTACATATATCCAGAACGGTTTTTGGTCCAACAGTCTACGGAAAGAGCACAACATCCAAAGGAAACTTAATCAATAATATCAGCTACGGGTTAACATCAGTCTGTGAAAACACAAGCATAAGACGCAGACCAATGTTACATGAAGGTTTCATTCCTAAAGCACCCGCTGAATATAAAGTCAAAGTTGCTCTCAAATCAGCTTGCGACTCATCGAGAAACGCGCAAATCTGTGGTCCAAAAAACAAGATCAGATACCATCGTCCTTCAAAAGAAAGCGTAACCGGCGCCGAAACAAAAATTTCAAGCAGATGACACGACAAAAGCATCCTTCCAACCAATGGACTACAATTACACACTAATTTTGAATTAGAAGAGGCGAAACAAATCAAGTCTTCAAAGCAAATGTGCCACTCATCAATATAAGCAGCATCAATGTAAATATCCATAATGTCAATGTAAATCGCCACGAAGCGAAAAGACGACCGAAGGCGTCGGCGTAGGTCATACTCACGGGCATAGCCCTGTTAATGGCGGTCAACGCCGACGACCATCCAGTCTTCCCTAGGGAGTGATTAGCCTACATGATATTATCTATCCAAAAAGTTCACTTGGGTGCATTCCTCTAATAAAGAGGCTCTTCATTGAACACCATTTCAACTCTACCGTAAGTTTTCCCTCATCATCTTCGTTGCCGCTGCCGTCTTCTCCATCGCCGTCTTCATCTTCGCAGTTCCCGACGTTTCCTCAACGCTGCTCCTAGGGATCAGCCGCAACGGCACCCCACACTTCACGCCAACGAGCAGCGGTCAGCCGCGATGGCGCCCATCACTTAACACCGACAAGCGGGGCGCAGGCGCAAAGCCACCCACAACGCGAAACACGAGTGTGATATAGTCGATTATAATATAATAATTATGCAGTAAAATTATCCCTGAATTGTGTCCTTGGCTGGCCGCAGTATCGTCGATACGACGACCCCACGTCCCCCTCACCCCGCTCCCTCATGGGGTCAGGGTGTGCATCACCTTTTACTCACTCGACTATAACCTTGCACGAATGAATGGTGTTGAAACCTCGCTCCCCTCTCCACTCTCTCTGGTCTCACCAGGGAATGCCGCCAACCTCCCATGGAACTTTGAATTGAGACCTATATCAATCGATAGATCTCGGAACACTGATTACAGATCTGTAGATCAAATTTGCAAAATGGGTCTCCTAAGCGAGTTCTGGCTTGCGAAACCCTGCGTTGGGCGCGGTGTTGCGTAATGAGAAGGGCCGCTAGCCCTGCTGGCAGCTGCGGCTGTGGCGCAGAGGTTGAGGTCTCGCCTCGCAGTGGTGGGGTTAGGGTTCGGTCCCCCGTGGTGGCATTATTTTTGCATATGTTAGTTATAGTCCGTGCGGACCATAGGACGAGATCGAACTCGTTTTTAACACTTTTTCCAGCGAACGACTGATGGTGACTTTCACATAAGTCTCCTAGGTTACTTGAAGTTGGGAACGCATTTCAGCAAACACATTGTAATGGCGTGAGAAAACACAAATATTTACTCCTTCCTTCTAAACTTGTCCTAACCTTCATCAGCATTGATGGAACAACGCAAAAAAATGTGTAAAACAAACATACTGTTCACAAACTGCACATCTTATGCAGGCTGTCTCCATACAACCATTCATAAAGCACTCAACCGTACTAAAGTCGAATAAATAATCACCAGGGGTGACAAACGAACCAGGATGATCATCGACATATCCTGCCTTGTACCATGAATACTTCAAAAATTTGGAAAATCTAGGGGCGCAAAACATCCGATAGACTTGTGATATAACCTTCAATATGTTGTCCCTCTGTGTCATATTAAATTGCACATTGTTCACCATCGCGCACGTCCTAACCCGTTTCATGACATTTTTCAACGGACCGAAGAAGAAAACGTCCAGAGGTTGAATCAGTGACGTAGCGCCAGTACAATTCCTCCGCACTTTCTGTGTTTCCATCCTCGTCATAATCCCAATCCGCGTCGTTGTCAGTGGAAGCGCCTGCTTCCAAATCCTCATCCGTCTCAACTTCTACCAATGCTGCAGCAGCCTCGCGAAGAATGTCGGCAAACCTTGCGGCAATCTTCCTCTCTTCGCGTGTAGCTGCTCTGCTATCTTCAGCTGATCCAAATTCGGAGAGCAGAATAGAAACCACCTTTGCTGGAGACAAGGGCATAACGAATGAGTAAAAATCAATAACACGTCGAAGCCTTCAAATTTGATCTACCACTGCAGGCATTTGACCTACTTGCTAGAATTGCAGTGAGAGCGCTTGCTAGAGTTAGATTCAGATTTGAGTAGTTGTGTTTGCGAACAGCATGTTTGCTTTTCTGTATTGTTTCTTCAGTGTTGAAGATCGTTAGAACTGTAGTTAAGAGAGTAAATTTCCGTATTCAAGTGACGTTGCAGACTTATGTGAAAGTCACCATCAGTCGTTCACTGGAAAAAGTGTTAAAAACGAGTTCGATCTCGTCCTATGGTCCGCACGGACTATAACTAACATATGCAAAAATAATGCCACCACGGGGGACCGAACCCTAACCCCACCACTGCGAGGCGAGACCTCAACCTCTGCGCCACAGCCGCAGCTGCCAGCAGGGCTAGCGGCCCTTCTCATTACGCAACACCGCGCCCAACGCAGGGTTTCGCAAGCCAGAACTCGCTTAGGAGACCCATTTTGCAAATTTGATCTACAGATCTGTAATCAGTGTTCCGAGATCTATCGATTGATATAGGTCTCAATTCAAAGTTCCATGGGAGGTTGGCGGCATTCCCTGGTCAGTATTAAACCACTGAACCACCATCTATATTCACTAGGGCAACTAAAAGCCCAGTCTCTTGCACAACAGTTCTAACAGAGTTGTGCAAATGTTTAATTCGTTAATCCCTAAGGGCTGCTTGAACATGCGGCTTCGTACTTTGAAGAAGTTCATTAAAGATCTGGTTATTCCTCAGTAGGATTCCTCGTATCCTTAATCTGCCTTCCCTGTTCCTTTGGCTGCATTATCGCTTCCATTGCACTTATGGGATCCGATTTTTGTTTTGGTTCATGTTATGTTTTAGTTTCAATTGTTCTATATTTTATGCACGCATTTATGTGTGCCTTATGCATAAGAAAATAAAGATTCCTTATAAATAAAAAATTCGTCCATTCGTTCACTGAGCCACTGATTTTGGAACCCTTCTTTCTCTTTCACCATCCCAAATGCATCTTCCTTTTACTTGCAGTAACTGGTAAATCATTTGTCGTCGAGTTATTTGTTTCTCGTTTAGTTTCTTGGCTTTGCTGCTTACCGGCTTTCTGGCGTGCCCGCTGGGGTGATGAGATTCTAGAAGAACACCAAGTTTCTCTTCGGCCCTTACTGATCCTCTTATATGCATGTGAAGAGAAGAATGGCTATGAGATATACTGAAAGCCATGAGCAATAATTTGTTAACTTTTAGATACAGCAATGTAGAAAAGAATGACTGCGGAATTGCAATCTACGTAATTTGTACTACAACCACTTCACTCACAGTTCTTGCAAAATAACTTATATCCGTGGATCGTTTCCATAGGGTGCTACCATTGAATTTCCCTTTTAGAAAAAGTAGCAGTCAGCAGTGTGCATTCACCCATGACTTCAAGGATCATGAGGACATACCTGCGTTTGTGTTAGCATTGTCAGGAGGTGGGTGAAGCATTTTGAAGATGGGAGCACAAGTATCAGAGATAAGTCTCATTGAGGAAAATTGTGCATCAGACACTTTCGCCGGTAGGAACGAACGCCACAAGTAAGTTTTTGATGTTTGTAAAAAGCCAAACAAAGTGAGCGAAAACTTCACAGAGAAAAACCATCCATCAATATTACATTAACCTATTGCAATCGCCTAATATAATATGAGCATTATTATTCTAATGGGTGCTCATCAATATCAGCATACTTCTCATACTTTTGTGTGATCGACAGTCATGACAGCGGTTTATTTCTGAACGCTGACCGAGATCAACATCGAACAGCCCTCAACATTTAACGTCCCGAATTATGTCATCCACATTAAATATGAAACTATGTTGATGAGGTGTTCGGCTTTAGGCGATGTGAGAGTGGCGCCACCATTCGTCGTCATTCTGAGCGTCAAGCAAAGAGTCCGACTCGCCGACCACATAACCAGACTGCTGAGTGCGATCCACTTCTTTCACTGAACGACAGGATTCTGCCGCCGATTCCTCTAACTCCTCAACCGACGTGTGTGACGAGATGGAGAAACGCACAGTATCGCGACGGCAAGTGTTGCTGCTTTCAGGCAGCTGATTGTCCCCTGGAATCTGATTATTGTTGTCTAGTTGTGCTGGCTGTTCTATAAGTTCGGCGAGTTGTTCCGGTGGCATTGTGCGAGCAGAGCTCCGACGTTTCGGATGTTTAACAAGTATATCACGATGTGGGGATGCACTTTTAGGCGATTTCTGTACAGGGTTCACCTGTAGCCCTCTTGGAGGCTTCTTTGGAATTGGAGTCGGCTCAGCAGTCGACCCAGCGCTGAAGTGGCTCAGTTTAATGGTTGGCGGCTTCAAAAAGTTCATCGATGCAACTGTCTTCTTCAACGTGGGTGCATAGGGTCCACTACCGACCCCAACTATCTGAGCAGCTGGGCGTCGTGGCAGTCCGACATCGTCAGGCTCCTCCAGTTGGGGCTGACTAACTGAAATCGGAAATCGAGACGTTTTAGAGTTGGGTACTTTCACACAGGAAGTTCCACTCAGACCAGGGGGAGGATTAACGGGAAGGGGTGGCGGACTGTGCCCATATCCCTTTCGCATCGGTGGTACCAGACGATCCTGCAAATGTGCATATTCTGTAAATTACGCTTTTGAAAAATGAGTAAGAATAATCATTATACCATTGCGAGCATCGCTATCGATGGATGCACCTTCTGCGCCCTCTCCTGTTTCTGACTAACGGTTGTCGATCGAAAACTACGCCCTATCTGGTTTCGATCAGTGGCAATCTTGCGCTTTCCGCGGCGAACTGACGTTCTTAATTGGCGAACATTAAATTGGCATATTCACATTGAAGACTTGTTTAAGATGCAGAGGAAAACCCAAATGTTGCTGCTCTTTCAAAGGGTCGCGTATCACCAGCACTGGAACTCATGAAAACAGTATCCGAGCAACGATCAAGGGCTTTCTTCTTGAAGGGTGAGCCGTTCGTTGAGCAAATGATGTTCGTGGAAATGCGGTAAAAATTAAACTCAAAAATGAAGGCTAACTACTGACATCTGTTCCTTTGCCGTGCTGTCTCTGCATGACGAACGCCTCGACACTGGCGAGACTCTCAAAGAACGGTAGCTGACATGTTGAACTGCCTAAAATGAAGAATTACAGGGTGTCCCAAAAACCTGTTGTTTGTGTTGTGTTTGCAATGCCACAACTTTGGCGAAAGTGAAGCAATTGAAACGACTCATATCTTGTATGATAAGAAAACAATTTCTGGTATCTGATTGGTGAGGATCACGCCTACCGAGAGCTCAGGTTTTGGATCTTATTGATAGTACATGGGTTATATGCTTGCTCTACTTTGGTCGTAAACAGGTGATATCGCTGCTATGAGTTACCTCTGATGCAGTGAACATATCGACTTGCCGCAGTTTTTGGTTAAGCATGGAGCAACATCAATATCGATCAATAATTGTAACCACTGTTTGATAAGACTCTTCCAACAGTGATGCAATCATAACAAAAGAATTCAGGGAAACGTAAAATGTATCGACCATAAAGATTGCGCCATACACCTGTCCGAATCGTCGGGTTCTAGACGTGATTGGAAGTTCACGGATAACATGCTTGTTCTACTTTGGTGGCCAAGAGGTGATATCGCTGATACGCGTCTCTCTTGATGCAGTAAACATAAAAACATCAGAACATAACAAGTTTAACATGCACTTTCAGATGCACTTGCACAATACTGCTTACTCTGTTAAAAAACCCAGTACTCTTGTAATGACCATGTATAGCGGATATTGCGCAAGTGCATCTTAAAGTGTATTTTGAACTTGTGTTTTGATATTTTTATGTTTACGGCATCAAGAGAAACACGTTTCAGCGATGTTGGCGACCAAAGTAGAACAAGCATGTTATTTGTGAACTTTCAGTCAGGTCTAGAATCCGATGATTCGGACAGGTGCATGGCGCAGTCTTCATGGTCGATACATTTTACGTTTCCCTGAGTTCTTTTGTTATGATTGCATCACTGTTGGAAGAGTCTTAGCTTCTCAAACAGTGGTTACAATTATTGATCGATATTGATGATGTTCCACGCTTAACCAAAATCTGCGGCAAGTCGATATGTTTACAGCCTCAGAAGTAACTCGTAGCAGCAATATCACCTGTTTACGGCCAACGTGGAGCAAGCATGTAACCCATTTACTATCAGTCAGATCCAAAATCCGAGGCCTCGATCGAGTACATGGCGCAGTCCTCACCATCACACACCAGAAAATTTTCTTTTTCTTAGCTTCCATCCAAGCTATGACTCGTTTCGATTGGTTCACATTCGCCAAATTTATGGCATTTCAAAATTTTTTCAAAGGGTACATTTTTGGGACACCCTGTATAATATAGTGAAATGTGGTAAGCGATTGACCGAGCTTCAATTCGCTTTAATCTTCGGCTTGTTGAGATCCTGCAAGGTCAAATTTGTACTTCGCGACAGTCTAGTCGCGCAAATACCATTTCACCCCACAAAAGGCGATTCTGAAGACCAGCAGAACGGGAAACCAGTGGGCACAAAAAACGCTTGACGCACCTTAATGGTGGTCAAACATGCATAACGCGGCTAATGGGGTCTACTCTTATATGACAACACCTTAAGGAGTGCGTAGTGCTCAATGTTTCGGCTGTTTTGGACTTTTGAATTCGGACCGCCACCTTGATCGTTAGCCCTTCACTCTGTGCTACCCTTTAGAACTGCTTATTGTAGACTGGAATGAGGTTTTGACAAATAATCCCTCAACGTCAAATTCCACATTTACGTAGGTAATCAGGGGTGCTGGTCACGAATCTAACAATCGTTTTCAAGTTTCTCTGCGGACACATTTCACATCATAGCTAAGCAGTAAAGAGTTCTTTGAACAACGACAGTCCAGCGGACGGCCACAAAGGGGCGCAGCTATTGAGGAAATACGCGCACCGCCTTTCACTGCTCTACATTGGCTTACTGCAGCAGTATAGTCAGAAAAATGCTCACCAACGTACTCTTGGACTTTTGACCGAGCTCATTAGAAAGAGCTCAAAATTTTAATGTGTTTACTTATATCGCTCATATATAACCGAGTCGTTAGACCATTTACACGGCCGCTAATTATGTAGGCGAAGGCGTTTGGAACATTTCTCGTCGACCATTGGACTGCTCTCGTCCGTCGGGTCACCGTCGCCTTAACGAGGAGCTCGGTCGCGGCCAAGATCGCTTGTGGTGAGGACCACGGTGCAGGTGCTCTCGGTGGGCTCGCCAATGGTCCGCCGGTGCTGTCACCTTGCGCGTACCATGAGTTGGCAATTAGGATTCTTGTCTAACGTCCCCCTTCCATTCGATTTACACTGGTTATCATGTCTTTCCTCGGAAAATTTGTTGTATATCTCACGCAAGCATGCTTGTGTGATAAGTAAAATAAATAAATGAGATGGGACGCACGCTCAGATCCCTCAGAGAAGTAATAGCACACCGATTATTCAAGAACGATGGCGTTATCGAACACACTTCTGATGGACAAGGAGTTGGGTATGTACGATAACACCATAAGAGTATCACAAGGGCTTCTGAAACGCTCATGGTCGGAACGAAATCCGAAGCCGATCCTTCGTGGAAAGGTAATTTTGTTTTCATTTGTCGACCGGGTCACAAAACCGTGCCTTATGCACCCTGCGTACTCAACAGTGATTCTCAACCTCATCAAAACCTTTAGAACTCCTGCTCACTTTTCTCGCGGAAACGATGCTCGCAAGGTAAAGATTATGATCGTAATCGATCACTGAATCGGTAGAGAGCCAGATTTCTTTCGTAGGATGCTATCGACTCTCTGCTCAGTCATTATACAGTAGCGGTCATACACGGAGAACATAACGATTGATCGCCTCGTGTCATTAATCTGTCACAGTTATTTTAATATTTTAGTCTTTTATTTTATTCTAAAGATGGCATGATAGACCAGATCATTGTGGGACACTCTGGAGGTGGAGTATCGGGCCTATTTATCCACTACCTATCCATTTCACCCAGGAGAGCGAAATGGAAAAGTAGTGGATAAATAGACCACATTCTCCAGATTTTGAGGAGTAAACCAAATTACCAACCTCGTCTCTATCTGATCGATCTTCGCAGATACCTGTGCTGGTGGCAGCTGAATTGTCGCTCTTCTGGGCAAGATGTTCGCTGGCTGCAGACAAATGCGGAGGTGTTACAAGATTCGGTTTCTCTGAAGTTAAAGCGTTGGTAATTCAATTCAGACATTCTTGCTGTCAGACGCGGCAGAAAGTTTCAAGTAACCCCTAGGAGAACGATGGCTCCACTCATGATTCTCGAATTCTCACCTGCAGATTTTGCGTATCCCGAACGACCATACTTGTCAAGTACGCCGTCGATAGCTTCTCTCCACTTTTGTATCAGATCGTTGGCGAAGAACAAATTCACAGTTCCGAATTCGAACACCAATCTATAGCGGCAGATCATCTGAACTCTTTTCTACTAACAATAAGTATGGCTGTGTTAAAAAAGCAAGTTTCCATCGGAAGCGTGGTACTCACAACTCGACGAGAATCGTTAAGAATGAATGACTGAGTCGAGACGAGCGTCTTCTTGACACTGCCCAAGTCCAACACCAAACCTAAAGTACAAATATGTAGTTGGAATTTTCAGTGAAGGCCGCGAGGCAGATGCCCTGGAGAGGTCATCCAGTGGGAACTTACCTGTTGCTGTGACACTCTTTTATACCCCTTTTCATTTCTACTCCCATTTTTTATTTCTAAGCTCTTATCACCAGTTGTAAATCGTGCTCCCCTTGAACAAGTATTAAACTAGGTGGCCTTCGATCCCGGCGTTCATCCGAAACAACAGTGTGTGCCAGTTAACCCAATACGGCCTTGTGCCAGCTAACTGAAAGCGTTTTTGTATTACGCATAATTCTAACTTTACAACCTGAACCTTTTTTACAAAATACTACTATAAATAGTGAAGGTAAATGTAGTTATGATGGGGTGTTCATGTCAAAGTGCGTGAAGTAGCCTAAGAGTAGCCAGAATAGGGTTGAGAACAGGTCTCAAATCCCGCCAATGTCGCGATTTTTGCGATAAATCTAGGACCATCAGCGTGTCATCTACAACGGGGCGAGCAGCCACCAGTAAGGCCTATGGTATACTCCGGCAACGGGCCCGTCGCAGCGGAGCTAAAAATGCGAGGATCTCCTCTATACAACACTGCAGCTCGGTTTTTTGTATGCTGCTGTGTGCGGGCACTCGGAGCAGTACTGCCCGACCATCGCAGCTAGCGCCGTCTGGTCGCAGTGCACAGCGCTGCGACGAGAGCCACAGTACGGTCCTGAGAGGAACTGCACCATCTTTTTTGCTCTTATGGTAAACTATCCGAGTCCCTGCACACCGCAGCATACAAAAAGCCCAGCTACAGTGCTGTATGAAGCGGAGCCATGCATTTCTAGCTCCGCTGCGACAGGTGCGTTGCTGGAGTATACCATAGGCCTAACAAGGAGTCCCTCTACACGTGTACCAAGCTTTGGCGACGTAATTTTTACAGGGGTCTCCCATGGGTGTATGTATGGTCTCCCATGGGTATTACGAAACCGTAGTTAGTTTTTCCGGAACGACCTACCATAGCAAGGGCTCACTAGACAGAATTCCAAAGACGAGTAGAATTCGTGATCAGCAGTTCGGGTCGACTTCTAGATTGAGGGAAGTGGAGGCTGACGATTTCTGACGGCCTGAGTCTGAATTGTGCGATAATATTGCCAGTAATTCATCAGAGACCGAACCTTAGGCAACTCTACCAACAGCTGTCATGAGGCTCGAGACGTCGTGGTCACCCATTTCGTCCAAGCTCTGCTAAAAACACTACTTGACGGGCGGGTCACGAATTTAACACTAGTTTCGTGATTTGCAACAAGTGAGTGTATCTAATGGTGGGTTTGGATGTGTATGGGCTGGGGAGCGCTGGCTATTTTAAGGGTGGGTAAGTGAGGTGCCAAGGTCAAAATAACCGATTTCGTCCAGCCTTCATCTGTGGGGGTTGTTTGGGGCGCTGATCACGAATCTAACATTAGTTTCTGAATTTGGGTCCGTTGAAGGTATGTTGTAGTGGATATTGGCCATCCATATTAATGTTGCCATTCACTAAAATTTGCGCTTATAGCAACAGCAGCATCTTACGAACGCTGTAGATGAACAATGAGCAGTGGTCGCATTATTCGTGTGAAATTTGGCTCTTGTGACCACACAGTGCATGATAGTAATGAACACATGCGTGCAAAAGCAAAATCGATGTCGGGGATCGAGCCCCAAAACCTTGCCGTTCGCTTAAGGGCCGGTTCAGAGTGTTGCTGCATGATTCTGCAACAGAGGGGCGGAGCGTCGTTCCGTTCGGGACCACCGCGATGCTGCAGATTTGCTACAGTTTTCTGCAGCAACAGCACAACAGCAGCTCGGTTGGTTTTGACATGTTTAACATGTATACTCTTCAGAATCGATCGATGGCGTGGCGTCGATGCAGCAGCTGCAGCAGAGAATTCCGGTGGGAATTCTCTGCTGCAGCTGCTGCAGATTGCTGCATGCAGCTGCAGCACTCTGCAGCACTCTGAACACCCCCCTTGCTGCAGAGTGCTGCATGCAGCTGCTGCAGCGCTGCATTTCCTATCCTTCATCATTGCTGCAGCTGCATGCAGCAGCACTCTGAACCGTCCTTAACAGTCCACCTCACAACCCACTAGGCCATCTGGACACACTTCCATTGCTCACCGCAGTGTTGGATGAGCGGTGCCCTATGAGTCATCACGTGTTATTCACTGGTTTCGTCGACCTTTTTCCTCACCCCAGAAGGTCGTTCCTCGTTCCGGAAAAACTAACTACGGTTTCGCAGTACTCAAGGGAGACCCTACATCCTGTAAAAATTACGTCGCCAAAGCTCGGCATACGTGTAGAGGTACTCCTCGTAAGGCTTAAATTTATGCGGAATTAGCTATTTTGTTCTGAGATTTGTTTATACGGAGCACTAAGTATACGCTTAAGCTCAGCAGCTCGAGAGCTCTCTTTCCATGAACATTTCTCCCAATTTGAGGAAGCTTTGTAAAAGGTTTTTTACCTCTCGATTTTCGGTGTATTGTCCCTTCTGTTCAATGCTTGACGAGGCTCCGCTCTCGACCGAACTACCTACTACGCGTGGAAAAGAACTTCAGTGAGAATTACCTTTGTTCTTCTTTTTGTAGATCACCAACTCGTCTCTATCGGTAAGATAGACCTGTAGTATACGTATCCTTCCCGTTCTTTTAAAAAATGTTCTCTGAAAATTGTACTGCATCAAACGCAACATACAAGGTGTACCACAATTATAGCAACCAACTTTCGAAAACTGATAGCCCAGCTCCACAGTATTTTTACGTCATGTTAGTTGTATTTTGTTAACTCACGGACATTATCGATTGTTCTGGTCAAGACTCGCTTTATTCCATTGTAACGTGTTATAATGGTTGCTCCTTCTCCGAAACGAGGCGCCATCATAATGTTGCACCATGCCGGCATGGCAGTAGTGAAAATCGCGAAGCGATTAAATGTGAATAGATCTGTCGTCTGGAGGACAATCAAACGATTCGAGGAGCTTGGCACTATGGCGGACCGACCAAGAAGTGGGCATCCGGTAACCGCAAGAACCGACAGCAACCGGAGAAATATGCGTGCAGCTATCCGCAGAAATCCGAGAGTGTCGATCCGGAAATTAGCAAAAACTGCCAATATTTCTATGATGTCAGCCTGGGGACTAGTCAGGTAGGACCTCAACCTTAGGTCCTACCGATGTCAGAAAGCGCACACTCTCACTCATGAAATGATGCAGATACGAGTTGAGAGATGCAAGCGACTTCTCCGACGCTTCTCTGCCGCACGCCACCTCAACATCGTCTTCAGTGATGAAAAACTCTTCACCATCGAGCAATCACTGAATCGCCAGAATAACAGGATAATTGCCTCAAGTATTAGAGAGGCTAATTCTAGAGGTCGTATCGTCGGCCGTACAAGTAATCCTGCACATGTGATGGTTTGGGCATCCATCACCTCGGATGGCAAAAGTCCTCCCGTTTTCGTCCCCCAGAATGTCAAATTGAATGCCAAAATCTACAAAGAGGACATCCTGGAAAAGGTGTTACTTCCTTGGGCTCGAAACCACTTCGGATCCCGCCAATGGACATTCCAACAGGACGGAGCACCAGCTCATCGTGCAAATGTCGTTCAGCAGTGGTGCAGAACCCAGATCCCAGACATCATTGCCTCTACCGAATGGCCTCCGTATAGCCCCGACCTTAACCCCCTTGACTATTCCATCTGGTCGGTGTTGGAGTCCAAGGCATGTTCTACTGCTCACAGAAGTATCGCTTCTCTTGAGCAATCGCTACAGAAAGCATGGTCAGAAATGAACGTCGACTACTTGCGTGCCGCCGTAGATGCGTTTCCCAGGAGACTTCGTGCCTGTATTGCTGCAAACGGCGGTCTAATTGAAAACGTGTAATGCTGTTTTGTTGACATTATGCTCAATAAAAGTTGTGAAGAATTTCATCTCATTTGCTCTGTTGGTTGGTGAAATAAAAGATATGTCCGTTGCTATAATTGTGGTACACCCTGTAAAACGGCATGCGGTGTAATCTCGCGAAAATTTTTCTCCTAGCACCCACCTTCCTTTTAAAGCAAACCTGTAACATTGAGGATATGATGGCGTTTGTCAACGATTGCGGAAGTTGAACCCTCTGAACAACGCCATTGCAATTTTGAATTCATTTGACTATTAATTTATAGCAACAATGAGACAACCGCTTACATCGTTCAGTGATTTCGATTTTATCAGATTTGCAGTTCCTACAGTGTTCTTCTCTGTATCGAGCGTACAGGAAGGGCGTCTAAGTGGTTCTGAATCAACTTCGTCACAAATCAACGTGCTCGCCATTGATAGATTCTGAAATTATCATTTGTTCATTTCTGAGTCATTTTTGACGTCCTATTATGGAGGATAACTTTTTTCGAGGATAGTTATGCTTTCATCATTGCCTTACACGCATTGCCACCCCCTCGCCGTGTTGAGGCTACGGATCTTGGAGGAGGTCACGGATCATGGAGGAGGATTCTTCTGCTTCGGTAGGGGCATCCGTTGTGACGGAGTCTTATTCGTAGCGAAAGGCGGATCACTCCCTCTGTTTCGTAACGATTGGATGCTCAAGCTTGTGGGATGGACCGTACGGACGCGCTGGCGCTTCCGCCAGGTACCTGTGAGCAAATATGGTCGACCAACAGAAGAACAGCCTCAGTACCCTGCACACCGGGCTCTGCTGACGACGACTCACGCTGAAATCGACCACATTTTAACTAGCAGAAGATGGTGCCTTGGTACCATCTTCTGCTGGTTCCGTGGTAACATGTTTTTGCACTATATTCGATTACCGACCGAATGGAAGGAAGCAGGCCGTGTTCGACGAATGGATCAAAAATGATACCCTATCCCTTAACGACCGACGACTCGCTGAGGACACGACCGAGAACTACGAGCTGCTTCTAAAAGGTCTTATTTAAAAATTATCGGCGTAACCAGCGCCTACCGTACCCACGTGGACGCCACGCGGGCGCCACGCGGACGTCACGCGGGCGTCCCTGCTAAGCAGTTCATTTGTTTTTCGTTTACGATGTTCGCTTCTGGGTGTTCCATTGTTCCATCGCTCCTGGTGGTTCCATTGTGTGTGTGTGTAACTGAACAGCGCTCTACGGATCCTTCAGACCCTCCATCTGTTGGGAACCAGTCGTTCACCCACCCCGGATTTCCTCCCCTAGCCCGACCGCGTGGCGAAGCCACGCGGTCACCCGCCCGAGACCGCGTGGCGAAGCCACGCGGTCTCGGTCACTCCTCTCTGTGCACACTATTTCGTCGTTACGCGCGCCGTTTAGTGCGTAGCGTCGTAGCGTGAAATGGTTACGCCGATACGATTTAAACGCGACCCTTCTAAAAGGACTACGAACGTGTACTGACGGTGCTTCTCTTTCGCTATCAAGCAGAAATGCCCTCCGAAAACCAAGGCGCTGCTTGAGAAAAGAAGTTTGAGGATGGATCCGAATGCAATCCACGTGAAGCGGCTGATTGCCAATAGCACTTGTAGAAAGGCGTTGCAGGAGGAACTTATTCATCGCAGAAGGAAGAAGGTTTTGAAAGCGGCATAAGAACGACGGAGTCTGAAGAAAAGTCGACCGGACCTCAACGAGTTCAGTTTTCCGTTATCGGTATTGAAACGTGAAGGCGGGACTGTCACCACTTCCCTTTTCGAAATGGCTCCAACAAAACCTTGACAAAACTCCGCCAATCTTCTTCGTACAGGAAGCCATATGTACTCTGCGTTCCCTTCTTGCGGCGCATTTGACATCCTTTTAGAAGTAACGACTCCCGGTTGGAAGGAACGGATCCCAGATCAATGGAGGAATTCGCGCCCAGTCATCTTGCACAAAAAAGGTGACAGCGATGGTCTTCGCAACTACCGCCCGAGTACCGTCAAAGTGTCGCGATGGTCATCGAGATCTGTCGGGAATACCATCTACCCCTCGTCGTAACCTTCGTCGACTACGAAAAGGCCTTTGACAGCGGGGAGACGAATGCTATCCTGTCTGCGTTAGTCGATCAAGGAGTGGACTCGTCCTACATAAGAACGCTGGCCGACTGCTACCGCTGCTGTTCTACGACAGTACAGCTTTTTCGACGTCCAATCAACATCCCCATCGAGAAAGGCGTCAGGCAAGGCGATGCTGTTTCGCCCAAACTGTTTGCTGCTGAATTGCAGTAGGTGATGAAGTCGCTCAACTGGGAAGAAAAGGGCATACGTATGGACGAAAATTTTCTCTCGAACCTTTTGACATTGTCATCTTCGTGAAAAGTACATCTAAAACAGAGACGATGCTCCGAGAGCTGTACGAAGCTGGAAGGAAGATCAGGCTGCGTATTAATCGGAGGAAGACACAGTTCATGAAGAAATCCTGGGGCGATGGGGGGCACCTCGAACTCGATGGATTTCCCCTCGCCGAAAAGAAGTCTTCTATCTACCTGGGGCGCTTCATGAGTATAGACAACGGCATGCAGGAAGAACTTATCAGGAGAAGGAGAGCAGCCTACGGTCTCTCAAAGAGGCCACCGACCAACTCTAGAATGATTAATCCCTTTGTTCGACTCGACGGTTCCTCCTGCCCTGCTACGCGGCTGAGACATGGCCTGATACGCCAGCCACGGCAAAGTCCTTGCAAGTCACTCTAAATCATGCAGTGAACGAAAGGATAAATGCAGTCTGGGTAGAGTGGAGAGAATCCACTGACGTTCTCTGTGACAGAAGGTGCTCAAGGGTGCTTGAAGGAGAACTGTGCCGGGTAGTTGTGAGATCTGCGCTGCTCTACGGCAGAGAGTGATGGCTCGTAACGAAAACCCACAGGAAACAAGTACGTTTCTCTAGAAACGAGGATGCTCAGGTGGGCACGTGGATGGAATAGCTACGAAACGAGCACGTCGGAGCGGTTATAATGGCTGCTCCTTGGCACCTTAACGCGCGAGAGGCTAAGTTGGTGTGGACGTATTGTGAGATTACCTGATGAGCATCCAACACGAAAATCCTAGAAGCTCCAAATGAAAAAGTGGAGCAACTTATCAAGAAGAATTTTAAGGGGACAGAGCTAAGCTTCAAGACGACCTCCATAGCAGTACATAGATGGCGACCGTTGACAAGAACAACCGACCGGCGACAACGTGGTACTAAAGATTTCACACTTTCCATAAATTGACTTTGTTTGCACCTCCACAAGTCAATGTGTGTAAAGTCAAAATCAAGCATTGATCTTGCTTTACACTCAAGGTTCAGGAGCCCACATCAGGCCCGCCTACCTGCCTCGCTAGTTCCGTCATTTTCAGTAGTACCCTTGGCTTGATTGTATAGAATATTGAATCGCGAAAGGAGCAGTATTTCAGGTGAAGGGGATGAAGACAAAGTAGATGCGCTGTGAAGGACCTGAACATCTGACCACTTGAGTAAGCTCTCCATGTTACCGAGGCACTGTCCGTTCTGCTTATGAAATAGGAGCTGATTCGCAACATCTTGGAGAATGGTTCTTTCCTGCTTTTTTCGGCCATCTAGTGGTGCGCAGCAGAAATATTCTACAGAGGATTGATCTCCGTTCGATGCACTACAAAACCGTATAAGTCTCTTATGGGATGTTTGGGGCACTCTCACTGATCTACTTTGTGAGGCGTGGCGAACTCAGCTGCTCATGACATATCAATTTCCACCTTTCGTATGAAAATTATGCAATGATGTATTCACTTTGCTCCTGGTTCTTCTTATTGTTGCACTCTCTTACCAATTAGTTGCCCATTGCCATGCTCTATGTATCTGTTTGCTCCTACATTTATTACACCGAGTGTGTTACAGTGATAAGGGATACTTCCATCTGCCTCGTCAAGCGATCGATCCAGGCCTTCAACTCACCCGAATTTGGCTGAATTTGAATCGAGCTTGCCTAGGAATGCAAAGACACTGACGATCAGCGGCTGGCCTTGGTAGCCACTATATAGGCCAAACATGCATTCGGTGCTATGTGGGTTGGGGGGTGCAGGGTGATGGTCTGTAATATTGCGTCGATTCTATGCTGGTTAACATGTTAAGGTGTGAACAATTCCAAAGAGTTCACATGTCAAACATGTCAAAACCAACCGAGTTGATCGTAAACAACGGCAGATATAACAATGACAACACGTTAAAGTCGACGTAAAGTTGCGGACCACCACCCTGCACCCCCCAACCCACATAGCGCCCATGCATTCTCCCTGTCTCTGCTACTTCTCAATGGCAATGGCGATGGTGTTTCCTTAGAGCGTCTCGTCAACGCCGACATTTTGTAATTTAATTTCTTACGTTTCATCTGTCTAACTCATTCTGACTAAAGAAATGAATTGACAGAAATAGTTGAGGTACTGTAGAAACGTTACTAATGAATCTTCAGCCACAAGTATCTTCGGCGCTATGTGGGTTGGGGGGTGCAGAGTTGTGATCCGCAACTTTACGTCGACATTAACGCGTTATGATTGTTATATTTGCCATTGTTTACGATCAACTCGGTCGGTTTTGACATGTTTGACATGTAAACTCTTCAAAATTGTTCACACTTTGACATGTTAACTTGCATAGAGTCGACGTAAAGTTGCGGACAACCACCCTGCACCCCCCAACCCACATAGCACCGTATCTTCTGTAGGTGATCAGGGTATCGCACAGTGCATCTGCCAAAGTTAGAACTCACCTTATCTGAAGGAGGTTTGGCATGTACATCCGATCGCTCTACTTGAAATAGCTTAACCATACTGCTGGTTTGTACGAATGAACCTCAATAAATGAACTTCTCCGAGGATATTATCTAAGACACTTATCGAGCTTACAAGTCAGAACGAAATGCTTTTATTGTAGGGGAATTTGATCGTGGAATGACGTTGCATTCCGACGAGTTAGGCCATTCGGCTGCTTGTGTTTTCGGCGTCGGCGTTGCCGTTTGCAAAAGAACGATCAAGCGGGTCTCATGTACAGATCGGCACTTTATGGTGAATTGAAGGGCTCGACTTCTGGGTTTGTAGTGTCCGTAAAATGCTTAGATTTCTACGGTGTTGATGAGGTACACTGACGGTGGGTTGACTATCATCAACCTGTTGTAGTGAGGTTGCTTCGTTCGCACCTCACTGCTTTTAAAGCTGACCGTTTTTCCGACGGATTTCTCGTCAGCATATGTACGGAGTATGTAGCTTTTCTAAACGTTCTAACGAATGCTTTCCTTCCCATCTAAATGACACGATACTAAACTTTTCATTCTGGTCATCTGCCTTTGATTCTTCCTCAATTATTTTCATGTTTTAACACAGCTTTACGAGGCTTTCCGTCCGTGTGACTTGATTGATGTTTTGGCCGAATTGCCTTCTTCAGAGCCAAGAGGAATCAGAAGAATACGTTATCATTCGATCGAATCTCAACTTCATCTCTAATAGGAACATTTCGAGACTCGCTGCCAGAGCACTAAGCCGGTGAGGTTCTTACCTGTAATGTTCTGGCAGCGAGTCTCGAAGTCTTCCTGTCGTCACACGTGCAGTAGATCGTACTATTTCCAATGGTCCCTAGTCCTGACGTTGACTGGTGACCGTTACCGACGGGCTAATGTACCAAGGACATACCTGGTACACACCTCAACTGACCGAGATTTACTTGAACCATCCTTACAGCAGAAGTATTATATTATGCCCCGAGAACGGGTGTTATTTTGTATTGAGGATGAAGCGAGAGTCGATCGCGTCGTCATGAATCCTTTTCATTTTTCTAGACTCGGAGAGCACGCAATTTCGATGATTCGTTAGCCAACAACGCTTGTTGAAAACATCGTAAAGCTGTAACAAAATATCGCACCATGCCGAGCTTTATGTTTCGTCGCCAGGTGCCTACCTTCTACAAAATGTCGATAAAGGAAAACTCAAAACAAGGATCCACTAGTGATTTTCGGCCCTTTATTCAGTCTGTCTTCCGTCGAGGGAATATCCCGCATTCCGCAGAGAAATTAGAATTTGAAAGTGGCGGTTGGGAGATCGTTGGTTCAAGTCGAGAAGTATATTTATATTGTTTGTTGTTCTTGTCCGTTTTTTTGCTCATTTACTCATTTATTTATGCACGATAGTCCAATCAAGAGAACACATACCGAATAGCAAAAAACTAACTAGCGAGGTCAGTGAGAGTGCCTCAAAGATTCTGAACGATACCTATACAGTTTTGTAGAGCATCGAGCGCGTATCACAATGATGTAGATTATTTCCGCCGAGCGGGAATGGGTGGTCCGAAAATCTCAAAAAACCACCGCCCTTGAGAGGCGCTGAATAGTCCCCTGGGGTGAGAGGTACCCTGCGACGTATCTCGGCAGCTTAGTGGTACCGCAGTCGGCTCTCATTCAGATGGTTATGATTTGGATCCTGTTGGCGTGTTTTTTTTGCTTCAATCGTATTGATACCAAATCGTGCTCATTGTGCGACTTCGCCTTGGAGGTTGAAGAAAATGTTTAGAACGGCTTAAAACGCACAAATTTTAGTAAATGGCAACATTAACGAGGGTAGCCAATATCCAGCGTAACTTACCTTAAACGGACGCAAATTTAAAAACCAATGGTAGATTCGCGATCAGCGCCCCAAATAACCCCAAGAGACGAAGTTTGGACGAAATCGGTTTTTTTGAGCTTGTCACCTCAGCTACTCACCCTCACTATAGGAAGCGTTCACCACCCCATGCACAACCGAACTCACCATATCTTATCTTACCGATATCTTCACCCGTTGCGAATCACGAAACTAGAACTTCGTGACCGTGAGTGTTCGTCTACAACATCGTCAGTACTTCCTCATACAGGTTCCGATAATTCCATTTGGCTTTACAGTCCTCAACTTCTCACTTCGCGTTATTATACAGGGTGCCTCAAAAATGTACCTCCTGTTTGAAATGCCATAACTTTGGCGACAGTGAACCAATCGAAACGAACCATAGCTTGAATGAAAGCTAAGAAAAAGAAAATTCTCTGGTATGTGATTGGTGAGGACTCCGCCGTGTATTCGACCAGGTCCTCAGATTTTGGACCTGATTGATAGTGCATGGGTTATATGCTTGCTCTACTTTGGTCGTAAATGGATGATATTGCTGATATATGTTACTCCTGAGGCAGTGAACATATCGACTTGCCGCAGCTTTTGGTTGAGCATGGAACAACGTCAATATCGATCAATAATTGTAGCCATTGTTTGGGAAACTAAAACTCTTCCAACATTGATGCAATCATGAGAAAAGAAATGATAGGAATGTAAAATGTATGAACCATGAAGATTGCGCCATGCACCTATCCGAATCGTCGGATCCTAGACCTGATTGAAAGTTCACGGATAACATGCTTGTTCTACTTTGGTCGCAAACAGATCATACCATTGCGTTACAGCGAACAAAACAACTCAGCTTTCGGTTAGACGGATCAGCATCACTATCAATCACTGAGTGTTCATTTTGATCTGAATAAAAAACACTGTCGTATTGTGCAAGTGCATCTTAAAGTGCATGTTAAACTTGCCATGTTTTGATGTTTTTATGTTTACTGCATCAAGAGGAACGCGTCTCAGCGATATCACCTGTTTGCGACCAAAGTAGAACAAGCATGTTGTCCGTGAACTTTCAATCAGGACTAGAATCCGACGATTCGGAGAGATGCATGGCGCAATTTCCATGGTTCATACATTTCACATTCCTCTAAATTACTTTTTATGATTGCATCACTGTTGGAAGAGTTTTAGCTTCTCAAACAGCGGTTGCAATTACTGACCGATATTGATGTTATTCCATGCTCAACCAAAAGCTGCTGCAAGTCTAAATGTTTACTGCCTCAGGAATAACTCATAGCAGCAATATCACCCGACCAAATTAGACCAAGCATATAACCCATGCACTATCAGTTAGGTCCAAAATCTGAGGGCTCGGTCAAGCACATGGCTCAATCCTCACCAATCCCATACCAGAAAATTTTCTTTTTTCTTAGCTTTCATTCAAGCTATGGATTGCATCGATTAGTTCACTTTCCCTTAAGTTATGGAATTTGAAACAGGATGTACTTTTTTTGAGACACCCTGTATTACAGTCGCTCGTTCGACAGCTGTAGCGAAAAATGAAAAAAATGGAAAAATCTGCAGCACTGCAGGTTCAGTAGTGGCTGAAGATGTGAGTAACCAATCAACTTCTGCTACTTTAAGGGAACTGCGAAAACTGAAAGCAGCACAGCCTACCCATCTCAAAGCTGGGCAGTTTTGGCTACTGTCGACCTTGCAATAACTGTTCTTATAACTTCTGCTTGAGTTAAGCAGAAGTTGTAAGCAGAACAATACATCTTACAGAGCAAAAAGCAGCTGCCCAAAGACTTATACGTACTCAGCAAGAAAGTGGTGCTATGGCTGACGGGGTTCTTAGCGAGCTCTACAAAGGATTCACAACCGTGATCACACCATTCTACAACAATGTTCGCATCAACGTGAAGAGCGGTGTACGCCAAGGCAATACCATGTCGCTGAAGCTGTTCAACGCTTCTCTCGAGAACGAACACTAGAATGGGACGACGTGGGACTGAAGAACAACGACCGGCAGTTACACCATCTTCGTTTTGCAGATGATATCGCACTCATAACACCATCAATCCCCCAGGCTGAACGCATACCGGCCAGCTTCGATCGCGCATGTGTGGGAAGATCGGCTTGCAGCTGAACTTGACGAAGACGATGTTCGTGAGGAATGGATACGTTTCTGATGCCCCATTTTCGCTCAACGGAACGAATATCTCTGAGTGCTTCGGCTGTGCTTAATTGGGTCGGGAAGTCAACATGACTCAAGTCCAGAATTGGGCAGGAGGAAATGAGCGGCTTGGAGCGCTCTCAAGAGTGTTGAAGCAGCAGTGAACACCAGGTTGCCCCCCTGGTCGGACTTCTTCGTCAAATCTCTGAGCGATCGATTCGATGCTCTTCGTGTTACTCGAGCGAGCAGGACCTACTGGTCTATCGTGGCACTCGACGGGACGAATTGAGACGTTACTGGCACCCGTTCGGCAAATACATGATCAACAGGACGACAGGTGACATAGGTGATAATTGACGGACCTCAGAAAGGGAGCTGTTGCCCGCGCGGTCCGTAGCTCAACACTTGGCGACGTACTCGGATGCTTTGTGAACCACACGGAACCCGCGATACTGAAAGTATGTAGTGCGATTTGAATTAGAGCATTGTAGATGCAGTTTGATGCCCTCATTTGCCGCCAAATGTTAGTGGAACTTATCGTGGGACATACTTCCCGTACTACTTCTGACCTTGCCGCCGCTACCAAACCAGCGGTTGTATAAGACAACTCTTGAACGCTACGCTATGTATGCATGTTCTCAAATCCTTCTCCGCGTCATTCACCGTCTTTGCCAAACAATTCCCCCACAATGTTCAACCCATTTGTGAACACCAGATAGCTATTGGAATGCTGCACCTTGTTGTTATTTTTACAAAAGGACAACAACATCGTTTTTGCAAGCTTTATCTAATGACAGTCGATCATTCAAGTCACAAATGCACATGACAAAGTCTGTGACAGTGGAGTGTCATAGTTTTTTCTATCAGTGTCATGCGCATGTACATCATAATTTTTTCTATCAATAAAATCAAACTGCTCAAGGAGATGCTCCAAGTTGGAGAAGAGTCATACCAGTCAACAACGAGGCCAAGTTGAACATAGGAGGTGCGGAGCTTTGGCCATGTGTAAGAGAATCGGATTTTTGAGATTTGTGAGCGTTGCTCGGAGTTACTATGTCGTCGAACATTTGGACAAGCGGTAAATCAGGATCGGGCGTGGTGGAGCCGTGCTCAGTTGTGCCTGGTTCGCCAGAGCCCGGATCCTGAGACGCTTCGTCGCCTGAACCGGATGCAGACACTCCCTCGTCAGGTACGTCGCCCGCATCGGGTGTTCCTGTTCCAGATCCCTCTCCTCCACCAGCAGTAGCTGTTTCTGCTCCAGATCCGTCTCCTCCACCAGCAGTTGCTGTTTCTGTTCCAGAACCCTCTCCTCCACCTAAAGTAGGTGTTCCTCCTTCAGACACATCGCCCTCACCAGGTGTAGGTGTTCCTCCGTCAGATGCATCGCCTCCATCAGGTGTAGATGTTCCTGCGCTAGTTTCGCTGCCGCCGCCAGAAGGTGATCCTGAGGAGGGTGGTCCGTCAGACACAACTGAAGTAGCTTCGGTTGAGCCCATTCTTAAATCACTGCCGTCTCCAGCTATAGCCTTGAATGAACTGACGAATGACGCGGGCAAAATGACGAGAAGCACTGAATCACAAACTTTGCCAGCGAATTGCCCATGTTCTTCTGTCGATGTCTGTCTTGCTTACCGATTCTTCGCAGGAGCAGCACCATCTCCCTTGACCAATCGCAAGCAAATTAACCTGTAGAGGCTCGCAAAATGGCGATCTCACCGCATTTCGTAGCTTATATATGCATTCATGTAGGTTACACACTGATTACGTGATAATGCAGCAAAACGGTTGCCCTCGCGTTCATTTTGTCGAATTTTCTTGTTGTTCATTTTTCATTGATGTCACTGGACACCTGGTGTTACATTATTTTTCAAGATGGCGTTCCTTTCTACTTTTACTCTTACTTGTCGGTGAACTGTTGCATTTTCCAGCGAAAATCTTGTGACGAATGCTCCTTATTGTACAAAAAGCATAGTTGTGGAAGATTGTGAACAGGAAGGGCGAAGGACACGGCTGCTCCAAAGAAAGATCACGGTCCGTCTGCCAAACCCGGATGTTCTTTGTGTCTTCGTCGCCGTGCCGGGAACTTCTCTGCGGGCGCCTGGAGGCTCCCATTCAAATCCGGACGACGCGCGCTGTTGCCAGGACATCACCAGTGCACTGCTGGCCCGCGGCATACCATCATCCAGTGTGGCCATAATAGTCTTCTACAAGAACCAGATGGCCGGTTTCGCCTCGGCGGCAGGGGTGGCACTTCACATCGTCGACTCCATCGAGGGACGGGAAGCCGACATCGTTCTTCTCCTCACCAAGCGCACGGACGTCTCCCCTGAAACCGGCGACTTCTTGGACGACGCATTCCGCTTCAGCGTGGCGATAACAAGGTCCCACCATGGATTGTTCGTTCTCGGCCTTCCTTCACCCGTGTGTACGCTACCCAATTGCGGTCGTCTGTTGGATTGGGCCTCTCGCCACGGCATACTCGTTGATTTAGCGGCGCTACAACAGATGTTCACGTAGCTCTTTAAACGACGGTGAGTTTTACTTGTTCCTTCTTTGCCACTTTTCCCCTTCTTTTACCTTTCTTTTCCTTTCTTTCCCGCTTGTATCTTTTGGCTCATCTACTTCACGCCTTCAGGCTAGGCTCCTATTTCGTACCAAGTCTAGGTGACCGACGGTCGCGCTCGGTGAAAGGGGAGAGATGTTAACGCTCATGAGTTACTAGTGAGCCGAGCTTGTGCTTGATCAATAGGTCGGTCTGCGCGGCCGCAAACGTCTCCGATTTATCTGATTCATTACAGAGAATGGAGAAGGAGCGTTGAATGCGATCGGGGAGGCATTCGAGTTCGAGCGGGAGAGACGACCCCACGACCGACCCTCCTTGCTATCATCCTCTGGGCCCGCAGCTTCTGCTCAACCGACTGAATCACTTACTGCCGGCTGCGCGATATTCTCTCCACGGAGTGCTCATCACGTTTCTTGTTGATTACTGATTGCCATGATTACTAAACTGTGTTATACTCTGTTCGAGTAGTCTTAAACTCTTTTTTCAAATTAAAACATGTGCAACGTTACCAATATGCGTTCCCATACACTGCAGTCACACTGTACAATAGGGTGTCGCAACTCTAAACTGTTTACAATTCAAGTTGAGTTGAAACTCACTCGGACGTTTAGAGAACGGTCCAAAAATGTCCACAAAAAATTGCAGAAATGGTCATCTGTAGAGTGATATTGATGCTTTGGGCTGGTATATGTTCAATAGGGCGCGCACGGTGCAGTGATGAGGGATGCTACGGACACCCGCAGGGTCCAGCGATCGATCCTCGCCCGGGCTAATCAAGCCTTCCATCCCTCCGAGGGCGAGTTAATTGATACCAAACTTGCCAGAGAAGGTAAAAACACTTACTTGGTGTAGCGGTTGGTCCGGCAAGTCATTGGATAATAAAATACACGCATTCACCATGCCTCTACGCCTCTAAATGGAACACGAATGCAACGGCGCGTACTTCGGAGTGATCAGCGCCAACATCGTTACCCTTCACCTTCAGATATTAGGCTCTTTCAGACGACGCGTCGATAAAGTGACGCGTGACGCGTGTGTGATGAAGGATAGGTAGGTCAGCGTCATCGGTTGATCGGGTTATCACGCGTCATTACGAGTAACTCGTCCGATCAACGTCGCGTTGGCCATGGTATACTTGCAGACATTACGAGCAGTTCGCGCGCGGCAAACCGAGCGGCGAAACCCCAGCGCACGACGCTTGACGGATGACGTCTGCCTTGAAAGAGCCTATTCCTATCAATCGCTGATCTATCGCATTTTCCCGCCGCTGGCTAATGGTATTGCTTTTCAGCGATTTTTGCATCAATTTCTCTCTTTTGCTAGAATTGATGGTACTTCTAGCGTTCAACTGCCGGGCGTCGCCGGGGGCGACTTAATTCTCTGGCCAAGGATGTGAGCAATGATCCTCCTCCATTAAGTCCTGAAAATGCGCCTCTACAAATATGTCTTTATTTACCCTGTGTACTCATTACGTTACGAGAGACTAACAATAAGATAGATTTATTCTCGTTTACGTTGTCGAACGCCTTTCGTAAAAATGTAGCGCTCCCTGGCGATCGATGAAGCAATTCCTATATCATTACGATGATCACCGCTACTGATATTTGGACACATGAAGAGCTTTCACGCATCTGACCCTGACTGTAGAAATCCGCTATTTTGGTCAACCTACTGTCGCACAATTGCGTTGCACAGTTGCAAGTACATTGAGATGTGCCGTGCTGTCAACGAAGTGTGCAGAAATTCCATTCAAACAATCGGGACGAGGAACACAACAGTCGGAGTCTTCGTGCAATTTCTGAAGCTCTTGAAGCTTGACAAGCAACGAACAGCGGTGCTATCTTGGGCTGATTCCTAGAGCCAGCAGTGTATGCACATTTGCTGCTTTTACTACTGGTTTCGGACCTCAGCTACTTTTAAAGCCTTTTATTATGTAGCAAGCATTGCACATAATTAACAGAACATATATCTTTCACTCTTACTTTATACACTTCATCTAAAGACCTATTGAATAGCCGGTCAGATAGAATATAATATTCGAGTATGGCAAATAGATTGAGCACAAAATACAAGTGTTTCTAGCCGTGTTGCACGATTAGGAAACAAAAAACCCTCAGAACTAGTAAAGCATTGACCGTCAATTGTTGGATAATGTTATTAGCAGATGCGATCAGGCGCGAGGGATGGAGAACAAGGTTGAGAACGAAAGGCACAGAAAGAAGGGCAACATATTGGCGACAGGCGCACACAGCTCGGCTATCTCTACGGCTCGATGGAGAACGGTGAACCGGGGATTTCCTGAAAAAAAAGGTATAAAACACGAGGAAATTACCCAACTATGTTGTGGTTTCCAGCTCAACCATTCTTACGTTCCATTTCAATTTTGTTATTTTACTGCGGAAGAAAACCTTTTCAGCTGATTTTTCTGCGCACAGCGGACCTGAGTGGTGCAGTGGTAGGAGGGGCTGTTGACACCAGCTTGGTAAAGCGATCGATTCCGGCCTAAGCCAACCAAGCCCTCCATCGCTCCAGGTAGAGCAAATTGGTACCTGACTAGTTTGGGAAGGTGAAGACGCACAATTGGTATAGTTGTTGGCCCCCGCAACTAAATGTATAGGCCAAATACGCATTCACTATGCCTCTACGTTTCTAAGTGGAACATGAATGCCGCGGTGCGTCCTAAGGGGACGATACCTCTACCTTTTACCGTTACCTTTTCTGCGTTTCTGAATTGTGGTACCTGAGCATTAGCGCTAAGAGGAGCAACGTTCCGCTCGGGTGGGATAGAACAAGTGGCACCTGCATTGAATGCAAGCTTCCGGTGGGGTAACAATCAAGTGGAAAGATAGAAAATCGAGTTTTGACTGATTCCTGCACAAATCAAAGTTCAAGTAATATTTAAATTATTCGGTGCCATTTCGACAATTATTAAATACCATTAACTTCCGGATGCGCGGGGCTGAATAATCTCGAAATGGAAATCAGTTCGAAAGAAGTGGAACAAGTCTCACAGTCCAATTCAAGTCACTGCTGCGCTCACGCACATACTCTCAAGCATATGGGTCCCCACCGAGGTCAAAATGAGATGGTCCGAAGATGCCACGTCTGGCTAGCGAGGGAGACGCAGCAGAAGATTCCCAGGATGACCTCTACCAGCTTTATGTCGTTCTTCGTTTCGGTACACTTCGGGCCTCCACCTCGTCCGTAAGCAAGTCAGCTCAGTCCGCAGCGCCGCAGAGGAGCGGGGATCGATCGCTCAAACGTGCAAGTGCCAGTTGCCCCTCTTACCGGTGCACCACAATGTCACCAATAGCAACTGATTGTTAGGAGCAGATAATTCGAATTTTACGAAAAGAAATGACACGCATCAGAAGTTGAAAATTGATAACTAACCTCTTCTCCATATTTGATGAAAATGAATCCTTTGACGCGATCGGGCACTTTATAGGTTACAATATAGTGACCGCTTCCTTGATGCTTCATGACCACCTCATCGCATGGACCCTTTGTCGTTACCACACCAACCATGAGAATATTTGGACCTTAGAGCAACAGAGTATCAATGAGAAATTTATGCTTCATTGTTAACGACTCAGTCACATACCCGCTGCACCGGTATCGATTGTGAACACAGCAGGTCTTCCAGGGAAGAACTTATTGAGACCAGCGCCTTTTGCTTCCACCTGAACCCATTATTTAGAAACGGAGAAGCAAAGATGCGAAATCTTCTCACCTTGGAGGCATCTCCCTTATACTCAGGTACCACCGCAACTGTTCCTTTAGTTGTTTTTGCAACAGCATCAATTTTAACGAACGATGACTCGTTGTAACCATTTCCTCCCAGTACTTTCCCGTCAACGGGAATCTTGAACGGAGAACCGGGGATGTGAATTCCTGAACAGGTTGAATACCCTCAGCGAGGAATTCTCAACAGAACCTCGAGAAACGACTCACCGTTGTATTTGATTGCTGCATAGTAGTCTCCAGGAGCCAACGGGGTGTAGCGAACTTTGTAACCGCGTTCAAGCTGTAAAATGAGGACATTTGCCAACGATATTGAAGAGAAAAGCGAAAAGAAACCAAGAAACATGAAAACTACCTCGTAAGCGTCGAGAGTCGCTTTACTAGGGCCATCCAGTTGAACGTTGAGAATACCGGCGCCAGCATTCGCCGTGGTCACAATGAATTCACACTTCTAAATACGGACAGACATAAAATCAAAGGTTCAAGGAGAAAGCAAAATAAATGTGAAGAACGAGAGAAAAGGGAAATACATCCAGAAACGTGAAACGAAACGGTGAAACGCAACCAGCCGGGCAGGCCTGTGAAACGTAACCGGCCGGTGAAAATTCACCGGCAGTTGCGTTCACGAATCCCGGCCCAGTACACTTCACGTTTACCCTGTTAGTAATCGTCTTAGTTTCTCAAGAGCTAAACGATTAAGAGCCAAATATCATCATCCAGGAGAATTGGTACCCTTTTCGATGTGAATAGTCAATTATGCATTTCCCATAGGTCCAACAGTCCAAGCCACCAAAACATTCTGTCCTTCTAGTCGGGTTAGGGTAAGGTGAAGGAAAATGTATCGGCGTTAAGCAGTCCCCTAAGGACGCGCCACCGCGTTCATGTTCAATTCAGAATCGAAAAGGCATGGTGAGTGCGTATTTGGCTTGTACAAAGACTTTTGGGGGGAGGGACAGCCGCTATGACAAGTCAAAGCTTTCACCTTCCCAAAAGCTTGGTACTAATTCATGCGAAATCAGAGAGATGGGAGGTTGGGTAAGCCCTGCCCAGGATCGATCGCTCGATCATGCGGGTGTCAGTAGCGCATCTTACCACTGCACCACACAGGACGTTGCAGGGAATGAAAATATTATCGTACCTGTCCGGTGGTTCCTTTCTTGATTCCGTCTCCAACGACGCCAATCGCTGTCGGGTCACACTGATCTTTTCCACCGACGCGAAGTCGGAACGGTGAGTCTCTCATCGGTGCACCATCGAGCGTTACGTGGATGTAGTGATTGCCACTCTAAATAGTGATTTTTATATTTTGTTCCGTCATCACAAGATAAAAATAGAACGATTGTCTCCGTGGGATGCGCCACGCACTCGTCTTCCTCCCAGGATACTATACAATAACTTGTGGAGAGGCAGTCACCGTTCAAGGCACTGTTTTCTCTTTTCCAGACAAGTGCGTTACCAACTCATACGTTCCCAAAGGTGTGAAAGGCATGCATAGCTCAGGTGAGGATCGATCGTTTGACTGCGCTGGTGTCAGCAGCGTCTCTTAGAACTATACCACGCCCAGCAATAATGAGGAGAGCTATGAGAACGTAACGAACCTCCTTCGGGACGAATCGTAGTGCATAGCTTTCTCCTTCCTCGATGGGCACAATGTCGATAGTTTCAACTTCGTTATTTGGTGTCGTTACCTAAAACTACTTCAGCATGTTTGAGGAAAATTCATTTGTGATGAAAGTATTATAGATGTGAAAATCGACCTTCGCTTCGAGATGACCACGAGCACGATGAGTGAGCACCGTAAATGTGAACGCTTTTCCGGCAGGAATTCCCTGGTCGTGGAACTGCGCTAGCTCAAGCTTACGAGCCTCGCCGGTTCGTGGAGCAATGAACACCTGCAAAGCAATTTATCACTTCACGAAATTTCTCTTCAAAGGAAATACTTGCCTTGAATGGAGAATCTGGGATGTGCTGATCATTGAATTTCACTCCAACGATGTACTCTCCTGCTTCAGTCACTTTGTACTGCACATGGCAATTACCATCCTGAAAACAGAAATGTCAATTAAAAATTTCGAGTGTGACACTGTTGAGATCACCCCGTAATGATGCTTCACAGAGGGCAATTCAAATTGTTAACCATATAGCAGGACATTCATTTTAACTGCATATTTGGTATCGAATGTAGGGTCTGGGATACAATGCGACCAGAATAGATAGGACCAGCATCGCTCTCACGATTATTTACCAGATTCAGAACCAGATTTTTGTAAGTATTCGTTACAGCCTAGGAAAGATATCGTTTAAAAGGTGGCTAGTTAATAGTTTAAGGTGCACGAATATACCGGTCGATTACGGTGGATGGATAAAAGCTCATAGTGACCTTATCCCATAAAGGTAAAGGTAGAAGGTTAAGGTGTCGGCGTTGATCAGCCCTCGAAGGACGCACCGCCGCAATCGTGTTCAATTAAGGATCGTAGAGGCATGGTGAATGCGTATTTGGCCTGTACAATGACATGCGGGACCAGCCGCAATACCAGGTCTGTTTCTACCTTTCCAGACAAGCCTGGTACCAATTTACCCAACCAAGAAGGCATGGAAGGCTTGGTTAACGAGGTTGGGGCCCCTTTTTCGTCAACGTAAACTACATTAACCTAACGACGCACGTTCGCCTCACAATCAGGTTGGTGTGACAACTCGCGCTCCGAGAAGGTAAGTGCTAGGTTATTTTCTGGGAATTCCCCTTCATTAGTAAAATTCATTAGAAAGCGATGGAATAAACCAGATTCAAAGCAGTTTTAGGACTCGACAGAAGACCACACATGTTCGGAGCTCACGGTTCTCCATATGGTAACAGGCCAAACGTTATATGGACATCCAAAGTGGAAAAGGTAAAGGTAAACGTTCAGCGTTGAACAGTCCCCTAAGGACACGACGCCACACTCGTGTTCCACTCAGAATCGTTGTGGTAAGATGAATGCGTACTTGGCGAGCAATGACTTGCGAGGTTAAGCGACTATACTAAGTCAGTGTCTTTACCTTCCCAGACAAGTCTGGTACCAATTTACCCGATCCCGGTTGGATGGAAGGCTTGGTTAACCCGTGGCGGTATCGCTCGGTCGACCGTGCAGGTGTTAGTAGGGTAATGTTACGAAACGAATTCGTGAAACGAACCTTCTGTTCGTTGAACGTCAACTGAGCCTTGCTGGGTCCTTCCATCGACACGGCCAACGTGCCGGCTCCAGCTTCACGAGTGTAGATGTTGAACGATTCAGGTGCATTGGTCTCTCCACGAACGACGCCCATTCCAGCCGCTTTCACCTTTAAAAGCGAATTCACATCTGGGTAGTTCTGATGCATCTGCATTCAACACCAACCTTATGAGCTCCTCCTTCGGAGAACGATCCAACAGTGAACTGGAACGGTGAGCCGTAGATATGGGCGTCTTTGTGCAGAATGGACAGATGGTGCAGTCCTTCCATTTTTGGTATGAACCTGCATAAGAATAGTTATTATTTTGATAGAAACGCCAACCTAACCAAGACTGACCGAATCTGGAAGAATTGTTCGCCAAGATCTCTCATCTCCACGTCTTCAGTGTGACCTTTTGGATCGAGAATTTTCGCAGCGCTGTCCATAGGTGTGACGTACGGAAGTTTTAGATACATCAGCGCTTCCTTGTTCGGGATCGCGAGACCCGCCTAGGAGATCTTAGGTCAGCTGTCCTGATAAACATTCGAAACGGTGAACGGTACCTGTTCTGCCTTTCTCGTAATCTCCTCACGCTTCCTTCCCGCTCCTTTTCCAGTACATTGTACAGTGAAGGGGGAATCTGAAAGGGATATAAAAACATTTCTTTAGGAATAACAGGCAACAAATAAAACATTTTGTCATAAAAAAAACTCGGAACAAATGACCAAAAAGAATTATAAGTGAGATGCACTGAAAATGAAAATTTCTTTTTGGATAAGAAAGGTGTGTGAAATTATTCACCTCGCTTCAAGCAAGGAGGGAGGGGGAATGAAAAACGAACATTGGAATGAAAAACAAAT
Source organism: Nippostrongylus brasiliensis (assembly GCA_030553155.1). Taxonomy (NCBI): domain Eukaryota; kingdom Metazoa; phylum Nematoda; class Chromadorea; order Rhabditida; family Heligmosomidae; genus Nippostrongylus; species Nippostrongylus brasiliensis. The sequence continues at coordinate 33,309,919 of CP130735.1, read as the reverse complement.
TGAAATATTATCCGATGAAGTTAGGGACAAGTGAATCAGAGCATGAAAAGCTAGCGATCTGCTGAAACTGGTGTAGATAAGATAGAGTTGCAGAGAAAGAAGGATCCAGGTCGAGGACGAATTTGCTGTCCTCCAACATCAGACCTTTGTTCAGCTTAGTGACTGAAAGCTATGCCTACAGAAAATGCAGAAAAAAGGATTGCTAAAACGTGGAGTTCTCACTACAATTCTAATTAAAAGTGTTTGTTATAAAAAACCGAAAAAAACCGTAAAACTCAAGGCAGAAGTTGTAATTCCGATATCATTCTTTCAATCGCTGCTTTGAAACCATTCTTTGTCTGAGAGGGAGAAAACATCACTCACCTTTCACATGATTATCAGCGAACTTCACGGCCACAACGTACACACCAGGCTCAGTTGGTTTGTAGTTTACCTTGATCAGCCCCGGCTTCACCTCTTTGCAACTGAGTTCGGCTTTTGATGGACCTTGAACTGATACCGACAAGCCGCCGTACCCTGAAAATCGGAATGTCGTTTCCCTGGGGCACCATCGCAGAGCTGTTGGCTTCTGGAATTCCTCCTAATGCGCCTCATATTGCACAGCATAAAAACACGCTAGCAGTTGTTCGCCATGTGATGAACGGCGCTGCAAACACATATTGCACAGCAGAGATACGAACACAAAACTCTTCCTTCCAATCATTATAGTATGGAAAACGCCTTGTGGAGATAGTTCTCGACGAAAACAGCGACTGAATGGAAAAACGAAACGCGAAAAGACCAACCGGCACGACTTGTGTCGATGAGAATTTCGTTATTTTTCATTGTTTCGGCGCTCATCTTTCCAGCTCCGCTCACCTCGACTCGACTCGCGTCGCCGACTTGCGACCTATCCACCTGAATTAAGACGATGAGTAAAAATTTAAACGATGGAAAGACTTTCTGGCGTTTGGCGGAGGCCAATCTCACCTTAATTTTGAACGGTGCCTTTGGTAAAAGCTTGCCATCTCTCTTTACGGTAATCAGGTGCTCACCAGATTCGCGAGGCGTGAACGACACTCCTGAAAGAAAATGCGTCAAACTGTCAATGTTTTACTGACCCACTTCAATTCACTGAGGTAGAACATCACCTAGCAGCATACCCACGTAGACGGACAAATCTATGTGTCCCCTAGGCTTGCGCAACTAACAGATTAGGAAGCCAACTGCACAAAGCGATTCATCAACGCGTCACCGGTGGAGCAACCGTATCATCTAAACCTAACACCAGAAAATACATAAGAACTGCATAACCAAATCTGAGCAAGCTCCTAACCTGACAGTCAGGCTTCGTGGATACGCGCTTATTCGATGAGGGCGTTCGGAATGTCTTAACAAGGTTCATCAACCCAGGTGATGGCTCGGGATTTTTCGTTTTCACAGGATCAACAGAATGAGTTCGACAAGATGTTCAGTAGATCAGAAAAGCAGTCCTCGAGACGGTACCCGGCCAATATTGAGTGTTAGAACACAACGATAGGGTTAAGTTTACTGCCTGGCGCCATGTAGTACCCAGGAATAGAACGCTGAACTAGCGTTTTACCCAAATTCCAATTCGTTTTACTCAATTACAAATTCGCTCGAAACGCTTCACAGATAACACAATTTTGACGCATAAGACGATTGTAACTTCGTGAGGACTCAAATGCCAATCAAATACAATTTCAAGATATAACATCTGTTACACTATACGTCCTAGTTGTAGCAGGTTCACGACTGTTACTACCTTTGTCTTCGAAGAATCATTTCAAACCAATTACACGCTTCCTGCTTCGGATAAGAAGCAAGGACGCCAAATGTTCTCCGAATACGGTGGAAAAGCAGCAGGATCCAACGATTGGATCCTGCTGCGGTTTTCAGATTGGCTCCGGTGAAAAGTAAACGGTGAAAATTCCGCACAAAAACAGATCAATTTTACTCCTCTTTATAAACTTTATTATAAACCGAAGCCAGCACTAGTACGTACCGAAAGACAGACTTTTTTGGCGTGGTAGACAAGAACGCCTTCAAAATAGAATTAGAAGCCCAAAACGACCATGTTATGGTGGAGAAAGTACGAGATTTAGAAGATTCTCAGAGAGAGGCTTCCCCTCAGATCCTTTACGAGTGGCGTTCGATCATTTTGAGAGTTGTTTTGTTGCTTGTGCAAAACATTCAATTAATCCAACTAGGAAACGACGTTTCGACCCCATTACATGGAGTTTTTTTTCAGGATTTTTTAGCGTTTTGATTTCTTTAACGTTCATTTCAGCCGCGTTGGCGCATAAAGCTGTCTGTTTCAGCAGAAAAAGAATATTTTACGATTTTTACGACTTTTTACGACAAACATTGTCGTAAAAAATTTCGTCAAGACTTTTTTGCACACCCTTGATCCAATCCCACTTTATACAGGTTCACAAAGGAGGACCCTTGTTCTCCCTTACCGCGGGACAACCCTGATAGACGCGACTCTCCTGGGGTAATACCGAGTATGGCGCAGCAAAGACGCCCAAGGGCCTACCCTGCGGTAACACATGCCCTGCTACAACTATAGCATACAGTACAACACATGTACCACAAGACCACTAGTTGAATCACTATTCTGCACAGCTGAAGAATAGATGCGCTGAGGAAGCGTAAGGGAAATGGATCGTTTGGGCGACTCGGTAGAGCAGCGACGTATCATTTCGATAACTCGGATGGGGCTGAGACGCTATTTTTTCGCGGTGAGCTTAGCATCATCAGGATACTGTACTCTTCAATTATAGGTGGGATTTCTCCCTCTTGTAAGTCCCCGAATTACGGTTCCTTCTCGCCTCAGTCCAACCTGAGGCCGAGACAATTGTTCGAAGCAAAAACTGTAGAGTAACTGATTACCCAGTCTTCCTCCTTCGATCATTCGGACAAAGCATGGCTCTTCAATTCCGGACGGCGATTTGATCGATGCCGAAATGCCTTTCAGCTCCGACTGCGTAATATTCAATGCCACTTCAGAGGTTGAACCGACGGACAAATGGGCACGTTTCTGAGGAGCAGGCGATTCAATGATTCATCGAAATCACATGATCCGACCACATACCTGTCCCTCTCCAGCAACCAGCACCGTGAAAGGAGACGCGTGAACCTCTTTTCCACCAAGTTTCACGTGGACTTTGTACTCTCCGGGCACTGGTGGTACCCATGTCACCGAACAGGTGCCGTCCTAAGCGAAGTGATGTTCAAAGTTGAATTACATAGAAATTGCGAGTAATAATTAGTCAATTAGTCTGGTCGTACCTTGTTATCGTGAATTTTGATCCTGCTCTGCGCTGGTCCTTCGATGCTCACGGACAGCTCTTTGGCTGCCGTGCCCTTTGCACAGACTGTGAACGCTGCGGGTTCTCCGACAGCGGTGTTTTGTAGTCCGCTGCCATAGACAGTGGCGTATCCGTCTTTGTAACCATCAACAAAAAAGCGTAGAGGGCTGCCCTAAACAGCAACGGCGTTTTTACTTCAAGAGACATCCAACGTTGATATTGATATGCAAACAAAAGTAAAGGCAAATGTTTCGGCGTTCATCAGTCACCTAAGGGCTCGTTCAGACGACGCGCGTCGAAAATGCAAAATCGAAGCGCAATCAATAATTAACGCCCTTGATCGAATTTGCTCTTTTGCATTAGTGGCGCAGTCCGGTTGCGCCTCATATAGGCAAACTTACTGGTCGCTCGGGTTTTTTAGAAGGCTGCCATTCCTTATTAAAGGGAATTTTGACGAAATTCACTTTTTTCGTTTAATTTCTTTCCTATGTGATTATATGCCTAATTTTTTTGCCTATATGAGGCGCAACCGGACTGCGCCACTAACGCAAAGGAGCAAATTCGATCAATGACGTTAGTTATTGATTGCGCTTCGATTTTGCATTTTCGACGCGCGTCGTCTGAACGAGCCCTAAGGGCCCTGACAGACCCGAAGACGTGCAATTTGACCGACGATTTAGCCGTTATACCCCAAAGCCTCGCAGATACCGCCTCACGCGCGCCGCGGCGCCAGCAGGCGAGCAACTTGCTAAACAATAGGCAACACATAAGGTTTCTCGGTGTTATACAGACGTTCCTCCTTCATGTTTAGCAATGTGTTTAGCAGGTGTTGAGGTGCGTATTGAAGAGATGAACTTGTAGTGGCCTACACGTAAAGGGAAACGTAACAACGCTGCAGGTTTTTATTGCCTTCCGGATGTTTTCTCTTTTGCTTTATGGAAGGCTGTTTAGGGTTCTTTGAATTTCGTGGTTTTGACCAAAGATCCAATGGCCTGAAGAAGGTCATACACTGCTGGCTACAAGCTTGATGCGGCGGCACTACAACAGTGACCCTTCGCAATCCCTAAAAATCCTGCCTTACCGAAACTATTTTGAAGATGATACCTGAACAGTTCTCTAGTGTAATTAGAAATAGCTAAAACTACAGTATCATGAAAAAATACGAACCTCAGAAAAAGAACAATACATCAGATAAGACGCAGCATATGGATAGTCTACCACCGATCAATACGCCGCGCCGCGGCGCCCGCGAGGCGGACTTATCTGCGAGACTTTAGGGTAAATGAAATTGAGTGAAACACACGACGACGAGCATTCTCGTCCAACGCGACGTTGGCGGCGTCCGCATTGCTCTAATCGATAGCTGTTGGTGATGCATTTTTCGCGCCGCGGTGAAGACTGCGTATTCGTCGCAATTTTTTGTCGTCTGGGCCCAGATTTATGAACGGACGAGCGGTCTCCGAAACCGCGGCGCAGTCAGAACCGGACGGCAGAGACGACGAGAGATTGCGTTTAACACAGGAAGTTTAGGATAAGAAGACAAAGGTGGGCACCGCTCCGGCTACATCTCGGGGTTCATCGGGGTTTACCAATGATGAATCTGGGCACTGGTCTGTAAGGGCCCTAAGGACGCGCCGGCGCACTCGTGTTCCATTGGTACCGTAGAGCTACGTTGAGTGTGTATTTGGCCTATAAAACAGCTGATAGTAGCAGTCGTCAAACCACCTCCGTTTCTCCGAGAATTTTCCAAAAAAATCTCGCAAAGTAAAAGTAGCAAAGATTGTTTTCCAAGCAACAGATTGTTCGCGCGAAACGAGAAAAGCCTTACCGGAATGTGTGCACCATCCTGAACTATGGACAATTCGTGAGCTCCAGCCTTCTTCGGTACGTATTTCACCTGCACCGTACCTGAAAGTAATTAAATTCAATTGTCCTTTCTTAATTGCGAAGGAAATACCATCTCAATAAATGAAACCACAATGCAATCCTGAAAACAGCGATCCAAAGCATCGATTTTATTGTCTCAATAACACCGTCACACTGAAGATTCAGGTTCTCCTACGAGATATTGTTGAACACCTGGCTTCACCGGCAGCATATGGCCTGGATATAGGCAGACAAAAAACGTGCACCTTCTTTTCGGCAGGACGCACTTTACAGCGGCCCGGTGATGCATTGCGGAGCGTCGGGACTTCGCTGTGAGACTAATTTCAAGCTCAGAGACAAGACCTTTGCACTGAATCTCTCTTGGATGAAAAACAGACTTCAATTAGCCAGTGGCTCGCAACTGTTGCACAAACGAATTCCCCTCAAATCTCACACTTGCCTGGAAGATTCAAGAGAATCACGCTGTTATTACACATAAATCTGTCGTAGAATCAGAGCTGAAGCATTAAAACATGTTCTTCCATGGGAAACTGCCTTGCGGCGGTGTAACGACGGCGGGAAGGACGTTAACGGGACCCTCCATGGCGTGAAGCTTCAATAGCCTGATATACGCAAACAAAATAACGAAGAATAGAAGGAGCACGGCAGAAACTATTGTCGACTAATTTTTGAAATAAAATGGAAGAACAACCACCACCGTTTCCAAAGTTGTTGCTTGGAGAATAATGAGGGCGTAAATAGACAAACCAATCGATGAAGACAGTAAACTAAAACAGCGCAGAGGAATGTCATATAAAAAGCCAGCACATAGAAATGGAATGACAAGTGGTAGGTTGATGGAAAAGCAAGAATATCTTGTGAGAATGGGAAGGAAGGGATAATTAAACGAAATAAAGGGAAGCGCGGAGTAATATAAACGAAAACATAAAAATATGGTGAAGTAGTGGGCTGAGATCAGTCGACTGGAAGCGCACCACGCACACGTCTTCCAATAAAATATTAGAGGCTTTACGACTGCAGGGGGACCGCAGCCTACGCAACTGCTTGCAAAAGTAAGCCACTGTACACTTCGGTGTGTTCGGTTCCCGAGAGAAGGCTGAAAACAAATGACCTGACCTAGAGTTATGGAACGATTAGTCAGACCAGTAGATGGAACCAGTCGACTATCGGGGTGGAAAAGTTGCACGATAAACGACCGTATAACCAGAACAGCTACGGACAAATGGACACAAACCCATGTATTAGGTTGTTTCATAAGTTCGTGCAGTTTTTTTCAAGCGACCGTTGTAAGCTTGTTGTAGAAGCTTCTGAAGAGCTCCACACTGCATTCGAAAGAGAATGATTTGTACTTTCAGAAAGTGCTGTAGCTGTTTGTCGAATTCTGAAATTGTATAATTTTTTTAGCCTATAAAGTGAAAAATGAAAACGTGCAAAATTAACCTCACCGACAGCGAATTTTTTCTGCTCTGTTGTGAAACGGTATTTGAAACTTAGGTTATGCTAGAAAGAGGAGGAAATTCTCTATAAGGTGGTGTACTCGCTGTATTTTTTGCTCCACATTTTGTGAACTTTGAAGCCACTAAAGTGGGACCTTCAAAAAACAGCAATATTTTTTTCGATGTTGCTCTTGCTCTCACTGTGAACGGTGAAGATGCCTTCCAAGGATTATTCCAAAGAGAATTCTTAGCTCTATCAGACCGCATGCTTAGTTTTACAGAATACCCAATTTTGAAACATTTTCGAAGAAAAAACTTCTTCGTTTTTATCAAAGGAAGAAATCTCCAGTTTTGACCATTTTGCTAAATCTCACACAGCTTCTGAAAGAGAACGATATGCTCTACAAGACGGTGTACGAATAACTTTTGAAAGTCTTGCTTATCACTGTTTTTCACGCCATCAAAGTGGATGTAGACAAGCACTTCTGGCCGCGCCGTGCGACGAGCGCGGTATTCGCGCGCCGCGCCGTCCCACCATTGCTGCGTCGCGCTTGTCGCGCGGCGCGGCGTGGATTGTGCCAGTAAGTCCACTTTGATGACCTGAAAATCAGTGAGAAGCAAGACTTTCAGGAGGGGTTTGTACACCATCTTGTAGAGCGTATCGCCTTCTTTCTGAAGCTGTGCGAGATTCAGCAAAACGATTGGAATTGGAAATTTCCCTCCCTGAAAAAAAACGAAGACGTTTTTTCTTCAAAAATGTTTCAAAATTGAGTATCCTGTAAAACGAAACATACAGTTAGATAGAACTAAGAATTCTCTTCAAAATAATCCTTGAGAGGCATCTTCACCGCCCACAATGAGAGCAAAAGCAGCATCGAAAAAAAATTTTGCTGTTTTTTGAAGGTCTCACTTTAGTGGCCTTAAAGTTCACAAAATTCGGAGCAAAAGATACAATGAGTATACCGTCTTATAGAGAATTTCCTCCTCTTTCTAGAAATGTCCTGAGTTTTTAATACTGTTTCACAACAGAGCAGAAAAAATTCGCTGTCGGTGAAGTCAATTTTACACGTTTTCATTTTTCACTTTATAGGCCGAAAAAATTATACGATTTCAGAATTCGACAAGCAGCTACAGCATTTTCTGAAAGTACAAATCATTCTCTTTCGATTGCGGTGTCGGGCTCTTCAGAAGCTTCTATAGCAAGCTTACAACGATCGCTTGAAAAAAACGGCACGAACTTATGAAACAACCTAATATGATACATAAAAGGGTAAGCGTGGTAGAGTGGGAAGAGGCGCTGCTGACACTCGCACGGTCCATCGATCCTCGCCCGAGCGAACCAAGCCTTCCCTCCCTCGAGTGTCGAGTAAATTGCTGCCAGACTTGTCTGGGAAGGTGAAGATACTAATCTGGTATAGCGGCTGGCCTCCGGGGAAGTCATTGTATAGACCAAATACGCATTCACCATGCCTCTACCATACCGAATTGAACACGAATGCGGGAGGCGTCCTTACGGGATTGATCAAAGCCGACACCTTTACCGTTGCCTTTAAGACCCATAAAATATGAGTGCCTAGACAGGTTGACAGAGATAAAAGTAGAAAACGAAAAGGTGCTGACAAATAGGCAAAATGTACTGAATAAAGCAAACAACGAAGGGTAGAAGCAACACAGTTATTTCCCTCAGCTACCTCACCAGTCTCTTTACTGCTTGAATGCCACGCTACAAAGATTGACGAGGCTACTAAGTAGCTCGACTGCCGATAAATTTCGACCTCACAATCAGAAAAAATTGACAGACGTGCTGAAACAGTACGGCGGAATGCTAAGTATTCTCGCATGACCGTTCTCAATCAAGAAAAGAAGAAGCAGAGAAGATTCGAGAGAAGAATTGCGATTTAAAGTCAGAAAACAGCTGTGGTGAAATGACCATAGTGCAGAAGTAAAAGGCAAAGACAAAAAAGGTGGTGATGACCAGTTCTCCAGCAACGCGCCAGCACACTCATCTACTCTTCAGAGTTGACGAAAAATCATTGATAAGAATTTTGCCAGCATACTGCAGCCTGATTCCCACCTAGCATGGATAAATCGGTACTACACACATTCTCTTTTCTGTTCCACGGCCCACAACAATCCGTTACATTCATCTGGCCTCGGTAGATATCAATATTACATAGTTGCTACTCACTCCCATACGGAATAGAAAAATGATGAATTAAATTGTTTTGAATTGTTTTGAATGTTAGGAATGCTTTCTTCCCTCTTCTTCCTTTGAGTTAGTAATCTGCTGAGCTTTGTTTCACTTCATTTTTTTCTTTTTGATTGAGTTTTTCTTGCTCGTTGTACTGCTAACCAGTTTTTAGCACGTCTATGAAAAGGCGTAAAATAAATAAAATAAAATAAATAATGACTTGCGGAGCCTGTAGCTGTAAATGTGAGTGACACCACCTCACTCAAGTAAGTTTAAATTCACCAGAACCATATAAGTTTGGTACCAATTCACTCGAACACGGAGGGATAGAAGTTCCAGTTACCCGTGGCAAAAATCGATCGCTTCATCATGCAGACTTAGACATCAAAATCTATAAAACATCTCTTATCACTGTATCACGCCCGCCTACCAAGAAGGAAAATACATAAATAATCGCGAAGCTAGAGGCGGGTGGATGAAAAGCTGGAGGAAGGGGCATGATAATAGAGAAGGTGAAGAAAGAAAGAAACATGGAGAGAATAAGCAGAAATAGGAGAGCAGAGTACATATAAGAGAGGCGTACGGGAGCCAGCAGCTGTAAATGCCGGAGTCGTCACCGTCCCAGGCAAGTCCGGTGCGGAATGATCCCACTCCTAAAAGATGGACGTCTAGATTTTGGAGAGAATTGATCAGTCGATCGTAGGACGGAAACAGCGCTTTTTTTGGTGCAACACGCGCGCTTCTCGGAAGGATTCTTATGGTAAAAACACGTCACGTGCGTGACTGTTCTCTCCCTCACTAGAAATCCCATTCTTTTTCAAGAAGAAACAAATGGTGAAGAAGAGGACCAGAGGAAATGATAAGATCAAAGTAAAAACTCATTACCGTCTTGATTGTCGATGATTTCGGCTTGATTGCTGTGCTTTGCCGACGGCATTGTGACAAACGCTTGCAGTGAGCTTGGACGCACTGACGGAGGTACGTTCAACTGAAAACAGACGAGCTGTGTACTGCATCAACGTTGCTCGATGTTCCGAAGAAAACCGAGCAAATGCTCTCTAGAATCTCAACAGCAGCAGCAAAAGAGCGGGGCAAGAAAATATGCACGTGACGAGCTCAATGGCTTACACGAAACTAGAAGAAGACGAGTAGTGCCGGTGATTCTACTACTTCCCCTAGTGAAACATCTTCTTCTAGTATACTCACATCAGTATGTAGCAACCCGCAAAAATGCGGTAATAAATTAGAATTTCGGGCATTCGTAAAAATTCTTTCAGCTTAACTACCCCAATGACAAATCCAGCTTAACGTATCGAACCGTTATTACGCATAAGTACTGGAAGTGAAAACCTTCTGGCCTAAGTAGGGAAGCGCAAATGACAGGCGGAGTTAGAGAGAATACAACTCAGCACAGTAGAGTAGTGGTCTGACACATTGTGCCCAGCATAGGCCTGGTAGTTAGATACGGGTTTGATCCAGGCCCTTTTTGCGATGATCCCAGCACCGTCGTTTCAATATCTTCTTCTAGAATACCTAGTGGTAACCCGCAAGAAAGCGCTGATAAAACTAGAATTACCCGAAACTCTCTGACGGCGAACGGCGACGACGAATCGTTGGGGGAAGAGTGTTGAGTGGGAGACGAGTAACTTTCGGGTTTATAGTAGTTGCTCGATCTGTCACTTGTAGCAGTCGCGAGCGGTGTTGTCGCGCGTCGATTCGACGAATTCACGTGGTTGTTGCTGATACCGTTACTGCTCGCACCAACGGGTGATGTGTACCGCTCGACGAAGTTCTCTGTACTGAGCGAACTGGTGGCGCGTAGCTGCTCCTTATGTACCGCCTGGAAAATACTGAATTTATCGACACACAAACACAACAACGTCTATGAGAGAAACTTTTCTAGAAAATAATCGAGCAATGTGATCAGATCAGTTGTCCTTATCGACATAAATAGCAGCAGTTCAAGCAAGAAGTATAACAGCCATCTCATTCCTCGCTACAGAGCACTTGGATGCTCAACAGCGATGATTGAGATGGCCTTCGTCCGAAGAAGAGCGTTAGCGGAACGTTGATGTAACTCATTCAAACAAAAAATGTACCGGCAATATCGATAAATTTATGAGTGCGGAGAGAAGCTTGGAATCACGGGAATTCTGTCTTTACGCTAAGTAAACATTCAAGGGAAAAACCGTACTAGAAGAGAGAGTGTTCCGTGTATGTTTAGCAATAAAATCCTTTCTTCAAGGTACAAGCGGAAACTTAGCTATTTTCATCATTAGTAATAAATATGGGTCCCCAAAAAACATCCCGTTACTATTTTTATTACTTTCCTATAGAGAGGAACTATGTACGATCGAAGAGAAACCCTTATCATGCGAAACAGCGCGGCAAAAACTGATCGATTTCGACATTGCCTTGCGGCACTCTATTCCAAATATGTGATGGAAAGGATTTAAGATCTTCGCGAGGGAAGTAATGCCTCAACGCCATCCAACACGAGAAATCTTCCGTTTGTGAAATGCAAAAATCCGTTCCATCCGTTCCGCGAGACTTCGTAGAACCCAACTTTGCTAGCAGAGAGAAAAGCCTCTGTTACCACCTTCCAGACAGCTTCTATCTATTTAAAAATCTTCTATCGGAAGATGATAACGGTCCCGCCGATAAAATTCTGTGATAAGGAGATAAAGTCAACGTCCTTCCCTTTGTTAACACATACAGATCGCAATTATTGTTTAACTGGTTTGATTACTATTAGTTGTTAAAATCGACGGTGTTACTAGCAGTGTTCAAAATTGCTTCAGCGTTACTTTTGTTTTGATTGTTGATTATAGGATTTTTTTCTTACTCATACACACGGCGCTCTCCCGTGTAATAAATGAAATGAAATGCAATTACACAATCGAAAATCTTCACTATTTACCTTGTTTTCGTGGTCTTCTGAGGAGAAAATGTGAATTATGTTTTCTTGGCTAAGGATTCAAAAGCCTTGGAGCTCAAGGGTGAACTCAGACAAGTGCGAATGCCGATAATCTTGCAGAATCGTTCATTCCCTGCATTTCTTTTTTCGCTGAACTGAAGGGTCCTAGTGTCAGCAAAAAATTCATGGTTCCAAGTACAGAATTCATGAAGTGCCACACGATTTCTTGAATAAGTTCAGCAGTCGAAAACACTCATGAGATTTCAAAGTGTGTGCAGATGGCGAGTGATGATGGCTAGCAAACGCTAAATACACTATCTCCCTATTACGTTTTTACCTCTTTTCTGCATGGTGAATCGCCGACTCTTTACCCTTTACTCCAACTCTTTTTGAAACTAGAACTCTGGCTGTGTTAAGATGAAGAAAAAAGTACATAGTTCTCTCACAATCACACCGTGAGGAAGAAAGAGAAAATCAAGCCGATCAACTAGACCGTCTGAACACGAAGAAAAACGCTCAAAATGGGAATGGATCTGATAAGATGTCCCGAGTAGCCAACAGCTTGGCGATGGAGCAGACTGAGTCGGCGAAAGAATTCGCCGAGACGCAGCGGTGTCTGTCTGGGTGGTCCCCTCGAGGCAGGCAGGCTGGCTGACTTCCTGGCTAGCTAATGCACACCTCAGCACCAACTGTTTGAGAGGCTGGCAAAACATGAGGTCATAACACGTCGGCATTAAACAATTTGCATCGAATCACGACCGACAGCTAAGCCATCGGCTCGCTATCTAAACGAGGATTCTAGTCATTCTGATCCGAGAGGGAGTTAAAGAAAGAAGAGCATTCTAGTTTTATTACCACGTTTTTGCACTTTTCTGTTGATTACACGACAAGTTGACGTTGTAATGGTGGTGCTAGGATCACAAAAATGATCCTCACCAATGAGACGGCGGCTCTCGTCCCCAATTAAACCGATCGTTTGCGCTCTCCTAGCAAGTTCCTTAAGCCTGAGTGCTCTTACTACCAGCACTCATCCGTAATATCGTCTTGAAGGAATGGTAGACATTCTAAAAGTTGAGTTTCGGCCATGAATTTTTTGAACCCGTAAACCAGGTGAAGAATCACAAGGGAAATTCGAGAAAAATCTTTACTTCGTTTTTGTTTGGTTCTCGAATTCCCCTTGTGATTTAGAATCGTCCAAACTATGAAGTATACTCTGATGACATAGTGAACCTACAAATTTTGCAACTAAAAGGGAATTCTGCGAGAAGTTTTGGGTCGTTTCAGAGTTGACAAAAGATACCACCGGACAGAGGAAACGAATGAGGAAGGATCGCAATACACGCAGTTCTTTGTTCAATATTCCAGTTAAAGGAAAGAAAACAGAAAAAGGAGAACATCAACACTCGAGTAGAACTACGAGCATAGATTTGTGGTGTTTGCGGCGTATAGGAGATAAGGGAGCGCATAGTCACAACGTCGAGAAACTTCGCAGACTGTGCTGACTGAAGAAAAAAATTGCCGCCTGTTTCTCAAAAAACCGTAGAAAAAACTAGTGAGCAATTGCTCAGCTGCGCCTGCTACCACCAGTATGAGACTTCAGTGTAAGGGCTAGCGAGGTGCAAACAGGTCGCTCGCTATTTTAAACGTCAACGTGAAGGAAAATGATCACACATACTCGGTTAGAAAGAACTGCCCATTACATGAGAAGATCTCCACTTCAGGACGCAATAGATGGAAAAGTCGACTGAAAGACTTTAGAGTCTAAAGAAACTTGAGCTTCATGTTTTGTCAAGAAGCTAGAGCGTTCTCGAATGCGGCTGTTCCAAAAGAGGACTGTTGAGATAAAAGTAAACGAAAATTAGAACAATAACGAAACAGTAGGTGTTGTACTGATAATGACGAAGTCATCGCAAAAATCGGTACCGGGGCGGAATTCGAGCCAACTTTTCCGTCCCATCCGGTATCCGGGGTAACGTGGTGCCGGAATGCCACCGAACTGCAACCCCGATATACAGCTGCTATGGATAAGTGGTAAAAGCAAAACTCATCTAGCTGAAAAGGGTTGCTAGGACAGCGCAAATGATCGAGCTGATGGGAAAGGATTGCATGCGGCTTGGTGGTGTAGTGGATCAACATCACGGTGCCCCGTGTAGGCCAGAGATGCGAGTTCGAATTTCGCCTGAGACGTGATTTTTGCCATGATCCTAGGACCATCAGACATCTATTTCTGCTCGACGTAGCAGTTCTCCGCAAAAAAAAACGCTATCCAAGGGTAAAGAAAGAATAGCAAGAATTTCAAATTTTCGAAAAATATCGCAAAAATAATAAAAGTTGAATTGGGATCGAGAAAAGCGACAGATTGCGATTAGCATCTGCACAGCGATTCAAAACTATGTAGATGCCTAATGCACTGTACTCGCTTGCTCTTCCTTGCTCATTTCACCACCATGAAGTTACACTGCAAGGAAAAATTCACCAGCTGTGGGATGACATGGCGAAATCCGATACTTGACCAATGGCTTGCTGATGGGTAGGGAAGGAGGGGAGAGTAAAAAAAGGAGATCAGTTCAGTAGGGGATCAATGTTCACGTCCGACAACCGAAAGACTTTGCCGAACAGACGTTTTTAAGCTGTAGACTACGATTTCTATACACACTTTCATGTTTCGAAGCTTTTCGCCGTGCTCTGGGATTGAAAAGTTGGAAAACATTTCGGAGGCCACTCACTCAAACAGATTCTTTTTCAAAACAATAATCACCAAATGGCACAGAGGAGAAGATCGGCCTCAAAAATAGAAATCCACTGTAAAACCTGAATGCACGAGCTGAATTTGCATAATGAAGTCATGAAAATGAGCAAGAATAAGAACTGCGACCAGAGCTCCAAATATGCATAACAGGGAATTTACCTTAACACAGGGATCAGGGGGGCACGTGATACAAGGGTAAGAGGCGCTACTGACACCCGGACGGTCGAGTGATCGATCCTCGCCCAGGCTAGCCAAGCCTTCCATCGATGCGAGGTCGAGTAAAATGTTAACAGCCTTGTCTGGGAAGGTAAAGACACTGATTTAGTGTGGTGGCTGGATTCGCAAGTCATTGCATAGGTCAAATATGTATGAACTATTCACTATGCTTCTTCAATTCTGAACTGAACAAGATGCGGCGGGATGTCCCTAGCGGCCTCCCGTCCCTTTATCTTTACTTTTAGAGGGGTCACTAGAAACCGTCAGGTAGAGGCATGGTTAATTTAAATCATAAAGGGCCTAAAGACAAGATTTATCAACGAAAACGAGAGTACATTCGACGATAACGATTAATGCCAGATTTAAAAGCACAACGGCATTGTGAACTGCGCTCTTGTCCTCGTTAGTTGAGACGGAACTACAATCGCAAGCACTAATCAGAGTAGAACAAGAGATAGCTGGAGCGAACAACAGCCGACTTCGTCTCTACGACACCACACATCGTTCAGCTTTGTCGTAGAGCTTCAATCATAATGTTAGCAGAAATCAGATGTGATCTTGGCAATGATCGGAAATAAGAGACGCAGTAGGTTGGATCGTGTTTTTCGATGCGGTGTGGGTAATAGATAGTGCGTTCCAGTAACGATCGCTGGATAAGAACCGTAAGCAAAAAGATCAATAGAACCTAAGAAAAACACCTGGTCGCCAAGTTTTGATGCCGGTGGAGAAGATATGCTTCGATTTTTTTCGATTTCCTACACCTTCCTCTAGCATAAAAATAAATAAATGAATTAATATTAGGATGTTTATCATTCCGCTATCCCGTAGGATAAGCTGATGCCTTAACTTTTTACAGATACGATGTTGTGGACAGCGAAATGAGCAACACCGAGCCCCTTCTCCATACATTTTTAACAAGATTCACTGAAAAATATTTAAAGTAAAGATCAACAAAAAACTGTTCTACAAAGAAGAAGCAAAGCTAAGGTAAAGGTAGAGTGGTCGGCGTTGATCAGTCTCCTAAGGTCGCGCCAGAGCATTCACCTTGAATTCAGGTTGTCAAATACGGATATTCCTTCATTTTCTCTCACTAGCGAAACTTAAGCTAACTAGAGAAGACAGTGACCTGAGTCTTAAGGATTTTCAGCAAGGTCTAGCCCGCCTTGTAGAACTTCGTATGGGTATAATGGAAAGGTAAAGCTAAGGTGGTCGGTGTTGAACAGTCCATTGATGACGGAATGCAGCTTATAGAATGACTTTCAGCGCCCAGACGTTGTACAGAATCTCTCCATTCTATTTAAACCTTCTATTTCTACAGAGTTGGGTGATCGGACAGCCGATTTATCCGACTTTGGCGGAATATAAGGTTCAATTAGCATAAGTCGAGATCAATCTATCGACGGTATGATGAGAAGCACCGCCTCTTGCGCCTGCAGCGAATGTATCCATAGACCAGGACCATCCATGGACCTTTACTTCACTTCTAGTATACTTAATAGCAATCCGCAAAAACGCGCTAACAAAACTAAGATGATTTACCGAAACACTTTGAGCTTTCACAACAATTTCAGCGTATCAACTCACGACGTCAACGTCATTCGGGAGGAAATTGTTCGGGTCCGATGAAAAGTAACACATGTCTCTGTCATGGTGTCTAGGATGAACAGCCAACAAAAACAAACGGCGGAGCCGTGAAGAACCACACAGAACACGAGACGTCTGAGAATCAACGACGAACGACACAGCTGTGATAAGCGGCGGCGTTAGCAATATACTCGGAGCGAAAGCCCGTCGTCGTCACGGGGAGCGGAGGATCAGCGCCAACTCAGAGCACTCGCGACCCTCTCGCCTTCGCCCGTCGCCTACGGCTCAGTGACTACGCTTTTATTCATCGGAAAAGCTGCTGGCAGCAGCTGATCGACCTCATCAAGTATTGCGCCGGCCGATGGCCTGCCGCGTTGAAACATTTCATTGTGCGACTGCATCGATACTGAGGCTGACAAATTGAAAGTCAAGTGGGACTACAGGCGACTCACCAAATCATGCCTCGCAATTTAAAGCGAATGGGAATGCTGATAATCCGTTTTGAAAGTTGAAAAAGGGTAAATTCGTGACCACTTGAGAACTTGTTTTGAATGGGCGCGCGTGGTGCAGTGGCAAGAGGCGCTACTGACACTCGCACGACCGAGCGATCGACCCTAGCTCGGAGCTAATCAAGCTTTTCATCCCTCCAGGGTCCGATAAGTTGCCACCAAACACGCCTGGGAAGATAAAGACCCTGACTTGGTGTTGCGGCTACCCCCGCAAGTCATTACATAGGACAAGCACGACTCCTCATGGCGCGTCCTTAGGGGACTGATCAACGCCAGCACCTTTACCTTTATCTTTGTTTTTGTTTTGGGAGAAGAAGTGTATTTCTTTTCGTTCGACGTGCAGTATGAAGCAAAAGGTAGGAGTCGATCATTTGTGCACGGACGCGCCACGCATCCGTCATCTCTTAGGGATCGCAGAGGCATAGTAAATCCCTATTTGGCTTATGTAGTGACTTGAGGACGCCAACTTTTGCACAAGTGAGTGTCTTCACCTTCCCAGACGAATCTGGTGTCAACTTACCCTTACACGGTGGGCTTAGTTAGCCAGAATGACGATCGATCGCTTGCACATGCAGGATGCAGTCCGCAGCAATTATTTCAGCAAAGCCCAGAGCAATTATTATAGATATTTGTTTGGAAGATGCGTGACTGGAAAAGGAAAAAAGTACAGCAATGGAAAGAGCTAAGATTCTCAACCAAAGCCATCTTTGAAGCCTAATATATAGAAAAATCATAAGAGGAGGAATGCACTCGGACCTCTGGAAACATTGCTCTCAATAACGCTCAAAATTATACTAAACAACAAACAGAACTAAGCTGTAATAAGACAAGCGAGAAACGGCAGAGCTTCGCTGTCAACCTAGTATTATAGAAATAAGCAAAATTACCGAACCCTCGAATTGAGCATCAAATCTTAATGCTTTCACTGATATGTACATAATAAATAACGCTGTGGGATCCATACAAAATCAATGTTCTAAAAGTTCGCGTCTCCATAAATGATTTACAATTTACGAGGGCAGATTCTTCAAGACGACTAGTTAGTTATACTATTGCAATTACTCTTCATCATTACAACAGTGCTGCTGAAAAACATCGCCGCGATGTGAAAAACAGCTCGACCCGTATTTTGTTGTTAACAAGACTGCATGATAACACCCCACTGAGGACATGGTAAACAGTCGATCTGTAATTTATGTCCAAATTTGATTTGTCCTCACCTCCTCGAAAAAAGTGACGAAAAAGAAAGGGAGGAACGACTACGAAACATGAGGAGAGGTGAGACATATATCGGAGATTTCGTTACGGAAGGAAAGTACGAATAAACGACAAAGCAAAAGGATAGAATACTGAGTGCTGGGTAAGGTACCACGATTTGGCTAAGTAGCATTCACACTTTATTGGGAAAATCTTAGGGGGCGAAGAAAAGGACAAAAACCTGCGCCTCAATTCGTGAATGGTATGCCTACCATAAACCTCGAGAGTTACGAGGAATAGCGCGAAAACTTTGATTCATCAATGCGCTCCGGGGTTCATTTGGGGGCTGCACGGGGTCTAACACACATTTCTGGTGTGGCAAAGGTTCCCTTTTCTCCGAGCAGTAACGGCGTATGAGCGTAAAATAAACCTCTTCTAATGCTCAGAGCAGGTGGATGAATTAGGGTTTGCATTTTAGAGTAGTTGCGTTACATCTCGAGGAAACCCTCAACTAACCCTGAATAAGCCCCGCGCGCTTATGAGCTAGACCCTACCATTCGTTAATGTGGACCCTGGCCTGCTAGGAGGTTAATGCCGCAGTTTTTCATCCTCTTTACACATTACCCATTACACAAATCAAACTTTTAGGGAACTTCCAAAGACACTTCTTTCTTTTCATCTTTTTCACCGTAATGAAGAGAGCCTATAAATTGTCATTACTCGTCACAAGCCGTCATTATGGATGTGTGCTGAAAATGAAAGCCTTCTGGCTTAAGAAAAGTGATAGAAAGCGCTTACCACCACTACAACATTATATTCTATTATACATGATAGTAACAAGCAAAAAGCGGTAGCAAATCAAGAACTTCAATAATTGTATTTATAGCTTTCTTATTTCCAAAAATAAACTATCTAAAAATTCTGTCAAAATTGCTAGCAGCACAACTGATGAAAAGAAAGTTCGTTTAAGGAGATAATAATAAGGAAACTCGTAGAGAACACTAACCTCATAGAGAATCTCATCCACTTTGTCTCCGCCATAGTACACATCCAGTGCGTTCGGTCCCGGTTTTGTCGGTCGGAATTTCACCACATCTCGACATCTCTCCGAACTGATCGGCTTCGATTCAACATCTATAGACATTAAATAATAGTGACTATTATCAAAAACAATTCAACTCATCACCACCAGTGAACTGTTTGAGCCATTCACTAACCAAAGCGCACTGACGCCGGGAACTTGGGCACAACGGCCAAACGAGCCGCAGAGCCATCTCGAACGCGCTCATATGAAACGATGCTCTGCTCTCCAAGGGGTACTTTCGTGCCGGCTAGTTTGTCTGAAAAAAGCTGAATCAGAGATTTACAGAGCAATTATGACAATAAATGAGTGCACTGGAACCTACAAAAGGATGACGGAGAAGCCGATGAGGCACGTACAAGACGTACGTCAACGACTACTGTCATAGGCAATCAATGCGATACAGCACACCGATAGAAATTGCACCCGACCAAAACAAGGCACCAATACACCGACACTGACACAGAGACAAGATCGCAAAAAGTATGATTTACGACCACTCAACGGAATGAATGCGGAATTTTTGCAGGCAGAAGCCACATGACTACAACTTGAACCCACCAATAGCCACCGGCGGTGGGCGACGTTCTGTGGAATTTCCGCAAGAAGTCCCGTCATCTAAAGCTCGAAAACGGACAAATTTGAGAACGCAGATTTGTAACATCGAGGGGCTCGGAGCATACTGTATTGATGAATCTCGTGTTTGAGAGAAACTCGGAAATACCTATCAGGAGTCTATTCAGAGGGTTGGCGAGAGAAGGACAAAGAATCCAACGATAAACTCAATAGAGAAGTTTAGATGAAATCCTAGTTGCTCAGCCACTACCCAACCTACAAGTCTAGCTTGTTACAATGGGGTCCGAAATTGGTATTCTAGTTGAGTTTACAGGTGTTTAAACGTTTCCAATGTAGGAGGCAAGTGCACCGGCCCGAAAGATTCTTTTCACACTACTTAATGTCGTGTGCGGAAGCAATCTCCCAAACAAATAGCACAAAAATTGTTTTAATTTCGATGCCAACCTTTGGGCACATAAAAAATGGAAAAAGATCGGTCACTTACTAAGTTGCTACGAAAGAAATACTCCCGAAAGCAGCGTGGAAGCCGAGTAGACAAGGCAGCAGGACTACCAAAACTGTAACTACCATAAAACTGCACGACTTGGTAAAGGTAGTGCGTGGTATAGTGGTAAGAGGCGCTACTGTCACCCGCACGGTCAAGCGATCGACCTCCACCCGGCTAACCAAGACTTCCATCTCTCCGGGGTCGGGTAAGTCGGAACCAGACTTGTCTTCGAACGTGAAGATATTGACATGGTAAAGCACGATTCGAAAGGAATGCGAGTGTGGCGGCGCATCCTCAAAGTGCTGATCAACGCCGACACCTTTACATTTACTTTACATTAACTGCGAAATTGCAGTAACTATGGTGTGTGGAAAATGACATCTACCACGTTATATTTCTTGCCCACTATATTCATATATCTATAGTTCTCCAGTATCTCCGGGGCTTTTACTGCAAAACATGACCAAGTCACGTAGACGAGGTACGGCTGTCGGGTTTAAAACGCACCAACGTGCATGTGCTTCCGCAGAAAAAAAAACAAGGTATCGTGGAATGGGATCTGAGAAAGCGCTTGCTCTATACACATCCAGTTGTAACCTATCCGATGGGTGTTCCTATATATGCTACGAGATAAGGAGGAGGTATGATCGAAAAACAGGAAATAAATGGTCAACGATTTCCATCGTTAGATGGAGTAGAACAGATTTGAAATGAGCAAAACACTGTCGTTGTTAACGAGAGAAATGTAACTAAAACTATTTCGAGAACTGGATTTAAAAGTATAGCACCAATGGACAGTTCATTGTTTGTGGGCGACTTGAAAAAATAAATAGTTTCAAGAAGTTGTAAACTAGTTGATTATTGATGATCGTATTGATATAGCTTCACATATCGCCGAGCTGCTCAATAAAACCGATTCTGAGCAGAAAAGAATGTCATTTGGCTTTCAAGGTGTGGGCGAATAGCAACCAAAATTGTCGAAGAAGGAGAACTATGTAATTTTTACAGCGGTTAAGTCAGGTATATAATATCCACTATACCACTAAGATTTTGCATAATAGATGGGTGTACGGCGGGCCCTGAAGATCTGATCGCAACCTCCACTTTACTACTGTTTTATGCACCTTAAACCATTTCTCGTTTCGTTTTAGTTTCCTTCCTGTAATGAATGAGCTACATGTATATGTTCACTAGAAAGCTTGGAAACAGATTGGATGTAACAGTTCAATCATTGAATCGATAAAATGCTATTAAGAATGAAATTAAGTGAAAGCCTCATAAAAGTGCCAGTGTCGATCAGTCTCCTAAGGACGCGCCGCTTAGTCGTCTTCCATGCAGAATCGTAGAGTCATAGTGAGTGCGTATTTGGTCTATGCAATGACTTACAGGGGCCATCGGCTATGACAAGTCAGTGTCTTTACCTTTCCAGACGCCGGAGGGATGGAAGACTTGTAGCAAACTCGACTGTGCTTCATAGAAAACGAACAGATTCAACAGATACGCAGTCAGTGCCTCTATCACCGCGATGTTTGAGAGCTCGCTGTAAGTTGAGTTGGGTTGGGTTTTTATTATTTTTTCTCTGTTCAAACTTGTTTTTAGGTTCTGATAATTTCAGGTTTTCCATTGTTCTATTTCGTGTTTCCCTCCACTTTATCCACTTTAGCAACTGATCTGACCTGATTACCTATACAATTGCAGTTTGGACGCACCTTATGGTGTACATAATAAATAAATAAATAAATAAATAAATGAATAAATAAATAAATAAGTTTTCGGGGTTATACATAACACTACAACAACATCTTATCCCACTAGGCTCTACAACGTTTCCATTAAAATTGCCCAAGTGCCCAGAAAATAAGCATTTGGTGTTCTCACTTCAAAACATTAGCCATCACGTGCTAGGATATATGAGACAGACGTTCACACAATTTTCGACACCGGTTCCTTTGCACCTGACTCAACAAGTTCTCATGAGACTTTATCTGTCTTCAGTAACAGCTGCGCCTGTATTCCGTGATCAATCATGTCCCCTGATTATTCACTAAACCAACGGCGGGAGATTTCTCACCCTTCTTGGACAAACAACATCTAATCTGATCGGGATATCCTAATCTATTGGTAACCAACCTGCCGCACCACCCGGACTGGAGCAGAGCAACAGCCGCTCCAGAGACGCAAATGAGCTCGTCGGCGATAATTCAGGGACGAGGCCATTTGTTTCACCCGGGGTTAGCCGAAATGCTAATTTAGAATCTCAGATTCCTTTCCGGGATTTCACGCGACTACGGTATGTGATATTAATAATAGATACGCCGACATTATACGCACGATCATCTTGACTCAAAATCAGCATCGAGCTTGAGCTGCTTACGCAAAAATTGAGAAAATCGGTGATCATGTGCTCACTACTTCACTTAGCCATATGCATTTGAACTTGTTCTAGCCGATTGAGGGTTTAATGACAACCGTTAAATCGAGGGTAAGAACAGTAACCTCGACTTTCACCTGGGTAACAGCAACAAGAACAGGCCAGCCAGCAGGCTTCCTCTCGAAGTGAGCAACGTTATGGCGTCTTCAGCCCCTTTTCTGCACTTCGACAGCTTTTAACGAAAACTTCTTGCACAGAGAAACCCGAAACAGTCATTTGCACTGCGAATCGATGCTGTTTACTCGACCTTCGCAGAGGGATAGAATTGTAGAGTCGTGTGAGCAGATTTTTGGATTTTCCAGGAACGGCTGTAAAGTTGTCAAGGTGAATGTCAGGAGACGGCTGTAATGTTGTCGTATCAATAGAATGTACACAGAAGAGGTAGCTCAAGGACGTTAAGCAAAGGGGGTGGGGGTACCCCTAACGAGAGGATAATCAGGCGATACTGTAAGCGTCGCAGGGAAGACCAAAGACCTTGTGAATAGAATTGTTTGGCTCACTACTTATTAAAACAGCGTATGTGCGATTTGCGTAAACTTGTTCTAAATTTGAGCCAAAATCTTTTTTCTCACTGAAAAGTAGGTCGCCAGCTATTGGATGCAGTATGTCGAACATTTACTACTTTCATTTCATCTGAGAGCATCGACAGTTCAGAAAGCATAGTTTTGAATCTCCTCTCTTTGGCCTGCGACTGAATTCCGATTCTCACCGCCTTTGTCCTCATTTCACTTGATGAGCTCAGATCGTCGGTATAGAACAATTTTTGTATTTCTCGTACAATTTTCCCAGTTAGGACTCATACTGTATATGACTTTCGGCAGGAAAGCATTCACGGATCAATGGATTGAACGATTTCACTTTCTAAACATTCATGTTTGTTCATGTTTCGTACGCAGCGAAACTTGTAATTGCTCTCCATCGACACGCCAAGCGGATTGCGGCAAAATGTGGACGAAGACACTAAACGTCGGGAAGCGATCGAAATCATAATGTGACCAATGACATGGAAAAGACGGTGTTAATCGGGCAATGGGTGTGTTGCGGTGATGTGAAATTAATAACTGTTCAAGAGCCTTACATCGCGAACTAATAGCAAACGATCTTTCCCGTTCAAAGGAGGAAGGGACCAATTCAGATTAAGATATCAGGAGCGATCAAAATGATGTGTTACCTTACATTTTTGAATACAAATAGTCGAAACCAAAAGGAATCTTAGACCGATTGGTAGAATTAGTAACTTTACTCTACGCACATGGCTCTGTAATTTTCAATTTGCTTTTATATGCATCTTCACGCGACTACACCTCACGAACTGCTGGACATGAAATCAATCCAAGGCGATATTCCGCTTGAGCATGATTGATTTGTCGCAAAATACTACAGATGAGTAGTTCAGAATGTCTATAGACTATAGATTTTTAACGGAAATTTTTACGGTCAAGAATGGCAAAATTTTGAGACCTCACTTCGAATAAAAATCTCTATATTAGTAAAAGGGCGACAAAACGGCGCCATAGAATGAGATTCTCTCTTTCTAGCTCACATCTAATTTTACACATCGATCACAGGTTTTCGAAAAAATTGCTCATAAATTTGTACTTACATAAAGTGTTATATGCAAAAACTCTGAAGAGGAATCGACTTCCACCGCGTAGGGGACCTTCTAGGTTTCAAAACAGTTTCGCCTATTGAAAAGAGAATTATATTGTCCATCTTCGTATATATTTTTGTCCATGTCTATTTTGTTTTTTTTTTCTGAAGAAAAATGGTAAGGAAATGCTTAACCAAAAATATCTGATGCGAGCTAGCAAGTGATAAAATCAAGCAAGGCAAATCGGCTGCTAAATCCCATCCTACACCATCTGACGTATTCGGCGAAGAAGCCCCATCAGAAAATCTGTGTCAACGATGGTTTCAGCTTTTCAAAACGGTAGTGAAAATGCGGTCATTGTTACGGTCGATGCAGCACTCACTGGCTGAGAGAAAGTTCAGAAACAGCGAAGAAGCCGACTATGGGTGTCCAACTATAATTTGAGTCGCAGCCGGACGAGTTTTTCGAAGGAATATGTAGACAACAAGTCAAAGAAAGTATTGGAGACTATCTATTAAAATAATTTTGTTCGACTTTGTTTTTGTAACAAAACAATCTTTGCACTCGGAGGCGCATTTTTTCCCAAATAACCTCACACTTTCTCGATCTTAATAACTTATGATGATAAGGGTGCTTTTGTGATTTGAAAAGAAAACATGAAACGATCATTCAGAGGAGCAGTAAAAGTTGAGAGAAAAATAACAGCTACGACGTCGGACTGAACAAGACACGGACACAACACACTGAGACAGATAAGAGGCTCATCGGTAAGAAAAGGGAAGGACCAACTTAGCTGGTCTTTAGCTTGATAATCAAATAACTTGAACTAACCCGTAAGTGTAACGTCGTCCCTATGGCCGGACTTTTTCGCATTAACTACCACTGGAGGCAGGATGCGTTCTCCGTTGATGAAGATATCGGCGCTGTAGTCTCCAGCCATGTCTGTCGGCCACCGAAGTTCGTACTGCTTGGGAACGGCGCCGTCCCTGAGCGTACACTCCCGCGGTCTCGAATCAGGCCCCTGCAAAATACAGCAGTTGTACAAACAATAGCTGAAGTGAGGCAAATGTGCACAAACAAAAAAAAACGGAAAATCTCTACGAAGTAACAAATCAATTAGGCAATTAACCAAAATAGACAAAACAATACAAACCGTGACAGAAGCTTTCACATCGGTGACTTTCCCGCACTTGGATACGTCGATGATCGCCGAGGCTTCCCTCGACGCACTCACATCCAGCAGTTGGCCTTTAAACGAAATATTACCGTACAAACAAAACAGTTCTTAAGAGCTGTCTTAAACGCTCACTTGCACCATCAGGTCCATAAATCCGAACATTCTGTGCTTCGGTGTCAGGAAGCAGTTTGATTCGGAACGGACTAAATGGAAGCAATCAAAATACATCACTGCGAAGGCACTACATAAAGGCATGGGTAAGGTAGCCAACCTATTGGGTATCGGCTTGCCATTGTACATGATCTCGACCGGAATTATAGATCCCGGCTCACCAACAGGGCGGAAGCGGGCACGGTAGCGACGGGGCGATCCTTTGTCCTTCTCAAGCAGCGGTTGCTGATAGACTGAAGAGAAGGCAACGTTAAACAAATACTTGTCTAGCCAGCACGGTACACAACGGATCACCTGAGACGAAAAAATTTCAGGTCAAATTCGATATTTGCTACTTTCTAGATAAATAGACAAATTTACTATCTTCTTTGGAGAGAATCTTAGAATTAGGAGTGCATCGCGCTGTGGAGCAAAACAATGAAATTTTATGTGACGAAGATGTCACTATATTCTGCTTTTGAGGCCAAAACAACAAACAAGGTCATGGACCAGACTGCTGCGCAAAAATGAAAGCAAATTTCGTAGAGTTGAAGGGACTGCGACCGGGGCTCAAATTTCGAAAGCACAACGATATAGTTTTCCTTTGATAGTTGCTGAATAATATTTGATTTTTGTCTCTAACATTACTCTAATTTTTTACCAACCTGTTTGATTGTGAGCTTACTTTGAACGGTGTAGAAATAAATTAGACGAGAAACTGTATTTATTTTGAATACATTTACATGAAGTTCCTCTGCGACGTCTTTTCCCTAGTTTGTCCACTCATTGGAAGTTTTTACGGTTAAATTTGGTCTATTATTTCATGGTCAGCCCCTTGAAGTCTGCAGCAAGTAAAAACAGCAAATGAAATCGTTTCTTCGGTTGTGAACAAGTAAAGAAACCTGATGGAAAGGTACGAGAGGTGTTGCCGATTTCGAGATGCACCGCTTAAATAGATTTAATGATTCTTCGGGAGCGGACGGAGTGAGAGAATACCAGCGCTTTGAATTCCATCATTTTATCAGCATTTATAGAACAAGCTAAAAAATTGAATCTTACATAGAGCGTAGCAAAAACATCAGGAGATTATAAGACCTTCCTTCAAGATGAGTAGCTCAAAACAGCTACACGGTCACTTTCGTATACCCATCGTCGTAGGAAAATTATTTTGAGTTGCTTCAGTCAGTGAAGCGCAAGTATGGTGGATAAAAAGGAAAGTATGGTGGATAGAACACTGCATACAGCGTCGGGTGAGGTCTGGAAGTAGAGCGGCTCGTATGTGTTTTTTTAGCTCGATTCTGCTATGGAGGGAAGTTGTCGCGCGTCGATTGCTCCCTCTCTAATGGAGAGCTGTTTTCGAAGCATGTGTGAGCGAAAACAACCTCGGAAGAACTCAAACCTCAACGATCAGAGGCTCCAAAAATCAGGACCACCACGATCTGATGAACGCAAAAACATTTCCCCAATAATAAAAGCCAATAGAGTTACCTTAATATTGGTAGGTTACGGTCACCCGCTATTCAAGTCAGTGCCTTCACCCTCCCAGACAAGTTTTATACCAAATTACCCGACCACTATCTAGGTAAAGAACTCTTGGTTAGGATTGATTTCTCAATCGTGCCGCTGGAAGTAGTGCCTCTTACTACTGCACCACGCGTGCCTAGGTTCGAAGGTGCATAAAAATAAGTGATGAGAGAAGAAATAAAGAGTCGAGACGGCAGCTGAACTACGCTATATAATTTTAGGTAAATGGGTCACCATTGGAAGCCAGAAGAAGAAAGCAAGTTGAAGCAAGGGACCAATCTAAGATAAACGTTGTGATCCAAACAAAAAACAAATAATAAAAACGCTTGGAATGCTCAAGAACAATTTTTCGCGATTCTTCTAACAAAAAGGGGGGATTATTTAAGCTTAATACTTGATTTCGAAAACTTCGGTGGAAAACTAGACAGAAATTTCGCTATCACGCCACACCACACAATATAGTCCATATTCAATTCTTCTTCCTCTATTTTCTTGAAAAGTCTGCAAATTGATTATCGCTCTGATCTGACCGATATAGATAAATGACTGTGTGGTTGGGACGACAAAAGCAATCCGCCATAATATACAGATATTTTGTAAGTCCTCCTTGGATATTTCAAGGAACCATCATAGAAGGAGATAAAGCTTAAATATCCCTTTATTTTATCACAAATTGTGGACCCTTAAGGAAATCATTCAAGAACGGACGCATTCGGAGCTAGAAGTGCCGCATTTGCCATTTCCGTGAGATCTGTTTGGTATGAGATACCTGTTGGTGAAATTTGATGTTGACTACATCAATCGCTACACACCTGAGGAGTGCTGTCAGACACTCCTCAGTTGTGTAGAACGGTTACATACTCCCAGCCAAAAAAACTTTCTTCCGTAACTTCATATCCCTTCCTAACTTTGCAAGATCACCTAACTCTGCATAACTACCTAACTTTGCTGTAGGTAAGCGGATCTATATTTGCATCACTACATATGAGTTTCAGCGACCCGGAAGAAGCTGAAGCCGTTCACTGGGTCTTGTCGATCGCTCACAGTGACTGTTTTCACAGACGGAAACATAAATTGTCCGAGAAATGTGATCAATCAGCGCCGCTGACTCCCGCTCGACAACTGGCCTGCCGATAACCTCAGCGGACCCGATCTTACATTGGTCGATGCGAATTAGTAATGGACCTCTGCAAAGAGGTGCCAATTAACCACTGCATTCGGTCTCACAGCTCAAGGTCAAAATAGAAAACTGAGAAACGGCTCTCACTCAGTGTCAAACTTGAACTTTCAGGTACATGATTTACGTGCTACGATAAAACGGCAAACAGAACACTTTTAGCTCCGAAAGTGCCGTCATTGACAACTCTCTGGAATGTCATGACTTGTGAAAAATGCTAGAGACATTGGAACTCAGCACTTTGAGCTCTATCGTTCCATATATATTATATTTTCCGAATTCATCGAGCTTCGTTTAAGTGTTCACTTGCAGGACAGCGGCTCAGTTGCAACCGTGTACTAACACATGAGACTCAAAAACCAAAGAAGGCGATAGATTAAAAATTAGAACAATTCGGAAAATGCGAATATTATCGGATAGAGTCCTAACAATACAATACTAACTCTTCATGAGAAACCGAGATCCACGGTATCAAGAAATATCTAGCATAGCTACAAAAGGGAATTGGAATGCTGTGTCAACCGAAAACACTTCTTCACTAATAGGGCTGGTTGTCACCAAATTCGACCGAGCAACAACAACCAGGATTAGTCACTTAGCGTAAGCGCCTGTCAACCATAAAAATACCAAAGTCTTAGATCTAGTTATAGACAACAATAAAGTACAGTATTTCACAGAGGTACATCATATTGCTCAACTTTCCGAAGTTAGGGATCTCGGGTCGTAAAAAAATTCCGGTGTTCACAATTAAAATTCGCCTTAGCAAAGACCCGTAGGGGGCTGGAACACCTGACCGTTAGTTCAAAACTCTAACGCTCTACCAGCTCATCAAACGAGACTCCACCGCACAACGCTCGTAAACTGCCCCATTCTACAGTCTCCATGGTTTTTTTTATACAGAACACGGGTCCTATACAATCCCATCACGATGGGCTGGAAAACAGAGTTCGAGAAATTGGATGTTCGTGACTGTTTCGCGTCAGCAAAATGTCAAGCCCCGTAGGGGACTCGAACCCCTGACCGTTAGATTAAAAGTCTAACGCTCTACCAACTGAGCTAACGAGGCTCCACTGCACAGCGCTCGTGACGCTCCTCACCACACAGTCTGTATAGTTCTTTTCATATAGAACATGCATTCTGTGTTAGCCCATAGCGATTCTCATTATTTGAGGAAGTTTACACTCACATAGAAGGATTCCGACAAGCTACCGAAAATAGATGGCACTCACACGTAATAGATGGCACTCACACGTACTGCAACATATCCAATACTTTGGTGCATTTCGAATGAATAGATAAATTAGTTAATCAAACAAATGAATAAACAAATAACCAAAACAATTATATTCAACTGTCATCATCTGCTGTCCAGAAATCCACCTTCTCTCACCTGACCAAGCTCTTAATTTACGTAAAGCTCATATTAGCTTCAAATCAATAGTACGTAATTAGAAAATCAGCTCTCAACAGCGACAAGACACGGTAAAATTCACAACATGGGCTCATCTCCTGCCCATATTAAACCAAATAATTTTTAATTTAATTTCTGTTCATTTGAGTATTGAAATAGAACGTTGCGGAACTAACTTGGTGGCACGCTGACGGTAATCGGACCATTCTGGGTTCGAGAGGCATCGATCTCAAACGAGACGGGACTCTCGGCCCGAGTTTCTAGCACTGTGTCTGCTCGGAGCCCGCTCACCAGTATTTGTGAAGGGTCATAAGGCATGTCAGCGATGACTTGGAATGGAGATCCTAGAGCAATTTTCACATCACAAAATAAAGCAAAATTGCAACCGAAACTTGGAATGAAAAACAAAATAATCAGCCGACATAGGATCTCCTTCACTCACCTGGTATATGCTTCATATCCTTGTCCTTTCCATAGCAAATTCCTATATTGTACTCTCCTGGCACCGTAGGTACGTATTCGACGGAACAAGTGCCGTCCACGTTATCTTTGCACTTGTGTTTTGCCTCTGCTGGACCCACAAACTGTACAAACAGCTCTCCATCGCCGGCATTCTGGAAAGATATCAGGCTGGAAGACGGAAGTCCAAGTCGAGCTTGAGAACAGCTGGTTAGGCGTTCATTAATAGCACACATCGTATCCGCCTATAAATCCAAAACTGCGCTAAAACATGAACGAGAGCAAGACCTGAGGTCTTGTTAAGCGCCTCTGGATGAGAACTAGATATCTAACACATATTTAATTACATGTCGTATGTATTTATGTATTTATTTGTCGTTTTCAGGAGAGGCTTTTCTAGTACTGTAAATTCTTGATAAGCAGACTGGCTAAGTAGTGAAAATTTTGAAAAAAATTGGTTGAATTGGTTTGATAAGGCAATGCAATTTGAACGCTAAGTTCATACTGTGTTAAGACCAACACTGATGTGCAGATCATACTTCACCACACTTCCTTCTCCAGGGACGTTCCCTTCGATTACAAGACAAGAGTTCCTTGGTTTAATTTTACCAATCGCTCCCGATTCTAATTCCTTACAGGTTTACGATGTCTCCTTTTTTTCAATTTGCGTCCTCTCTACGTTATAGTAGATCTTCGATGTTGACGTTTATTAACTGTACGTTGTGTTGTGTTAGGCCTGTGAGCTGACGCTATTATGCCTGGTTGTGTTTATATTCTTTGGATTCCATGAACAGGGGTGGTAACATCCGTCTACATAAATAAATAAATAAATTTAAGCACAAATGGCTTATTCGCCTCATACCGACCGGAACAAGTTACAATTACTAGCAAGTTAGTATTGCAACCACTTCGTGTCCAAAGACGGCGAGGGGTGCCGAAGTCAGCTTCAACACTAGTAAAGAATCTAATAAGACCTTCAAACTATAAGCGACATAAACCTAGCTACCATACCTGAGCATTAATGTCGAATTTTGCTGGCTTTCCAACCACAGCGGTTCGTAAGCCCTCGCCACTTGCACTGCATTTCAAATGGTCATATCCATCCAGAACGTTAACGTACGCATCCTTTACAGGAGCGCCGTCGAATGAAGCCTTAATGGATCAATTAATAGATATTTCGGAGAATTCGACCAGCACCGACTGCTCACCTTCAGCTTAAGCTTGCCAAGCTCATGAGCCACGAACGTTCCATCGAATGAGGTTGGCCCTGCTCGCCGCAGTAGGACTTCCATGGTTTTCCCATTGACTTCAGCAAATAACTGAGCTCCACGCTCACGAGGGATCGTTCTGCCTATGTCTATCTTGACGTCAAAGCGGTGACCTCGAAGTACTTCACCTACAACAACAGAAATATGGAGAACGTTACATTAGGATCCTTAGGCTTTTCGATACATTGTCTAGCTTAAACACGGCGGTATTGCTTTGCAGAGATTTGAAAGCGGTTTGTTTTTCTACTCGCTTCTGTTGACCAAGTTTCATTTACGCGTCCTTTACTTTCATGCTCTGGGCGGTTCATATGTCACATCTCTCTTGTTTGTTTCCGTTTCTTACGTCGCCCACTCATACAAATAAATTATGTAATTGATTATTAAAAAACCATGGTGAGCTTGGAAAAGGTCACACTCGACGGTGGGATAAGGTTTTGCTTTCATTGTGCTCTACATTACCGAACCGTTGCATACGCTCGCTCCCACTGAGGCACGCTGTGCCTACGTTTATTGCCCTGCTGAATTTGCAAGCACAAATTCAATGTCAGATTATGCCGAACGAATCGTTGAAACAAAAAATTAAGAGCTGTCCCCATCTTTTCTTTACAAGGCGTATGTACAAAAATCGACGACGATTTCGAAAACAGACCTCCGAATCGTGTTGAAAAAATGGGGCGGACGCCTCTTCTGGCTGTTTCTGAGGCGAAGAGAATATGGGCTGTGGAGTTGGAGAGTTGAAAGTAAAGAAATAATATAGAGTTGCTGAATCGACCAACTCCTGATCAGCTCTGTTACTGGAGAGCACATTCTATGAAGAAAGAGAGCTATGATCACGTTCCTATTCAGTTCATCTAAACAAAAATTTTCTTTGCCTATTTCAAGGGTATGCGATCGATCACCCACCAGACTAACCAAGCCATCCATCCCCTAGGTGTCAGGCGATTTGGGATGGGACCAAGCTTGTCTGAGACGGTAGACACTGAGTTGGTATAGCGGCTGACCACCGCAACTCATTGTATGAATCAAATACAGATTCATCATGCCTCTACGATTCTGAATGGATCCCGAATGGGGCAGCGCGTGCTTGCGGCACTGATCAGAACCACTCTATTCCCTTTACCTTCTTCGCTTCAATAAACTAAAACCATTCATCAAGGGACATTTTTTCTTGTCTGAGCATCATATTGTTGTCGAACTATACCAATTTTTTTTAGATCAGAGCAAATCTCTGGTGAAATTTCTAAACTATTGAATACCACAGCGTCGCTTTTTTGCCTGCAAGTACACGGATTACGGTTCTTGTTTCTTCAACATGGTATTTGCATAGAGAAATCAAATTGCGACCATCTCTTCTGAGATTCAACCATGCTGAGAATAACTGCCACTGAAACAGCTCTACAATCCATTAGCGAAGCGTCACGATTCATTGATGGAGGGCGACGTGGGAACGACCAGCGCAGGATTATGACAGCTCGGAAGCACTTCGGAGTCGACGTCGAAACCTCGTGCCACTGGTTCACTTTGACTTTTGCACCCTGATTGAAAAAGGCATACCAATGACTTCAAACCCACAGTAGTTCGGTACAATTACGTGGGTACAACGGACTGAAAATTCTTCCTTTGGCGCTCTACTGCCAGCTGCAGATTTATGATTCTCCGGGAACCAATCCAGACCTATACCGGGTGGCAAACAAGCCTCATTCAGCCGCGACGTTTTCGATTATATCTTTCCTCTACTGAAACGAATATGTTCAAAGATCGAGTCGCTCACGAATAAATTTTGTATTCATGTTACAAGATGAAAGGTTACCGTAAAGGAACCGGTGTTCAGTCCCAAGGACCGTAGGCCGCCGTATTCGTGTTCCAATCAGAACCGTAGATACGTGGTGAATGCGTATTTGGCCTATACTTGACTTGAGGGGTCAACCAAGTCAATGTCTTTACCTTTCGAGTCAAGTTTGGTACAATTTTTCGATACCGGAGGGATGGTGGTTAAGGGATCGATCGCTCGGCCGTGTAGGTGTCAGTAGCGTCTGTTAACACAGTACCGTGAGCGCCTACAGTACAATTACAATTTACAATTATAGAATTGCGTAAGATACTACATATGTAAGCATCTATAACTGTTTCTTTTTCGATGTTCTGAAAACATGCAAGCGTCGTGTAACAGTGTCTACAGTAGTGGCGGTGGTGCCAACGCTACAATCACCCGAAAATTTTTCCGATTGAAGAGGTATACAAGGACCACAACTACTATAGAATAACTCTACAAGTCCTATTCTATGTTCTGCAGATACTCGCTTGCGAAATTTTCCAGTCAAGTTACGATTTGATGCGGAATTTGTGTAAATAGGAACACTCCTTTCTTCATTATGCGAAAAGGGTCCAAGACGGACACTAAATACCATAAAAAAGCTCTATTCTAAATATTGATTTTTTACGTAGTAAACTGTTTACGTGGTTTATTTTATGAACGACCAAACCTTGATCGTTTTCTTTCCAATGTAGGCAAGACACATCTTAAAATATATCGGCAGGAAATTGTTTGTGAATCGTTATATAATCTGAACGGGGAACAAATGTGAGTGGTATGCAATAATTCAGAAATCGTCGACGAAGAGGAGTTCGAAAAGCTGAGTGCAGGAATTCAGAAAAGCCACCAAGGCCTGGTAAATCACCTCCTCTATCATAAAACGATTCTTTTTCAATCACCTTTGCCAGAAAATAGTCTCTTCATTCACCTAGATCGTGATCAAAGGACACGACACTAAGCAAGCTTAACTAGTGCAGTCCTAAGCATCGAATAAGCTAGAATAGTGATATTTGAGACGGTGACCAAGGACATACACAGCCTTATTACGGCTGACGATTCGACGTAACACCTTTCGGTAGTCCGAAAGAATCAAGATGAATTTGAGGTATTATTTAAACATCTGCATTCGTGCACCCTTAAGGTAGACTTCTATAACAATCTAGCTGCATTTACCGCCAGACATTAGACGTTTGTTTATTCCTCGTTGAAGACGTCAGAATACACATCATTTGATGCATGACCTTTCCGGTTGAAACTTTAAACTGGCAGAAAAACATCTTCGGTAGAAGGAACGGCACAGAAGAATCATTCTTTATAGTTTACAAAGCCTTCAATATCGATAACTACATGAGATCACATCGAACGAAATTCTGTTGAGAAGTTAAACACACGGCGTGGTTTTCGGTGTTGATGATCCGCTGGACAGCGATGTAAACGGACTTTCGGCCTTTTCATGCTCGGCTGCTGAAAGTGACGGGGCTAGAATGGCTGGCACGGCCAGCACTTGGAAAGGACTGCCGGCGATATGGTTGCTGTCGAACATCACCCGCAGGTAATACAAACCAGGCGTCTGTGGCACATAGTACATCGTTAGGGTTCCATCGTGGTTGTCGACACAGTGAATTGGGGTTCTTGTTGGCCCATCGACGAACAGGTCAATGTCTCCAAAGCCTGCGCAGGTGGTGTCGATAGAGACGTAGGTGGAGCGTTGGGCGATCACTGGACCTAATCCCGGCCCAGTGACCGTAACCAGGTCGGCCCTCGGGGGACCGCTTCTCGACACGACGTACTCGGCTTCCGACTTGCTGCCATCTGGCACTGAATGTAAGAGGTAAGGTGCGTTGACGGGAAGATCTCGGTAGGTGACCGATATACTGTAGTCGCCAATCTCGGATGGGGTGAACCATACTCGAAAGCCGGTGTCAGTGGATTCGATGATGGCTTCGACCACACTACCAGACGGGCTAGTGATCACGATTCGAGTGTTATCACCGTCAGGGGTGAAAACGTGCACCTCCTGCTCGCAATTCACCGTCACGATGGCTAAAACGAGAAAAATCCGTAATGTGCTCGATGAAGAAGCAACCGGTTATTCAACGCACGCCAAAGGTTGCAAGTTAATGAAACTCGATATGCTGCTCGGAAGCCGACACTCGAAAAACGAAACCGTATTCTTCACAATGTATTTTGCAAGCTTAAGTTCTGAGAACTCGTCATTATTTCTAGCCACAATTAGTTTTTTAGGGCTCAACTCAAAGTCGACAAACTTATAACGAATTTTCTGAGGAAATACAGAACGCCAGAAAGTATTGAGAATCCTCATTAACCCGGTAAACAAATTCGATAGTGTGACACATTCTCAAATTTCGTGCTCAAAACATTGCAACTAGAAAGAAAAGTGGAGAGGATATAAGAATACGAAAGACCGGGAATCGCAGTCAAATCAACAGAGAAGAGAATTAATGAAAAACGAGAGGAAAAGAGGAGCAAATACTGTAGGTAAAAGCAAAGAAAATAGAAAGAGAAAATGACAGGAAGAGCGCGAGAAAGCAAAGAGCGCAAATAAAGAAGGACTGAGAAATAGAAATTAGAAGAAACAGGGGATGAAGGAAGGAATGGAAGGTAGCAAGACACAGAAAAAAATTTGACGAAGAAGGAAGCCCAAAATGATTTGATAACATAGGGACGAAACGAAGGTGCTATGAATTGAAGCGCAGTGAAGTTAACTCGAAACTTCCGTGAGCCAATTTGCGCACTGATAGTTTCTTTTTGTGTTAACTCGAAATGGGTACTGTAACTATAGAGAGAGCACAGAAAACAATGATAATGAGAATAAATATAGTGAGAAACAAGTAAAGCTCTCAAGGCAAAGAAGGCAGGTGAAGATTAGAATCATTAGAGTAAGAGCGACTTGGGGAGAACAAAGACAAAACGAGATTCTAGAAGAGACAACCGTTCAAAATCTTAATTAGCGTCAACTGTTTCGGAAAAAGAAACTGCGGTTGTTCTCCCATAAAGGCTAAACATGGGTGGTGGAACACCGTCGAACGTCCTTATAAGCCAAGAAGCTTCCGAACAGCACGGGCGATAAACAACATATCGAATACACAAAAAACACACAGAAACCAAACAAACAAAACATCGGGTCAGATAAAGATAAAATGTCCACAGGTAAATTCATACTGATGAAAACTGCACTTCTGAACTCGAAAAAAAAAACACAACAGATGGTTACCTAAAGCACTCGGTAGAGTGAGTCGTTGCCAGAACCATAGGAATGCGCGCAAGCAGCAAACTGTCACGAAAGGTACTGTGGCAGCTGACCCACACGGTAAAATTTCCTTGTTGAAAAATTACACAATAGCAACAAAAATGAGCTGGAATAAACACGCTTGGACGTTTTAAGCTCTCAAGTAGCTCGTTAGCATTGAGGTGGCCAGTGGAAAATGTCCGCTACTTTGTATAAGCTAGGCTTGTATTGTGCAAAACGACGTTCTTAAATTACTAACAATTATAACTTACAAATTTTCGGCTCTGTAATGCACTTAATCCTTCTATTATGTTTTTTCGAAAGTATTGGTACTTAATGCTTGAGGAATGTACTTCCGTAAGTTGTTCAGGCTATGCCAATGGCAATGTCACTTTGATCAAAAGCCAACGTCAAAAGACCACTTTAGATCACAGATGCACGCTGCGGTAGAGAACAAGTTTGAAAACTACAATAAAGACAAAATTTGGATGTGGAATTCATTCGATACACTGCACCCTAAGTATTTCACTGGCGGCGCACGGCTTTGGAATGATTCATGGAGAATGTTGAAACCAAGCACGAACATAGAGCTTGCAAATGTGTCACAAATTTGGTTTCATTTCGATTTGGATTGTCCGCAAGAACAAACGTCCAAAATTGGCCAACCTAATCTAATATGAGATAGGTTGGTTGTGTCGATACATTGTACCGAAAGAGAACATGTCCTTAGGTACTCATCAATACTATTGTTAAATTGGTTGACTCTGATTGTTATGTTCCGCGAAAACGGACATTAGGAACTGGCCAACATAATATAACAAACATAACGTTGGTCAGTCTCTACTCCGTACAAACAGAGAACATGCCGGTTATAAACTCATTTAAATTGTAAGTTACTCTTCAGCAATCAACATAAAGGTCAGAAGGCAAACTTTTAGAGAAAAAGCGTACCGTTTTCGAGTCCGGTGACCTTGATGCCAGACGTATCCACTTGCGGCTCCACGTTGATTTCGATAGGAGGCACCTGAGCGCCCGCAAATACCACGTTCAGCTGGAAGAATGACAATGAATTCCGACAAACGGCAGGCCCATTCGCTATGCAAATGGACCGCGGAGGTAATAAACATAAATAGAAACGTGAATAACAGAGTGAAAGAGAAAACAGGAGCTATGCTGAAATCGGTAAACAACAGGTTGAATTCGTGTGCAGGCAGACCTCACCTGGTATGCTCCGGGCTTCGGCGCTGTGTACTTCACTGTGAATGAGCCATCGTTGTTGTCAAGCACATCGATAGCAACCGCCCTCCCACTTTTGTCCACCAGGGCAACCTAAATTTCAGCAGCATGCCCTCTCTTCTTTGAACCTCGGTGTTGATAAATAGATAGATTGTTGTTACTACGCCTTATGAGATTTAATGGTGGAAAGCTGATCAACAGCATGGCGTTTCGACCTGCTCGTCGTATTCAGAAGCCTAAACATAGTTCGTGGTAAATGACCCGATGGAGTACCCTACCAGAACCACAAAGCAAACCATCGGGTTCACGACCTCTGTTCAGGCCTCCGGAAACAACGAGCAGGTCGAATGCCAGGCGTTAATAAACGTTCCACCTATCAACCTCTTAAGGCATAATAACATCATGCTACCTGAGGTTTATCTACATACGGACAGTGATTACACAAAATTAGATCTACGTCAGAAGTTCTTTTGTAGAATAAGCCTTACAATATCCATCATCAAAAATCTACGAATGTGTAAAATAAATAATCTAAAAAACGTCTAAAGATATTATGCAACGGAAGCTAAAAAAAATGGAGCCAAATTTCGATCACTCTGACAAAATGGGAAACGCTGTCGTTTCAGGATTGGGTACAAACGAATTAAGAGCCCCATAAATCGACAAAGATCTTTAACCAGGATCAGACTACTACTTTATACTGCAATTCCAACCACAGAACGATCATTACTATTTGTCATCCCGGAAGTCCGTATTCAAGAGATTCAAAGAATAACTTGTTTTTTATTCTTCAAAAAAAAGCTCAAAAAGCGGCGTCAGTAAACAAATCCTACCCATTAAAAATTGATCGATTATCGCTCACTACAATATCGTTGACGTACGTACCTCAACTGCACCGGGACCAGCTTGTTTTGCGTCTATCGTGAAGTGAGTGGGCTCCTTGCTCTTTACCGGACCATCGACACCAGGACCAAATATTCGCAACTTCGACACATCCACCGGTTCGCGAAGATTCACCTTAAAGAAATTCCTTACGAACACAATAATTAACACCCGTTGCTCGTGTGCAGTTTTCCTTTAAAACCCACGAAATAAATAAAATTAACCCGGCCGCTATTTATTCCCCATTAGATATTATCCTATATAAATAAATATAATATTATTTTCTATCAAATGCAAAAAAGGTGCAGAGCAACACCGAAGATTTACAACACTACATAGAGAGCGAAAGTCATTTTCTAAAGCAGAGTGAGCAAAATAATTCAACTGACTGCAGCGCTCTTGGATTCAATGGCAACATTGTGCTTCACCACACGATTGAACAAACACATATTAGATATCTACAAGAGTACAAACCGTGTATGGCGCTCCGGGCACAGCAACACCGTTCAGAGTGGCACTAACGTGGTGTTTTCCACCACGCTTCGGTACGAAACTATACCCATAAATCCCGGGGTTAACTTGCAAAGCGTTGACAGGTACTGAAGAGAGATCTTGGTCGAGCACCTCTACCGACGGAACAGCACCGATATCTGCAAAATAGCAAGTTGTGCCTTAAACTTGATTCAAAGACGAAGTTATAAGTGAAGCATCAAACCTCCAGTGCGTCGAGTGTCAATGCGGAAATTAACGGGTTCGCCAGGGATGTAGTCCATTTGTGGTTCCAAGCCAGTTAATTGGGCTGCCGTGGGGTGGAACCCATACAGTGGATTGTCAACCATCAGAACGAATGGGGATTCGGCAATATGTTCACCTCCAGCCAGTACGTTCACTTTGTAGACTCCTGGCTCTTTTGGCTGCAAATGAAGACAGTTTGCCTTGGTAAGTAGGATTAAACTGCAAAAATATAAAAAAAACCGACTCTTAAACGGCGACTTACCGTAAACGAAACCAGAGCGGCTCCTTTACCGCGGTCTTGGCAGACAATCTCTGTTTTACTTGGTCCTTCGATGGAGAATGCTGAAAGCAAGTAGGAGTTAGGGGTATTTTAGCGACCTTCTACGGTAAATTTAGTAAACATACCAAGTCTGTCAGCGTCTCCATTCGTCTCGACACCGAAAACACTTTGTTGCTCTGCGACGCCACTTTTAAGACCTGGCCCAAACGCTCTGACACGAGATTTCGTCTTTGGCCAGATTTCCACCTAAAAAGAACCTTCTATTGATAAAGAAAATTATTAGGTAAGGGGGTACTAACGGAAGGGTGGGACAACGAACTCATTGTCCGTGGGTTATTTCTCTAGTACGGATATACACGAATAGACTAGTTTCATTGGCCGCCCTTGTTGATTTGATTCATTATATGTTTCTATCTCAGATCTATTATATGTTGGAGTTAATTGAGTTATTGGTTACTGCATTATACCATCACTACACGTGGTAATATCGCGTGTAGAAAATTTTAACTTTGAATATCTCTCACCTTGTAGGGACTTTTCGCTAAATGATCACCGTTGTTCGTCACATGCACGTTGTGCCTTCCCACAGTTGTGGGAGTATACTGGAAGATGGAATTTGGTCCTTTCTCCTTCACCTCAACGGGCACCTCGCTGCCCAGGTCTGAAACGAGTGGGAAAACTACGAAAACTTGGGGGAAACAGGTAGAAAGCTTTAAATACGAAGTTACGCGTACCGGTAACGACGCGAACATTTACGCCATCCGCTACGGACGAGTCTGAACGATCACTGCTGTCCACGTGAACAGCAACCGTTTCACCAACTCTCACACCTTCGTCGTTGACTCCACGACCCCACACAGAGAATGTATCTGAATAGATAGAATTTGTTGTAGCGCCAATTTGTTGTAGCAGTTACAATCTACTCAATTCCTAGGTCAAGCGAGGTTCTGCATGTGGCATAAATTTTCACATAATCTTGCCACTGGCAAATCAGGAAGTATGTATGTATAAACCCAACGTGGCCTGTGTAAAGCAAGTTGAATAGCCAGCTGCCCTTTATTTTCTTGCTCTTTATTTTGTTATCTAATCAACGGTTGCTAAACAAGGAACTCCATCCATATACTACAAAAGAATTCTACTAATGTATAGAAAACTTTTTAAAAAGACCAGAAACACCGGAGCATTACAAGGGAGGCGGGTGTAACGCCGTAACTACGCCATTGTTACGGTAAATCTGATTCCATTTCGGCGAGATTCGGGAAACCATATATAATACTGATGTGCTTCGTCTAATGGATCAGGACAGATAAGATCTAAACCGACTGTGATATTCGACGAATAGTTTGAACGACATGCGTGCTCAAGCTTAACCCTAAAAATCCTACTATATAATACGCGAAACCCAAGCGATGTTTGTCAAGGGTGGCTCATACATATGGGTCCCACCGCGATTGCCCGTTACCGTACTCGCAGGGACGCAAGTTCAGCTCGCCATCCTTTGCCACATGCTATTTGTTCATCGTTTTATTTTAAATCCTTTCTGTTTTATTTCAATTCTTCATTTCAGTTCATGAATTTTTGTTTTTAGTGTGTATTTAGAAGCCGTTTATCGGCCGGCACGCCGCTGAATGGCTGGTTACACCATAGAACGCCAAAAAGACCAACTGGTCGGTTGGTAATTTCGATGGTGAATTCAATTTTCCAACGTAACGCTCGTGGCGAAACCGATCGTTATCACGACTGAGGGTAAATATCACGAAACTACAAACATTAAAAACTGACAGTATTTCGGGAGACACTTGAGCCTTTTTTTTTCGGTGAATAATAGCCCTGCCATACAGTAAAATTGAAATCGAATACGCAAAACTAACTTTTCGGAATGGCTCTTAGCGGAAACGGGCTTCCGTGAATAGGAATGCGATTATGGAAAACGTTGATGGTGTGCAATCCGACGCCTTTCGGTTCATACTCACATGTGTGCACTCCTTTACCAGGACCTTCTGAAAGTAGTTAGTAAATACATGAAATCCTTCATGAAAAAAAGATTTATTTTCTGCTTGCCTACCGGTGGAGAGAGACGACTAGTTGTTAGGATTGGGAAGAAGAACAAGACAACAACAATTCGACTCACGTTTGACAGTAAGTGCATGTTCCGTGCCCATGGCATCTACCACTACAACCTCAACGGGTCCTCGCACCGCATCTTGCACTCGGAGCAGAACGGTGTCGCCAATTCGAACACGGTCAGCGTAAGGCAGCAGCCAAGGAGTTGGTAAAGCCTGCAAAAATGTCGGTGAGCTACATATTTCCTCAGTAATAACAGCTAGGCCCGCACATCGAGCGATGAGCAAGATGGACCTTTTCGGAAGCTTCCACGAGACGACACTATTCAACTTATGACTCATCAGTAGTCGAAGAAAACTATTACACCCAATCTAACTTGAACATCGCTCATCGGGGTAATTTGTGACGCTGACCACGAATGTTTCGTCCGTTCTTCGAGTTTTAGCCGAAAACCACGCATGTCGTCGACCAGGAAGGTCCGGTCAAAACTTGGTATTCGGCTCACAATTCATCTAAACGGGTTACTTGGCCCGCTACTCACTAATATGTT
The DNA here is from genome assembly GCA_030553155.1 of Nippostrongylus brasiliensis. Taxonomy (NCBI): domain Eukaryota; kingdom Metazoa; phylum Nematoda; class Chromadorea; order Rhabditida; family Heligmosomidae; genus Nippostrongylus; species Nippostrongylus brasiliensis. The sequence continues at coordinate 33,267,777 of CP130735.1, read as the reverse complement.
GGTTTTTCGAATTTCGCCCGATTTCGGCCGTTGAATGCAAGTACAGGTAAGCAATGACGGCAATGGAGGGGTGCAGGGCGATGGTGCGGAGTAGCACTATCTACTGCGAAAAAAAAAAGATATAAAATTTGTAATCAGACGATGTTTTGGCTAAATCGGTGATTTTGACCTGCGCAAACCAGTTTAACGATATGGGCGGTCTCCTGTCGAAATTCGAAAATCGGATGATAGATTCGTGATCAGTCTCCCAGTAAACCTCCAATGACGAACATTTTGACTCAGCTGGAAGAAAAAAACGTTTCTCCGACTACTGGAGCTCGTCAAGTGCCAACAACACTTCTACATGATAGCACAGAAAATACAAATAAGCATTGACCACAGAGTGCTATCAAAGATTATAGAAACTTCTCCACAAGAACTGCATAGCGCAAAAGGACTCTTACCTCCACAGTGCGGGCAGCACCATCTATAGGGGTTACCGTGCCGAGAGCGATATCTCTGAGAGACAGCGACAGCTAAATGACCTATTACATGTAACAATAACGTCTTGACGAGGCAACCACAGTGGCTCCACTTACATGGTGTACTCCATCCATGACAGGAGTGTACGTGACAAGAAAGGTGTGCGGGTCCTCCTCAGCTACTACGTGATGAACTTCACGACCGGATGGATCGATGATTTTCATCTGGAACGCCAAATAAAAGATAAAGTCGAATAAGTACTTTCTGCTGTTACTTCAGAAGCAGTGGAGTAGATGTTGAAATATCTTGTACTCCGAATCCATAGCAACGGTCTCATGATGCACTTGTAAGAGGCATTATCTCCACCCGCAGTATCGAGCGATGAATCCTCGCTCAGGTTAACAATTACCTCCACCACTCAGAGCGGGTAAAATGGTATCGAGCATATCAGTTAGGATGGAGGTACACCGACTTGAAAAAGGAAACGTGTGGGAAATGCGTCCGAATTCGGCGTTCGACACTGACTGGGACTTTATACGGACTTAGATTCATGAATCGGTAGAGGGAAAAGCTAAAAAGTAAGAGAATCGGCGTTGACCAGTCTTCTAACGACGCGCCGCCACATTCGTATTCCTTTCAAATCGTAGAAGCATGGTGAACGCGTATGTGGTCTATACAATGACTTGCGGAGCTAGCCGCTAGACCATATCAGTGTCTTTACCTTCACAGAAAAGTGTGGTACCAATTTACTCGATCTCGGAGGGATGAAAGGTTTGGTTAGTCCAGGCCGGTATCGATCGCTCGATCGTGCGGTTGCCAGTGGCGCCTCTTCCCAGTGCACGCCCCGACGGCTACAAAGTCTTCACATTTCCGTACAAATCTGGTACTAGTACCCCGAATCTGGAGGTAGAAAAGGCTTGGTTGGCCGAGGAAGTGCCGATCGCTCTACTGTGTGCGTGTCAATAGCATCTCCAAAATAAATAAGTATCATTTGACACCTATCAAAAAGGCTGCTATTGGTGCCAAGATCCACCGTTGGCGTATTTCTTCATTACCTTCGGTCTGTATCCATCTCCAAAGACTTTCACGTGGAACTCTGATGGCATACCGACCACTGGGAACTCCTCCAAATCCTCCAGGCTGCCAGACGCAATCGGCTCCGCCGGTGCCGCTGGCTTTCTGCCCACCTGGTCCAGTCTATAATTAGTTAATAAGAGCTGTATGGGTTGATAAGAGAACTACATCAATGAAAAATTACTTTGCCACAGGGAACTGCGAGAGATAGGTCATCACAGACATCTCATCTATCTCAGGATGTATTAACTCGCCAGGTGTGATTAACTAAACAGAGCACGTTCGGTCAATCAAAGACGAAAATTTTTCAAAAATTCTTGATTCGGTATTAACAGGTGCCACGCCCAATCGGTCCTGCGCTATGTCCATCGCCTTCTGGGTGTTCTCCAGCGCTTTTTCAGGAGTCCAGTGCTCCCAGTCGGGTACAGCTCCTGGCACCATTGCGTTCACCTGGAATTACTTGAAATTGACGTCCCTTTCAATTTTTGCAAAACTTAGACAAAGTAGAACTTGGTACAACACCTAGCAAAAACACTATGACAGTAGAACGATCACGTTTGGAAGAGAGCGAGAAATCAGCCTTTTTAGAAGTAGTCGTCAACCCGTCAACAACTGCTTTATATAACTGAGTTTCTAATTTATTCTCGAGGTTGACGGCAATACTATCAAAAATTTGCTAACCACTAACTTTTCAAGAGATGGCAAAAAATGAAAACGTCTGTTCGGCTGACTGGAACAGATTAACTTCAAAAAGAAATCAAGGAGCCGGAAAACATTGAGATGTCTCGCTTGACACTGCCTGAACATCCTATCGGCTTCAAGAAAATGTGAAAAAATTGAGGGTCCAAAAATGGTTCTAACATTGTGAATGAGGCTGCTTGAGGAAGGGACGTTTAAAAAACGAACCAAAGCTCCGACAGCGATTCCGTCATTCCAGTCGGATGTGAAATTGGTCAGCGGCATTCCGGGTGGAAGTTTGCTGCGAATCCAATTCAGGAGCTTTTGTTTTGGAGTTTCTTCTGGTTGCCCGTCGTGTTTCTCCTGAACAACTCCGAACGAGTTCATGGTTGAAGGAATCAGCGAACTACTCCAAGTTTGTCACTATGACCCATTCAGCTCGGATCACAAACATTAACAACAAGACTTGTAATTTGTACCAAACTTGGCTCTGAAATCTGCAAACGTTCGAAGTCGTTTGTTGCGAACCTAATCATCACAAAAACATCAGTGCTCACCTGCACCCATCCCATGGAAATTGAATAGTGCAGAATTAGGGTCCATATAAGGCCGAGAATAAGTTTCTTATTCTGATCAACGATGTGTGAACTGTCTAAAATTTTTCATTAAATAGCAGTAGAGAGAACATAAAAATGAGAAAACTCGCCTATATTTACAATTTTGATGTTTTCAACATCTTGAAAGAACTTTAACGCCAGCGATACATTTTCCAGTTTCTGAGAACGGAAATTCACCTGAATTTCAATTTTCAAGAAATATACTCGAGAGTTTCGTAAGAAAATTAACCTTTTTATTGAACCGGCCTACATTCTTCTGTGAAAGTACGGTGGCGAGGCTAATCAGCTTCAAACCATCGGAAAAATCGGTTTCCTGGAAACAAAAGCTTTAAAAATTGATGTCGTGAGTAGGTAAAGGTAATAGTTAATTTTACTTAGTTCTACTATTAAAAAATTACAGTACCTTCACAAGACTAGAATTTTTTCTGGATTATCAAAGAAATAAGATATCATGTTCATACGGAATACGGTGTTTTGTGGGATGAAAAACGCTAACAAAATTCCGAAATTTTATTTTTTCACGGAGTAAGGTGGTTCCATATGTAGTCGAGTATGAAGAATTAGCTTTCAGAACAATAGACTTTCTTGGTGAAAAACCATTTTCGAATGTCCATCGAGACCATCGAAAACAACTTTGCTGCCGGTAGTTGCTTTAGTTCATTTATACGTTTTTCGATCTCTTCTCAAAAACTTTTTACAGTTCAACAATGTGTCCGTGTCACTGTGGAAAAAAGGGACGGAATTCAAAACAACAATAGCAATATTAAAAATAGCAATAAAAACATTGCCGTGTGTGAATCTGAATTGCGGAATGGAAGGCGTAATATCGGGTCGGTCTCAGCAGAGCTGTACATAACAGCACAATGTAGCAATGATATGTTTGATAAGGATAACAACAATGATAGATGAAGTGGAGCGGACACGCCGCGCCATGTACCCCAACTCACATGGCACATCAAAATGTAGGAAAAAACGTCAAATTGTTTATCATGTACGTCTCCGAGTCCTCCATATTTGTGATGCTACCGGAGCACATTTCTGTGGAAAAACAGGCGCTATGTGGGTCGTGGCGTGCAGGGTGGTTGCTCGCAATATTACGTCGACTCTAACGTGTTATCATTCTCATATCTTCCATTGTTTACGATCAGCTCGGTCGGTTTTAACGTGTGACATATAAACCCTACACAATTGTTCACACCACCACTATGAAACGATGTCAGATATGGCGATGATAAAAAGTTAAGCAGCATAGATCCCACGCAATATTGCAGACCAGCACGCTGCAACCACCTAAGGGTCCTTGCAGCCCCGACAAGAAACTGAGCGACGAATTCGCGCGGCGGTAACCGCGCGTCGCCAACAGTTATCAATTAGATCAATGCGGCCGCCGCAAACGTCGCGTTGGACGAGAATGCTCGTCGCCGTGTGTTTCGCACAATTGCACTTATAACTGATTCGTCGCTCAAATTGCACGCCGTCGGGTCTGCAAGGACCCTAACCCACACAGCACCGAAAAATATACCTCAGAGTGGTCCGCAACTTTACGTCGAGTTTGACATGTTATCGTTATTATATTTGCCACTGTTTACGATAACTCGGTCGGTTTTGACATGTCTGGCATGTAAACTACTCAAAATTGTTCACACCTTAACATGTTAACTAGCGTAGAGTGGACGCAATATTACAGACCAGCACGCTGCACCCCCAACCCACATGGCATCCAAATTTCGTTGACACTCCGAAAACATTTGCTTAGTATAGGCGAACAACGAGAAACCACTGGATACAAGCAGACGGTGCCGTGCTGTAGTGGAAACGCTGCTAAATTTCACGGCTGAAGAACCAGCGAGCGAATGGAAAGCAAACAAAAATTAAAACAAAAATACAGAAAAGTACCAGGCTCTGAATGGAATCTCCAGCTTTCTTCAAGTGATTGTTCACCCAGCGAGTGAATGTGTTCTGTTGGATAATTTTCCATTCAGCGTCATCGAGCCTTATAGCAGGGATAACCTGCAACAAGAATAATACGTCTAAACAAGAAAATATTCGATTCTAAAAGAATGTAAACAAAATGAGGCAATAGGATACTAAACGTAGAAAAAATAGCCCGGTAAAGTGAACGCGAGCCGACAGGACAACCAACCCTCTTGCGAACCATGGTCGAATGACATGAAGTGAAAATTTTTTTGCAGTTGATAAGCACAAAGGACGGCACAAGTAAAGACCTGCTGATCAAGAATATCCATGAAATGTCGTACCTCCTGTTCTTGGTCGTGGTCCCTCACTTTCCCGTGATGATGAGGATCATACATTTACCGGCTACTCGCTGATCTTGCTCTGTATGCCCTTCACCTGAAAATGATACTTAAAGGGTTACAGAAGTGACTGTTTTAGAATTAAAACGGCGAGAACTCGACAACTTGACAACCCTTGCGAAATATAATACAGATCACTGAGCGACGCTATGGCTGCAAAGAAAACCTCGATCAAACAGTTCAGGATTACTTCATGCGCTGATAGCAGAGAGCAGAGCAGACTCGACCTCCGCTTCTGAGGTATCGACTCAGGCTCCCTCATGGTAGCCTAAGAGGCGAAGTTCAGCTGAAGAATTTTTCTAACGAAGCAAAACGAGTCTCATATCGATTCGAGCTCCTTCAGTAGAAATGACTAGACAACAAATCTGTTAGAAGCTGCCGAGCCCTCATTGCTGACAGGCGAGACAAAAACGCGCTTCATTTCAGCAACCCATAATAGCTATTGAGTGCCAGGACACAGACACGCCGAAAAAAATCGTAAAAAAAAGAACGGTGAAAATAGGTCCACGCAATGCGATGAAAAATTAGCTTACGTTCCGCGAAGGAATTAATTGTGTAGAGTAGACTCGCTTTTAAAATATATGCCATTCGGTGCGAAATGAATTGGCCCATTTGCAGCATACAAAAGGAAGGTAAATAATGAAGCAAGGACGTAGGGAGAACAGCAGGTTATAACATAACATTTATTACATGTTAATAGAACATGTATAATACTCAAATCAAGCAAGACTAAAACCAATAACCACACAACACTGAATAAGGAATAAAGGCAATGAGAAGCATAATGTATAGCTAGATAAAAGGCGAGAACGGACTATTAAGATAAAACTCTAATGTCACATGTTACGAGAAGATTGGCTCAGGAACAACTGAGGCGACCCTTAAGGTGCTTGTCTAGAACTCTTTTAAAGCTGTTTAGGTTGATTGGAAAGGTATGAAGGTTATGAAGTACAGCATGGCACTACTTCTACATTGCACAGTGGCCCGCACTACATAGATGCTACACTGTATCGGCAGTAGCAGAAGGGAGGGTTGAGGAGCTACTAGTTTGCTGCCGAGTATGAACAGCCATGATGGGTACGTATGCTGCGAGCGCAACTATGCAAAACGCCGCACAACAGGATTGTGTCCACACTAGTTAGCTGCAGCTGTACTGCCGCTAACTGGCAGCGTTCCCAGCACAGCAATCCTCAATCCACTCCAGACGATCTCAAGGGCCATTCATACTCAGCAGTAAAATGACGCATGAACAATGAGAGGGCGGGAAGGAGCCCAGAGCTGGCAGCGAAAGAGCGAGCGCACTGAAAGTGACTATTCAAAGTTCTTGCTGTAGCTGCGATGGTGTCGCCCTCGCTTGCTGCTCTGCTGCTGCTGAGTGTGAACGAGTATGCCAACGATGGAATCGATGAATTGATATCTTGGGATAAACTGCTGCGGCGAAGACCCGGACCACTGCTCATTTTTCTCAACAGCACCCTGAACCCTTTTACACTCCACTGCAGTAACGGAGTTATGGGTCCCTTCAGAGTCTACTGCGCAGCAATCCATAGTAGAGCAGTGACAGAAGTATGAACGTTTCCGCAGCGCTACACCTCAGACTCATTCATACTCTGCTGCTACCGCAGAGAGTGAATGAGTCTTAACACGCTACATAAGTCGATTGACATAGAGGCTTATTGGTAGATTAGCTCAGGGAACATTCACCCAATTCAGGAAAGGAATTAATGAAAGGCAAATTATCACATGTAGCCATGAATTAACGTCAAAATCATTCCAAGAATTAACAGCATCACGGTTTCGGATTGGAATTCAAGATAGGAATTGTAAGAACTGCACATGCTTGAAAATATTAAAGTATACAGGTTGATTTCCAAACAGAATGGCGGAGGTGTTGGTGCAATAAACTTGCAGGTCGCTAAAGGCCAATGGAAAGCGAAAGTTGAAACGTCGCGAATCAGCTCGTTTGTCGCAGCACTTTAAGAACGAAGACAAACAATTCCGATAGCGGCGAGACAATGCGAGTATCGGGTGGCTGGTCAGCATGGCGGGGCTGGTTTTTGTTAAAACAACACCTGAAATGAGCACCTGCTAAAGGGCACTTCGATAAGTTAATAAAGGTATAGGTGAAGGTAAAGGTGCCGGAGTTGATCAGTTCCCTACAGACACGCAACGCACTCGTGTTTCATTCAGGATAGTAGAGCCGCGGTGAATGCGTATTTGGCCGTGCGGGGACAGCCGATATACCATTTCCGTGTCTTCACCTTAACAGACAACTCCAATACCATTTTACCTTTTTTTGGACCCCGGCGTGATGGAAGGCTTGGCAATCGCGCGCGAGGATCGATCACTCGACCATGCAAGTGTCAGTAGCGCTCCCTACCACTGCACTACGCATGCCTCTGCGGTCGACGTTCTATATAATACATAAGCAGTAAATATTGAGGAAGTAAAGACTATCACTACAGTCATTAGCGATGTATACCGCCGATGGTTATAAAATAGCAAAATTACCTTTATAGTTGCGCCACTATTTTGGAAATTGTGTAAAGCCTTTGTGAAAAAACATTTTTTGCGATCCGTTTACTGGGTAGCTAGGAAAATGACGAAAGGAGATCTGATAATGTGAGTTGTGATTCATCGACATCAACGAACAGAACATAACATCCTCGGGCGAAAAATTGCGAATAGTTTAGGCAGATGAGGCGTCACGAGGAGATGTTTTCTCAAGAACACGAATGGTAATGAGCGCCGAGCAGAGCAAAGGAAAAGCGAAGGCGACGGCGGCAGCCAAAAACAACCTTTGTCGAGTCACAACAGCGCTTTGTGCAGCAAATAGCGTAAATTATGCAAATCTGAAGAGACAACAACATGCTGAAAAGAAAAGGAAAGCGATTTCAAAGGCGTTAGTGTTTGGTTAGGTGATAAATGACCAGTAGGCTTGCATAGAGGCGCTACTGACATCCACACGGTCGAGCGATCGATCCGCGCCCGGGCTAAACAAGTATTTGACCCCTCCGGTGTCGGGAAAATTGTTACCAAACTTGTCTGGGAAGGTAAAGATATGAACTTAGTGTCGTGCCTTGCACTGCAGGTTTTGTATGAGCCAAATACGCGCTCACCATGCTCTACGATTCTGAAGAGAAGACGAATGCATGGCGTATCCTATGCGGCTGATCAACACCGACAAGATGAGTTGGTTTGCTTTTTGAATGTACATACATTATCAATTTTCATTGCGAGTTTTTGTGGACCCCATGCTTCAAGCTGGGCTCTATGCGTGGCTGTTCTTCAGATTACAGTTTGGCAGGCCACCTAGATACTATTGCGGTGAACCCATCCCCATTTTGTTTGAAAATGTAACCTTAAAAGGGAAAAAGGAAACGGTCGGGATTGATCAGCCGCTAGGGATGCGACCTGCACTCGTCTTCCTTTCGGAATCGTAGAGCATGATGAGTGCGTATTTGGCTCATACAAAAGTTGCGGAGCGAGCCACGACACTAAGTTAAGGTTTCTCTTTCCCAGATAAATTCGGTAATAATTTCTCCGACGTCGCAGGGAAGATCAACCCTAACTACTAAGAAAACAAACAGAGAACAACTGTCATACTGAAGATGGCTAGATATGTATGTATGTATAGCAGTGACGGATTCTGAAATAATTTCAACAGTGCTCGACTGACCTTTCGCGATCAAGGTCCTAATCCCGGGAGTCCAATCAGAGCGTAAGTTAAAAGAGGAACAAAACGTAGCTGAGAAACAGTGAAATTGGCCGATTCGCGCAGAACCTCCCCTATTAATAATTGGGACGGTGTTAGGCCGAAGTTGGAAAAACTCAAGACATTTTCTTGACCGACACCTTAAATAACCACTTCAAGTGAACTTGACTAGAACTGGGTGAGAACAAATTCCTCTGACCTCTGCGTTGCTATATGTTGGATAGTGCCCGTGGATGAAAAATCAAGGAAACGATTATTTTTGAACTAGAAAAACCTGAACAAAATGTACACACTAATGTACGACATTTACAAAAGGAAGAAGCAAAAACAACAATTCTCCAAAGCCACTACGCTAAGTGGGCGGTGGAATCGATCAATTTCACAAAACAGACGTTCGTGGCAATCGATCGCTCGATTTGGACCGCAACCACGGACAGATTATTCATGTTCTCACATTCACTAAGGCAATTCAGCGTTGTGTGAGATCTTCAAGTCCACGAAAATTATGTAAATAAATAGAAAGTAAAAAAACAAATGAAGAAACACAAAAACAACGGATAGATGTGTAACGAAAACGATGGAAAATTGATCCTGAACGCTATGTGGCTTGAAGGAATCATCCAAGAATTTTTTGGAGCCCTTATTCTGCACGGGAGCGTGTTCTATTAGGTCTCCGGGTATGAAAAAGTCAGAAATACGCATTGAAATATTTGGTGGAACCTGACCACATCTCGAAATTCCGTTTTGAACTTTTCTTATGTTTCTAAACAATCTCTCTGTCAGCATTTTCATCGCTTGTTTTCTATCTTTTGCGAACTCTTTCAAAGAAATTCTAAGGATTGGGCTTGGGATCAAATGATCGTCTCGGATTTCTCTCCTCAGTTATGGTATTCTTTTTTTGATGCTACATAGTTGCGTAAGTGTTACAATATAAATCTTAGATGTAACTTACTTAATTAGCGAGGACGGCCTAACAACGTGGACCTTGTGTAGTCGTCGCTTGATGGGGTCAAGAAACATACAGTTGAAAATCAAAAATTTGAGGATTTCGCTACTACACTTTCTCTGCCTTTGGATAGATCACGCTATTCTGATTTCGGCCATGTGTCTTTTATTCAATACAAATAATTCTAAAGTGATTTATGGTGGGTGAATGGTAAGAACGATCTATATCGTTTATATCGCAATTTGGCGGAAGTTTACAAGGCGAGATTGTAAGCTCTAGTATTACAAATTCAAAAAAACTTTAAAATGCTTGTTCTCGGATTGGTAGGAATCGAAAACCCAGAAGAGCATGTTACGGGCTACCACATGCTCTAAAACAAATGAAACAATAGCGCCGGAATGCACCTGAGAATGACCCGAGAACGAAAGACATGAGGAACGCGAGAAAAATAAGAATGTAGGAAATCTAGACGGTAGTGCGACTGAAGTTCGAAGAACTTTCTGAGTAAAAGTGATAGAAGTAGGTGACGGCTCTTGGCAAGAACCGCGGATCCCGCGGGACTTCACGCTAAAGAGGAAGAAGCTGCCGTCAAAAACAGACTTTGAACAGTGTAGGACCACTCAGCTATCTTTTTAGATATATTATATTACTATATATTTAGTTATATTAGTTATTATATCACTCTGCTATCTATTTAGATATCTAAATCTATCTATTTAGATATATTATATTACTATATATTTAGTTATGTTAGTTATTATACCACTCAGCTATCTATTTAGATATCTAAATAGATAGCTGAGTGGTCCTACATACACTGTTCGAAGTCGGTTTTTGACGGCAGCTTCTTCCTCTCTTTAGCGTTAAGTCCCGCGGGGTTCGCGGATCTTGCCAAGAGTCGTCATCTACTTCTATCCACGGCGTTTTGGAGCGTGGCTCTAACCTCCTTAAGGTAGTTCTTGCTAACGTCGCTCCACCTTTTCTTAGAGACGTTGAAAGCAATATTCAGAGGCACTGGGATGGATGTGCGTTTACCACATGGGTTGGCAGCAGCTAGCAAAAGGAACGTACAGAGCTCCGTTTAAGACGGCTAACATCGGGTAGCAAGGTCGCCGATCAAAGTGTGCGTAGACCGGCAAATGATACCGTTCCTCGAGAAAACCTCCTCAGCAGCTACCGGTTGTTAGTAGCAGCCGCGACTTGAAGGCCAAACTGGTAACAGGTTCGGAGGAGAAGTGCCAACGCGACTGGCGACATGGCGCGATCACCGGAATCGAGCTGTTTTTGGACCGGCGTTTCTGTCACAGCAGAAGAAACTGCCCGACCAGCCGGCTAGATCGGATCTGCCCCGGTGACCTTCGACGGACACTGATGTGGAGACATCGATACGACTGCGTTATTATTATAAGCGGATGGAGATGCTGTCACCCTGTGAATTATTAAAGGTCGCCGCAATCCGTCAGTGACATGGAGTGGTTTCATCGTAACTGTTCGGTGTGAAACAGCGGTAAGAGGCGCTGCTGTCCCGGCCGTGATTACCAAGACTTCCATCCCTCCGGGGTCGGGTAAATTGGTAACAGACTTGTCTGGAAAGGTAAAGACACTCACCTGGTATAGGGGCTGGTCTCCACATATCATTGTATAGGCCTAATACGCATTCAGCATGAATCTACGATTTGAATGGAGCTCAAATGCCACGGCTCGTCTTCTGAGGAACGATCAACGCCGACCCCTTTACATTCACCGTATCGATTCGTAGCGAGAAATCAGCAACAACGGCAAAAATTGGATGAAACAGACGATGATTGCCGGTTGAAACGATAAGTTCCGATGCTCAGAGGAAACGTCAAACGAGACAGTCGGAAATCCGCGTGCGCGACGCCGCGCGCGACATTTTCAGCGACAGAATTTCGATCAATCCGAGCGATTTGTTTCAAGCTGAAACCCCTTCCTGCCCCCAACAAAGGCAAACCACCACTGAGTAGAACAGAGACACAGAGAACGCAGCACAGCGGTTGGCGAATTTTTGGTGATAGCCAATGCTCCAAGAATGGGAAGGGTCTTAATGTGATCACGGACTGAGTCAAAGTTTGATCGATATGAGAAAACCTTTATTTTTCATGTTTTCTATTTCGTCGTCTGAAAAAAACATTCTCATCATCATTTTCATCTTTTTTACCTCTTCTTCCTCGAAATCAGCGGTCGTATAAAACTGAGCAATAAATTAGCTATGGGACCTTGTTCGGTTGAAAAACAATTTTGTGTGCTCCTAATCGGATTTCAGTGCACCACAATGAGAAGAACTTGAATAAGAAATTGTCGAAGCAGGTTAATACATGAATTTTCAGCAGTGGAAACAATTTCCGACATTTGAAACCACTGTGAACAAGTATCCAAATCACGACAAAGTTATTCGTTCGAACGAAAAATCCAAGAGTGCAGGATTTCAAAATAAAGCAATGGTTGAGCAACAGTTCGAATGAAAACGTGATCAAAAAATAGTATTATACGTGTTCACCCTACCGGAAGTATCTTGCAAGAAACGCGAAATCAACGGGAAAACCATTTTCTCCATCATGACTAAGTATCTACAGTGATTTCCAATAATAAAAAGTAGGAAAAAGCAAGGTGTTGAATAAGAAAACCGCGAACTAGCCGGAGAGGAAAAGCTTTGAGAACACACGACCTTACAAAATTCTTATCGTTGATAAATAAGTGAGAAAGTAAAGAATCCGTCGTTGTTATCTATGTTTATCTTGAAAACTGCTGTGAGGAAGTATATCAGAATCCAAGAAGAGAGCAATACTCTAAAAGTTTAAAAAGGAGATTATCATTTCTGTTCACGAAAACAGTGATGTATTATATAATACAAACATATGTGCTATTCTGATTTCAGCAATGTAAGTTAGGGTGAAATGGTTAGGTTTGAGAGGAGTTATGACAGATTAAATCGTAGCCGATAGTGTTTTGTCGAATGGACAGCGACGGTACTGTTTGGCGGAGAAGAGCTACGAAAAATGGTGATCAAACTGAGATACGACCGAATACCTCTGGTGTTCCTACAAAGAGAGGAACATCACGAAACAAAAACAATTCAGCACCGTAAACTACCGCAGCGCCTCTTCGACTCAGAAAAATGCTGCTAACGGCTTCCAGATGTTGACGAAGAGCCGTAGTAAGTGTCAACGAACGGGTCTGCAGCTCACATCAGGTCACATTGGTGCGTGAACTTGATGCTGTTGGTGGTATTTTGGAGAAAGTACAAACTATAATTCCACAAATGAGAGTTTCCGCCCCCAAATATTGGCGCAGAATAGACGAATATATTGAAAAATTACAAAGTTTTCAAGCAATTATGAAGTCGCCGTTCACCTCTTGTGCTAGAGGTCCGGCAAATGCTGACCAAGCTTCGAATTCTGCGTAGGCTAACGGCGTTTTGCGTAATAAGTCGGGCAAACACCGTCAGGTTACGATCGACCTTCTTCAAGCCTGATTTTCAAAAGCAGCCTGTCCGTGCTTCCTGACCTTTTCAATTTCCTTCAGCTCCTCCCTGGCGAGCAGCTTCAAAGGGTGGGGTGCGTCAGTGGGGACCATCAAAATGCAATAAAATGCGGGATGACGAACCGTCTGAAAAGAAAGCCGCTGAAGAGCAACTGATAAGGCCGACCGTGGAAATGTGCCCAATTTACCGCGTAGATTTTTGTAAGGGTGGAGGGGGGAATGGGAATTTGTTTTCGTAATGCATCTCAATGGGCCCGAATCAGCTCCTTTTCAACTATGGTTTTAAAGCCCTTTAACAACCTATAACTTAATCCATTAGAATTTCCTGTTTGAATAATCACAGAAGAATGTCTTCGAAGTGCGAAATGAGGAAGTTGGACAGATTGTGAAAAGAGCTGATCAAAATTTGAAACAATATAGAAAAATAATATTTTCAACGTTATGGAATGCTATGTTCTGTTCTTGAATATAAATAAAACTATTCGAGCAGTTGTATCAAGAAAGATGAATTATTAACGCTTTTTAAGGCGCACGGGATTTTTTGAAACTCTGTACGTATTTCTTAACATTTCACTATTCATTCAATAATTGCATAGCGGTGCCATTTCATTCTTGGAAAAGTGTTTTTTCTTTGACGTCCAGAAATTAATCACTCGTTCAAAGTGATACGAGAACGAAACTGGAATACTTGGAACGAGCGAACTGAATCCTTCTTTAAAGCTAAAAAACACGAGAATACAAGACACGCCGGTGCTTTATCGCAGAATGGCGCTTTGAACTGTCTACATAATGCTCGAAAGAACTACTTATATATTTGAAGTTGCCGCTAAAAAACTGCTGGAAAAAAGCGGCAAATAGCAGAAGAGGCTAGAAAGAACATTAGCTGGGTGACGTTTCGGACTTGAGTGCATCTTCAGCTAGAGCGCAGGTAAACAATGTTGTTTTCACCTTAAGAATAATGAGAATAAAGTTTTGCAGAAGTATGGCAAAAATATCTATTGACAAAATGAATCTCGATACATTTATGACGCATAGCGTTCACTAAGCGAAACATCTCCTTCAAAAAGGAATCCCTCATTTTGCTTCCAAAAAGTTCTACTGCTTCATACCTAGAATAACCTCGCTCTAGAGAACAACCTGCGAATGCGTCTCTTCGTTTTCACCCATTTCAGCTATATTGGATCGCATATACTTCGAGGTTATTTGGCTTGAGCTTGAATAAAGCAATATTCTCAGTCTGATGAAGATTCTGCTTTATGCATTGAACTCTTAAGAACTGGAAGAGAATCACTGGGTACATAAAAACTGAGATACAAGAAAAAAGTTCCAAACGTTCCATCAGTTTTTTACCTTCGGAGGTTTATTTATTTATTTATTTATTTAATACGTCAAATGACGTGCCTAAAACAAAAAGATCAGGGGGTAAAAAGAAAGACAGCAAATGAAAAACCTGAACTCAAAACACAAGAAACGATCCAGAAAGACTACGCAGGCCTCCCAAATAGTTAGGCAGCGCACAACCCTTTAAATTTAATTCCGAGGATTTCACATAGAAAGAAGAAACCAGCGCCTTCAAGTACCTAAAGAAAACTCTTAGCGAACACTAACACGGTATCCTGAGAAGACAGCGGAAGACAAGGGAAGGACCGCTAACTCCTGTGTTAAACCGAAACAACATCAAAGAAAGAGGATAAATAAAAATAAAAAAAACAAATAAGTGGAACATAGCCCGAACACTCCAACCAACACGCCCTTGCAGATAGATACAGTACTGGCCATAAGAATTGCCATTTTCACGGAAAAGACGAAAAAAATCGGCTTTTTCGTCTTTTCTGAATAACTTCCTTAGAATTCAACATTCTGCGAAACCGAGCACATGGCTGAGCTCAGCAGCTCAAGCTCTATCGAACGGTATAGAAATCTTACCTGAAACCCCTTTAGTTAGCCGAATATGACGATTTTCGCGACGCGACGTCGCATTGCCGCGGACGAGTTGCCCGTTCAACGGTGTTCACCACTACCCCAGCAACGATCTTCCAAATTCGAACTCCCGTATCTCAGTTCCCAAGCAATTTTCTAGGGCTGCTCTTCTGCGTTGATTAAAGTGGCCACCCTAGGATAGTATGCCATAGGTAACCATCCCCAGATTGTCCTGGCTTCTTCCAAAAACTCGGCCAAAGTAGGCACGTGCGGTTACTTTGTTGAGTTGTAACTTTGTTGAAACTCAATAATTTGTAAAAATATACATATATTTGAGCTCAGCAGCTCGAGCTCTATCGTTTGGTGTATAAAATATTGACACCTGAAAATTTTTCAAAATATCGATTTTTGCATATATTGCTATGTTCAGGGAAAAATATCTGCCCAATTTTTTGTAGTCATACGCAGTTTTCGCTTTTGTACTACGCAAATGTGGGTTAGAAGTGCGTATTGATAAGAAAGCCCTCTTCAAATGTTCCCGTTTTTCTGAAAATTGAAGCTGAAAAATGGAATTTTCAATTTTTGCAATTTTGAAAAAGTGGTTTAAAAGCTTCAAATTCATTCTTGGATGGTGCATTAGGTATCAAATTAATGAAAATGATGCGCTGAGTACAAATCTGTCAAAAATTTTCATCCATCGATTGCACCGTATACATCGATTTCCTCGTCGTTGACAGGTCAGCCAGAGAGAGCATTCGCCGACGCACCGCCCCTCGCCCCGCCTCCCCGTGACGTCATCGCTGAAAAATAGCCGCAAACCTACGGATTCATGAAAACTAATCCGCTTGAAATCTACATCGTTCGATAGCACTAACTCAGTACATTATAATGTAGAAATAACAGTTAAAAAGAGCACCAACGAATGGAGAAAGTCGCTGTCAAAGGTTTCAGCGGAAAATTTGGCTCGGGGCCAACAGCTTATAAAAAGTTACGGAAGCTCTCTGAGCCTGCCGTGTCATATGTTTCTCAAAGTGGACTAGGTCTCTTAGAGGATCCTTGAATGTGCTAGTATGATCTCGTTTAGTCTTTGAGCTACAGCCCGCCAAAGTTGGAGGAAATTACGTGCGTTTTGTGAAATTGCATGGATCACCATGTTCAGGCCAGAATATCTGCCAAATTTTTCGAACTGAGACGCTGCTTTCTTTATTGTGCTACGTAGTTAGTGACATAAAATGTTGAAAGTGGAACAAATCCTTCTGTACTAATCGCATTTTCTTTAAAAGCGACGTTAAAAAATGAAAATTTTCATTTTGTGAAAATATTCGAAAAGCATCAAAATTTCTTCCAGAGTGGTGTGTTGGGTATCAAACGAAAAGAAATGATACGGTGTGTTCAAATTTGACAAAAAAACTTTTAAAATATTGTCAAAGGACCGCCCACAGGGTTTAGGAGCGTTCAAAAGCGCCTTTTTTGAATTACTTTATTGAAACTCAATTATTTGTAAAAATATACACATATTTGACCTCTTTTTGTTGCGTTTTTGCCAACTCTAAACACACCGTATCATTTCTTTTCGTTTGATACCCAACACACCACTCTGGAAGAAATTTTGATGCTTTTCGAATATTTTCACAAAATGAAAATTTTCATTTTTTAACGTCGCTTTTAAAGAAAATGCGATTAGTACAGAAGGATTTGTTCCACTTTCAACATTTTATGTCACTAACTACGTAGCACAATAAAGAAAGCAGCGTCTCAGTTCGAAAAATTTGGCAGATATTCTGGCCTGAACATGGTGATCCATGCAATTTCACAAAACGCACGTAATTTCCTCCAACTTTGGCGGGCTGTAGCTCAAAGACTAAACGAGATCATACTAGCACATTCAAGGATCCTCTAAGAGACCTAGTCCACTTTGAGAAACATATGACACGGCAGGCTCAGAGAGCTTCCGTAACTTTTTATAAGCTGTTGGCCCCGAGCCAAATTTTCCGCTGAAACCTTTGACAGCGACTTTCTCCATTCGTTGGTGCTCTTTTTAACTGTTATTTCTACATTATAATGTACTGAGTTAGTGCTATCGAACGATGTAGATTTCAAGCGGATTAGTTTTCATGAATCCGTAGGTTTGCGGCTATTTTTCAGCGATGACGTCACGGGGAGGCGGGGCGAGGGGCGGTGCGTCGGCGAATGCTCTCTCTGGCTGACCTGTCAACGACGAGGAAATCGATGTATACGGTGCAATCGATGGATGAAAATTTTTGACAGATTTGTACTCAGCGCATCATTTTCATTAATTTGATACCTAATGCACCATCCAAGAATGAATTTGAAGCTTTTAAACCACTTTTTCAAAATTGCAAAAATTGAAAATTCCATTTTTCAGCTTCAATTTTCAGAAAAACGGGAACATTTGAAGAGGGCTTTCTTATCAATACGCACTTCTAACCCACATTTGCGTAGTACAAAAGCGAAAACTGCGTATGACTACAAAAAATTGGGCAGATATTTTTCCCTGAACATAGCAATATATGCAAAAATCGATATTTTGAAAAATTTTCAGGTGTCAATATTTTATACACCAAACGATAGAGCTCGAGCTGCTGAGCTCAAATATATGTATATTTTTACAAATTATTGAGTTTCAACAAAGTTACAACTCAACAAAGTAACCGCACGTGCCTACTTTGGCCGAGTTTTTGGAAGAAGCCAGGACAATCTGGGGATGGTTACCTATGGCATACTATCCTAGGGTGGCCACTTTAATCAACGCAGAAGAGCAGCCCTAGAAAATTGCTTGGGAACTGAGATACGGGAGTTCGAATTTGGAAGATCGTTGCTGGGGTAGTGGTGAACACCGTTGAACGGGCAACTCGTCCGCGGCAATGCGACGTCGCGTCGCGAAAATCGTCATATTCGGCTAACTAAAGGGGTTTCAGGTAAGATTTCTATACCGTTCGATAGAGCTTGAGCTGCTGAGCTCAGCCATGTGCTCGGTTTCGCAGAATGTTGAATTCTAAGGAAGTTATTCAGAAAAGACGAAAAAGCCGATTTTTTTCGTCTTTTCCGTGAAAATGGCAATTCTTATGGCCAGTACTGTATGTATATGTATGTACGTTATTTGGTTGCGGTTGGTTGCGTTATTCCCCCGTCGAACTTCTCCTATTGCTAAGTACCTGTTAACATACCAATACCTACTAAGCTACATATTGAATCAGGAAAATGTGCCACAGTCATCCCAAGCATTGCCACAATGTTGCCTAAGAATTCGAGAAAACGTCTAGCTGAAAAGGGTTACAGCTCACGTTCAAAGTTGGACGTTCGTGATCACTACGATCTTATTCTCCTACACCGCAACTTGGTGCACCTAACGATATTTGTAGATATTCTACGCTACCACCCTTCTACGTACCACCTTTTCGAGCTAATACTACTCACAGTATGTAGAAGAAGATGCGGTTCTGATGATGCTCGGTTCATCGCAAAATGTGCGACGCAGCACCTCCAGGCAGATCCGAGTTGTGGGTTCAAGTCCTTATTGGGTCGCGACTTCAATGGCGAACCTACCAGAACAAGACCTGTTCAAATATTCATCGAACACTGCAAGTTCTGCTTTATCTGACCGTCGCAGTTTGATGATTCAGCCATCTATTAGAACACAATTGTTGTCATAAAAGCAGGTGTTGCTGAGATCGAAATCCCCAGGCGCTGACGGTGTTCAACGTGTGTGCTTAAAACGACTAATGAGACGGATATTTTTAGAAAGGTTACTCCAAAAATCTGCAGCAACAAATCAAACAGAACCTGAGCTGCTGACGAAGGAGTCATGTGGTTCTGCGGCAGTCCCGTGGTGAGTAATCAGGATCAAAGACTTTTTGATTACTAGAAAAGCGGTTATAAATGGAGCAACTACAGCGTAGTGAACAGTAAATCGTAGTGAATAACGAATAAGATGCCGAATTCTTCCTGTTGCTGCTAACGTACTAGGGTGAGTCAAAAATCCTGTCGCTTTTCAATGCTATTTGGTCAGATAATTTTTCGAGTAGGGATGGATAGTTACTGTGTGTTCTGTTCTTCAGATTCTCTCTTCTTGAAACTTCGGCATGAAGAATCTACCCAAGAGACCGTAGAGAACTGCTTCAAGTCCGTCAAAAATGCTAGAGATACTCTAGCGCGTGGGCGGAAAGACGAAGGAAAAGTAGTATCGAGTATCCACTTTTGGGCCTCTGACGTCGAAGAACAGGTCGAAACGTTAGGCCAAATAAAGCTGGTCCACCTCACTAACCTGGTTCGGCGCAGCACCATTCAACGGTAATGTGTCTCGGATAATTTTGAAGCTACTGAATCGTTCACTTGAAGTGCTACAAAGTTCCCGATAGATTTTGTACTTAAACTTGTCCTGAAGCCGTATGCGATTCTGAGGTGGAAAATGAGGAAACCCATTTGAAAAAATTTCGTAAAATTCTTCAGTTCCTGTCCTTTACGTTACCGTGACGTTACAAAGCTTCAAAGCGATCACAAAACAAGAAGGATATGTGAAGTTAAAGCTTACAATTGGAGTCCAAGAAAAATGTTCTCACAATAACATCTCAAACACAAAACTAAAAGGCAGAGTCTGAATAAGGAAATCCTAGTCGAGCAGTAACGTGCAATAGTGCTCTAATGCCGGTCATAAGCAACAACAACGTTAAATGGAAAATACCATATGCCCAAACAGTAGTACACGGCACACCCATACATAATGAACATATTGAAAGCCGACCCGAACCGTCTATAGAAATCGAGATTGATTCGACTCTGATAGGATCGATGAAGTGCACTCCAATGGGGTCGTGTAAACAGAGCCGAACATTTCCTACATAAGGACAGCACGAAAACCCAGCAGAATGAGCACACTGCCGACAACTGCAGATGGGCTCCTTCTCAATAAATAAATGAATAGAATTTTGTCCCATGTTGTCGGACACCAGAATTTCCTGCTGAAGCGCATTTGCTATGCAGAAGGAAAGTACATGTTTTTGCATGTTTATTATTTTTAATGATCAATGCGAACTGTATGTTGTATCACACAACCTCGGGTGATCTAAAATAAATAAATGAATAAATTGAAAATTTCGGCAAATAAAGGTCGTTGAAAATGGGGAGATCGAGCTCAAAGTGAGTTAGAATTTTATGTGGTTCACAGCGACACGTTCCAGAAGTGTTTAGTAATGATTACATAATCTGTACTCGAAGGACAAATTTTCCTACTATTACAAATTTTTCAAAGCAGAAAAACTAATTGATAAGTCATTTCAGTTCCGGCATGTACTCGCTTTCCATTCAGAATCGTAGAGGTATTATGGTTAAGACGTGTTTGGCCAGTACAACTAATTTTAGGAGCCAATCGCTGTATACATACATGACTTGGTTAACCCGTGTGAAGATCGACCTTTCGGCCGTGTGAGTGTCAGTAACGCCCCTGACCACTGCACCACGCGTGCATCTGCGGCCGATACTAGGTACATATAATACAAATGTAATAACACCATACAAGAGTCAAAACTGTCACATCAAAATGAAATAAAATAAATTAATCATGCATAAAGCATCCCATCGAATGTTATCAATGATAGCATTACTATAAATCTGTTCTTGCTATCAAAGCTCGTTTTCAGAACACTTAATGATTATTATCTATTCCGTATCTTTCCCAATTTCCTGATATGGAGGAAGGACCTTGGGCCATCTTAAAGATCTCAACTGGGCTCTGTGAGGCCAATTAGGTGTGAAACTTGAGCCCTGCAAAAGGAAATGGGCGACGGAAAAAAACCTGCAGAGGTAAGGTTCTGTGATATAACTCTAGAGAAATACTGTAAAAGCGGTATCAGCAGAGTGAATAGAGGTAAAGAGAAGGGCAGTGGTAGGGATTACCACCTACAAGCTCATCGTAGCCACTTGAAAAGAGGTCAAGCGAGGGCACTTTACGTTTAGCGCGAACGGGCCATACACCACACTCGCCGACGGCTCTAACTCTGTCATTCGTCACAATCGACACGATTGCGCTTGAGAGATGAAAAAACAGACACGCACACACACGCAGAGTGAGAAGACTCGAACGCAAATAGCGTTGGGCAATTCAAAAATCTCTTTTTATGACTGGAGATAGTGGCGTGGAGGACCGGTTCGAACTGCAACTGGAAAAATCCCCGATGTCTAAGTCGATAAATGGACAGTGTGAATACTAAAAAGTAAAAAAAAACGAAAGATACATGAAGCTGGTAAACAAATTGAACACGTCAAATGAGCCGCAGTGAAAAAATGAAGAACATGTAACAAAAAATAAATAGGAAAATAAATAAGAGTCGATGAGTGACGCTTCGTCGAAATACCAACCTTAATAATGCGAGCTCCGTTGGTCTGACGGAAGCGATTCAGATAATAAAGTACAATGGTGGAATCACTAGATGAGAAGGTGACAAGATAAGGCAGCAGTTAGTTTCAAATAGATTAGAATACTCAGAAGATCCATTAAGTAATAGCAAGCAACTAAAAGAGCAATATGAAGAAAATAAGGGAGTAAATAACTAAATATGTAAGTAATGGAGCTGATAGAAATCATGATTACAACTATTGCGTAGAAAAACTCAGTAGACTGAAATAGTATGAAATTACCTAAAAATATGTGTGCAATTGGTCGTGTGTGTAAACCTCTTTCTGAGCAGCAAGCTTTCTTGAAAAAATTCTCAAACTTTAAGTAACTTCAAAGACAGTAAATAGTACAAGAACACACTGAAACAACAGATGCATAGAATGGAGTCCTCAAAATAAGAGGGGAATTACAGCGTAACCGGACGTTTATTTAACACAAAACAGGTTTGCCAAAATTTTTGTGATATTTGGGTTCAGAACATTTGTGATATTTGGTTTTTAGAGTGTATAGAGGAGCAGAATAATAAAAAAATTATATCGGAAAAAAAGAGAAAATAATCAAAAAACAACAGAACGACAGCCAGTCCGAGAATGTAAACGCATTGGTCTGCGAAAATAAAAGATCACTTTTTCACCTGCACCTGCCATCCGAAAGTCTCCCTTCAAGGACATTCAAATCGGAAGATTGGAGTCTAACCGCATAAAGACGTAAATTCATGATTCTCATCGATTATCATGACCGTATCTATTCGATTTTCAAGACGAAAATATTAAGAAACTAAATATTTAACTCATTTTTCAAATTAATTTTAGCGAACTCCAATGTGTTTTGCTCATTAGTAATGGTTTGGATGTCTGTCTGTGTTGTATTTTATGCATTCTAATGTAAGCGGGTGTACAACACCAATTAATAATCAAATAAATTATGGGATATGATAATCTCGTAAAACACCGCTGAAAATCGAACAGCCAGAATCAAATTTAAAATTCATTCAATTCCAAATAGGATTTCAGTCAGAATTTTCACATAAATGACATGCGTCGACATAAACGGATAGAAAAAAGTTCAACAAAGTACTTTTAACAGAATGAGCAAAAAGAAAAAGCAATAGAATAAATAAAAGTGGAAAAAAGTAGAACAAAATGGAAGCAATCATTCTAGTAAAAATGGCTACAACATCAACAATGAGAAATGCAAGCTCACAAACCTCATGTGCTGTTATCTCCGTACGCAAAAACGCCTTTGCAGATTCGTAGTACTCTGGGAGTACGATAACGTTTTTCACCACAATTACAACAGACGCGTTAGAAAAACGAACGGAAAGAAAACGATTGCCGTCCACTTGGGACTAATTAGATTTGACATGAATTGATGACCCGTCCAAAGAAACAATGCACCTCGGCAAATTGAAACAAAGTGACTTTTATTGGTGAAAATATTGCTTCGCGCTCCAGCAGTTCGACTAAACGGCCGTTCTCGGCTAATCTGGCCGCGACTGACCAGTTTGGCCGGTGAGACTGGCTACCCGAAAAAGGGATTGGTACGGGCGGAGAATGGCGCGAGAGTAGCCATAGATTATCGCGATAAGATCTAATCACTTCTCGAAGGTGGGCAGGAAGGATCGAAGGTAAAGACCACTCAAATAGTTGAAATGGAGATAGAAATCGGAACAAGTGAGAGTTTCGCTCGGAGTCGAACTGGCCGCCCACTTCGCCACAAACAATTGCTCGTCGGGCGATAACGGCGATCGTGTGGCCAACAGTGTACATAACGGAATGGTGATAAGCCATCGTTAATGTCGAAATGATAAAGCGAAGCGGGAAAATGCTCAAATTGCAACTTTTCGTGCTCGTGGAAGGTAAGGCGACAAACTGGACGGCGCGGATCAGTCCCATGAGGACGCACCATGTCACCGTTTACTAACAGAGCACTTCAGCAGTAGTGTGTACAACAAAATGTTTAGCGTCGATCTTTTCCCTCAACTTTGTACGACGTAGTCAAGGATGCTCTCTTATTTTTAGGGTGACCCTGAAATTCGCGTGCATTTCAGATTCTGACTTCTTTCAGTCATGGCCCAAGAAAAAGAAACAAATGATCAATCTGTTCATCGTGGTTAAGCAGAATTCTTTACCAGATCGATGCCAATGAGTTGTGCTTGATCATGATAACCTTATTGGCCATTTATGTCTTTCTTGAATTGTGATCAAAGTTAGTAAAAATCTGAACTGCACAGGGACGTTTGGGTCACCCTAATACTTTGTAACTTACTCGTTTAAGAAAAAACACGGAGCATGCAAGTTGGATAGTTATATTAATATTTACTCTTTATTTTTTATTTCCTCGACATATTCTTTTGTTTATTTGTCTAGATATTGCACGATAATTTGCGCATCAGAGCAGACAAATTCTATAAATGCGAGGTAAAGATAAAGGTTAAGAGGTCGACGTTGACTAGCCATGCACCCATCTACTGCTTTGTTAGCAGAACACCTCACCCCTAAGAGCGAGAAACAAATGAATGGCCAGTGAGGATATCATGGTCCAGCACAACTCACTGCCAGCGACCGGTAAGCAGTTCCGCTTAACCACCATAACCAGATTGATCATTTGTTTCTTTTTCTTGAGTTATGAATGAAAGAAGTCAGAATCTGAAATGCTATTCCACATCCGTTATTATACTTGACGCAAATCCCTTTTCTACAATGCAATGAGCCTTATTGTCAGTATACCCTTATGGGCTTTTCAGCTATCTATATCTAGCTAAACTTTGTTTAAAAAGTGAAGAAGTGGAATGATCGACGTTGATCCCCGCTGCACTCGTGTTCCACGCAGAATCGTAGGAGCGTGGGAAAATTGTTCTTGGCTTACGCAGCCACTTGCGAAAACGTTGCTGAAGTCGGTGTTTCCACCTTCCTAGAAAAGTTTACCAATTTACCCAACCCCAGAGGGCTAGAGGCTTGCCTTGCCCCTGACAGCATCAATCGCTCGACAGCGTGAGTGGAGCCGATGTCCGTTAAAATATAAACAATATGGAACACCTAATGTGAGCAGGCTCACCATAAAGTTGACTCCACAGTTTCTCGACCTTGGCTTGTAAGTTGTGGATGTCATGCGGCACGGCCATCGTGTAAAAGATTATATGATTGATCAGTCCACTGCTCAGCTTGACCAGTCAGTCCCCTGACTTGCAGAGCCAACCGCTATATCCTGTTAGTGTCTCCACCTTCGCAGTCGAATCTGGTGCTAATTTATCCGACCACGGAGAAACGGGAAGCTTGACTAGGATAGGTGAGCTTCGACAGCTCGACCGTGCGGTTCAAAATGTATCGGTTACCTTAAACACTCCCACAAGTGCGCAATCGTTTCAAAGATGGAAAAAGTTAGGAAAAAGATGAAAATCAAGAATCTTTGGCGACAAAACAATCTCGTACAGCGGCACATTTGTGCAGTGGCTCACATCGTCACTCCGTGCACATAAATAAGCTGCCATCATGGACACTGAAAAACAACAGCATAAACAACTATATAAATGTGAAATCGCTGCTTTGCTGCACATGATGGCCCCTCAACGAAAGCATTTACGTACTGGCAAGGGTGGTTGAATCGCCACGAAAACAGACGCGGCAAGGACGAGAGAAAGAGCTTCCACGATCGCAAAATTCTACTAGCCTCATCGAAGCAGGGGTGGACTTGTCTACCAGATTTTGAAGCCCGTTTAATTAATACACTCGGCTCGTTTTCATCAAGAGGTTGAACGCGACTGACGTAGCAACAAACCCTGTTGGTTGTTGATGGCATGGGTAGCTGATATGGCTTGAATCACCTGATAGATGTGAGGTAGAATTCAAATAAATAGCCTGAAGGCCCATTTATACTCTGCAGTAGTGTACAACTGAACGGCTTGAATCACAGTTTTCCCTAACAATAGCTTATTACATACATATAATATGTATCCAGTGATCGGACTCATTCTGTACATACTTCACTGTTTCCTTATTGCTATCAAATATCTAAGAGTTTCATCTGTGGTGGTTGTCACTACGCCGCGTCCTCTGTGTCTCTGCTCTACTCTTGATGACAATGGTGCTAGAATGACCTAGTTTTATTACCGCGTTTTTGCAGGTTACTTCTAAGCACACTGAACATAGATGTTCTAACGATTTTTAATTAATTATTTATTTATTGAATACGCCATCAGGCGTGCCATTACAAGTGAGGTTTAAGTGAATTGATGGAAGGCAAGAGGTCCTCATAATCACTGACGACACTGAAGTTCGGTTGCATAAGCAGAGCAGGTCTTGAATATTCAATTTGGAAATTAACACTATATAAGAGTCAAGTAGAGACAAATTAAAATAGAAACAAAGGAAACAAATATAACTGCAAGCGATTAATAGAATATTGGCGGAAGTAGAACGTTACACAGCCTATCCCAATAGCAACTACCACGGTAGAGAACAACGAAGCTTCATGCCCTGAAGGGTCCTGAGCGGGGCTGAACATCGAAGAGGTAGACTAGCAATCTAAGCGGGCTGTACTGTAATGACATGAAGCCTGTGAACCCTACAGTTACCGTGGGTAAGGAATGCTATGGTCATCGCAAAAATTGAGGCACAGTCTGGATTCGAACTTGCGTCAGGGGCCTATCTAGGACACTGTGATGACAGGCCGCTACATCACTAATTGTAAGACCACGGCTATACTCCCCAACTGCGCCCGTCTCCTAGCACCTTCCTTAGACCCTACGGCTTTAACTCCCACCTCCTCCACACTAACTCTCCGAGCCTCGCTCAAGCCACCATTTTGCGATGATCGTTTATTGCGACTCTCATTACAACATCTACTTCTAGTGGCCCTTGAGATTCTAAGAGTGGTCTTCTCACTGCGGGCAAATCTAATTGGCCGAATCGAGGAAAAGGCTATTTCGGTCGGTGAATAGCGGTATAACTCACAGGTAGGCAACACAGCGGCGGTTGTAAATGTGAGAGAATTTATGCCGATCTCTTTCGTCGTCAATAGTTATGCGCGTTTGTATAATAGCCACGCGAGAACGCATACCGTAATGACGTCCACAAATCCACCGAACCTCTGAATTTTTAAGAGTGAGAAATTCTTTTGTCGGACTAGATGAAACTATACTTCAATCGCGCTGTAAAGCGACGGCAATGGAAGGCGAATTAATAAAACGGTGAGGCGAGCGCATTATAAATACTAAACCTTAGAGTACAATCAGAATGAAGTACCTAGAATTTAGATAAATTCAACGGCCCATGTGTCAAACTAACTTCGTTCTCAATTCTTCGATTCTGCAGCTTGCCAATTCGGTAAACCCACTCGATGAAGGACGAATATAAGTTCCCAAGCCATCAATATTCAAACAGACCTTTAAGAAGTCTTTTTGAATTTCTCGTGCGCGAGAACTGGCGCTTACGAGAAACTATGCTGCGACAGTAACTGCGAAACGAAAGGGAGAATAGTAAATAGCATTGAAGAATAACTTTACTGGCTGGTTACATCAGCTGTTCAAAGGAACGATTCATAGTGACAAGTTGCTGGCATGAATATCTAAATAGTGATTAGCGTCCGTTGATAACCGAAACTTGAGGCGGAGCCCTCACACAGAAGCGATATCCAACCCATTCTACCGGGTACAACTGAAAGACCGGTGGAACACCAGGTGGGTTGGAAAGAGGATAACAGGATGATAACTGCGCTCTTCATCGTAAATATGTGGGAAGATGAAAGCTTCGATAGATCTGCAGAATACACAAGAAAGGGAATAAAGAGCTGCTTGAGTGTGAGATTGAGCTTGCGATTAATAATATCGAATTTAGACCAAAAAACAGGACTCAGTATCTTTAGGTACCACTCTGTATAAACCTTGGCATCGTACAGTTATTTCTTGTCCTGTAATTGAGCTCAACACAAGGTTCGTATATTATACATTTATTGGCTGACGTACTCAGTATGTTGTGCGGCAGCGAAAAAATGAGAAACAGCGGAGGAAGAAGAGTGATGAATCACCGGTAATCACAGGTAGCCCACGCTAAGTATGAATAAGATAACCGAGTTTCCAATGACCAGTCGGAAGCGTTGGTGTTTGGAAACAACTGTAGGCTGGCGGTGGTTAACAGTGACTCATCATGTTAATTTTTTGGTTCCCATAATTTTTTCGCCAAAGTCAAGTCGTCAACCAGTATCGTTGCGTTGTTTTTATTGGAAATAGATGGAAATAATCAATGAGAAATGCAAAGTTTCACACCGCTAACAAGAAACTTGAAGGAGACCTCACACTAACACTATCGGTTCCTCAATTTACCATAAAGAGAACACTGAATGGACCAAGTTGTACGGATCGAAGTAGAAACCTATGGGTGAAAGCCGAAAGTATATGCATATCTCGTCAATGAATATTTATGTTAAAAAAGCAGGGCGTCCAGCGTTTTGTGATCTACTTTGTTGAATGCCAATTTTTTGCGAGTGTCATTTCGTCAGCTTAATAATCTCATTTCTAATCAGATATCGTTCACCTCTACTTCGGTATTCTATGAGGGGCCACTAACTTGTATACTTAAGAAAAGAAAGACCAAGATACTGCATCATGACAAGCAATAAACCGAGCTCAGCTCGTCAGAAATGAAGATGTTCAACCGAGCTATGCGGCATTAGGTTGTAGGGAAGTTAACCTCCACTTAGTTTGGCTGTCCATAAACATCTTGGAACGGAATCGGGATCTTCCTTTGTCACTTATTTGTATGTACAGTACCGGACGTTCCGCAACTGTGAAACGGCGCCTATGTCGCTTTCTTTCACAGAGACCGCTATATTTCTATATTTCCTTCGAAATTGTCTTAATCGTAGAATTGAGGATGTTTTTGAATTCAACAGGTCGAGCTCCATCTTTTCATATACAACTTTTCCATATTTGTGGGAGCTTATTAACAAGCGATTTTTTGACCGCTCGATGTTCGTCCACTGCTCCTTGAACTTCTCATCTGGTAACTCATCGCACAACGAAACTCCGTCTTCGGCCGGAATAACACGAGGAGACCCCCGTTAGGTATGCGACGTAAATGAGTTGAGGTAGGCTTTGTCCGGGTCACCACGTGTGGACCCCAAAAACGGCCCCTTTCGGCGCATAAAAGCAATGCTCCCGCTGTTCTATCGTTGCGGCACGTCTGGGGCTGTAGGGCGATTTACGGACTATATGAACCACTGCTGTTGTGGTTCTGCTTCACAAGTATTGCAGAAAAAAATCGGCTACAAGCACTTTCAACTGGTTTTCATTAAAGAGCTCATGAAACAAAGTATAGAAGCATCTCGGTAAGTGGTGACATGTGCGATGTTATGGGTCGCTCCTATGCCTTCCACAACGCAGCGAATGTTTGGTTTCGAGAGCTCAAGAACGCGCACTTCGACATGGATGACTAGGAAGGTCGGTCGCACCAGATGAAGTGGGTCTTCTGGAGCTGGCTCAGGAGGCTTTCCAGTGCAGAGCCACTGTTGCTGGCCGCTTCTGAAGTCTCAGTCGGACAAGGAGATAGGGTACAAAGATATTGTGTGCCTATGTGTATACAGATGGGTGCGGGAGCAACTCCTCCTCAAAATGAAACTGTTCCTCGCCCAATAGCTTGCCTACTGGTAGCAAGAAGCGGGCAGAGTGCACCAAGCATACACCAAAGCTACATCAGCTTACTTACAGCAGACGGAAATTTTTTTCAAAATTTTAATACTTCACCTGAAGAAGGTAATACTGAGTGTAAAGTTCGATGGCTGGGGAAAAATATTCGCTCGGAGCTGAATGGACCAAAACTTTGCGTCGTTCAGCAAGCAGCGTTTTCGCTAGACCAGATGTTTCGGATTAAAAAATGTGCCAAAGGAATAATTCAAGAGAGAAACCTCTCAAAATGAATCTCAGGCAGAGATACGCCGAAAATGGTGGTAACAGGTGGAGGTGAATCGAATGACTTCACGAAAGGCCATATCAATTGATAAGACGTCGGTTTGACTGAAGTGATCATAAACTGCGGTCGGCGGTTAAAAACGTTGTTCGAAAAAAGTCGTTCGTAGAGGTGGAGGAGGTGGGCGAAAGGGGACGAGCACCTCTGCCGACGGCAGCTGACAGCTCAAGCATCGATTGCTCATGCCACCCCGAGTAAGTCATCATCGGATACCGCAAGAGATCAGCCGCTTGCCAGCGTCGGCCAGGCAAAACCACGCCGTGGGGACTTTTCGCTCGTAAACGCGATGGAGATCGATCTTTCCCAGGCAACAAGACAAAGTCACTCAATGAACAGTTAGTCACAAAGCTGAAGGGTAACGATGGATTGGTCGGCGTTGCTCACTCTTCTGAATAACGTTTCTACGATTCGGAATCGTAAAGCATGTTTTCTATGCGCATTTTTAGCCTGAACAACCACTTGCAGTGACTAGCCAAAAAGAAAAAGTGAGGAAAGCAGTCAATAATATATCGAAGCAAAATCAGTAACTAATCGAACAACGACACAACACTAATTTAACAATGTAGATAAGTGGTAAAGTGTAAAGTAGAACTATGTGCTCGCTTCGTCCCTACCCTTAGACGAGCGTATAATAAAGAAACGTTCAAGTGTTTTCAGCTTCCCAGATAAGTCTGGTATTAATTTACTCAACCTCAGAAGGCCGAAGGGGGCGGAAGGCATGGACAGACTCAAGCGAGGATCGAAGGTGCATGCAGGAGCTGTGTCATTACCGTTTCACAATTCGGGTTCTCAACTCCTGTATAGCAATAGGAAGGGAGGGGAAATGCCTTTCACCTACTCGACAACTTCATCACACGAAGCAAGTTCAAGTATGTTACGAGCAAGCGCGTAGTTGACGATGAAAGAACGATTTGTCTTTCCACGTCCGATTTTCGACGAATCTTGGTAAAGTCGTAGACAGGCAGTGGAAAAAGACTGGTTTTCGTAGCTTAACCAAGGTTGATATTGACGCTTTGTTCGGGTTTACGTTTCGGAGCCTTAAACAGATCGAGTACAGCCTAAGGAACTATCGACTCAACACCGTATCAAACTCATCGAAAAAGTAGGAGGCAATTGAATGACCGTCGAATGAAAGGGAAGGGTCAGGAAAGCCTCACCTTTAAGGGCTTGTCTAGTGAGACCCACCAAGCACCCGTAGCTGATGGGACTTGTGTGTGACTGGATCACCCGCCCAGAGGACTCCTGGGCCTAAATTCATGACGGTATCGGCACAATATACCCGAGAATAAACCCCGGTCGGCGCGATTATTCGCATTCATGAACGCGCCGCGGAGTGGAATAGAGCCGCGATATCCAGCAAATAAACTCCGCGGCGCGTTCATGAATGCGAATAATCGCGCCGACCGGGGTTTATTCTCAGGTATATTGCGCCGATACCCGTCAAGAATTTAGGCCCTGGATAATGACCCTGTCCAGATCATCAGTCCATGTCGACGAAACTGCCAGCTCCTTGATCATACAGTTGTCCTCCCTATTTATTCTAGGAGACCTGGACGCAATCTCTCCGACTTTTCCTTTTTCCTGCACTCCTCCTTCTCCTATAAAATGTTCCTTGCGAAGGCTTCGAAAATATGAAGTACGTCTCCCAGTCTCGAAGCGAGAAGAGAATTCACCTCGCACCTTTATATGGGACAACAGTTTTCATAATTTCGCAACAGAAGCTTCACTAGTTTTGAGCTGGCTTTCTGTTTATATCTACGTTCTATCCTTTCAAAACAGAACAACATCCACAAAATTGTTCTTAAAAAAGTTGGCTGCTTTGGTTGGAGCTTCTTCTGATTACATTCTTACATTCGATCATCTGCTGACTTTAGTTTTTTCGGGCTTCGAGGTAAAGTAGCGTCTGAATATCACTTAATGTTAAAGCCTATGTCCGAACAGCCCACTAGAACTTGCGATGGAGCAGCTGATGTCCTCCAGTCATTTCGAAGTAATCACTTTTCGAACAGCCAGCACATTTCTCGAGACACCTTGTATAAGCTGGTGTCTGCTCGCTATTTATCAGCGTTGAAAAGGTGAGAGATTAAGCGGGACAATACCTCTCTCAGAAGTAGCAAAACAGAACGGGACAAGTAATCCATCACCTTGAAGTGAATCTGTCACACTAGCGGAGTAACGTCGCACCACTATTCTGAAAGCTTTAGTCAACAATCATTCAATGAGAACTTGATAATTTCGTGGAAGTGTGACTATTTTCGGAGCTCTTCAAAACTTTAGCAGATTTTAGTTTGGTATTATATGTAGTTACCTTGCAAAAGTGATTTAGAATGGACAAGGGCGATACTCTTGAGAAGCAGATGTGACAAAACAGTGGTGAATGTAAAGCGCAAAAAAGGACGTAACGTAAAAAAAGGAAAAAGGAAAGGAGAAAGAAGAAAAATATCAATGTTTAAAAAGGAAATGCACTCTTTCCATGTCCAAATTAATTATATTCCGCAGCGAACCATACATTATCTTCGAGTAAAGGATTTTTTGTGAAAATCTCTAGACGCTCGAGTGAGAACTCCTTGGACTCATTCTAGTACTGTGAAGTAAATTTAATTTATTTTTGGGTGCTCATCGACGCAGGAGCAACACCGAGGGAGCAAACATTTTCTGACTTCACAAATGACCAACATGAAAGTCCCATGGTCCCGATGCAAAAGCGATGTTCCATTTTAGCGGTTCAGAGGCATAGATGATGCAACCGAGTACTTTCAATCTACATGGTCGTTTGAGCAGTGTCGCTAATGGTTCCAATGGCAACGCAATCATCGTTATTTAAATTTCAAGCCTCTCAAAATGAGAGAAATTGTCGTGCAATGCAAGATAATGTCCATACTCAAAAAATATTTGGACAGTACATCTAACGTACATCGCTGGGGTAATGAATTAAAGCTTCCACATATTAGGAAATGAAAAGCTATTGTGAACCTATGCGTTCGTTCACATGTCACTCAAATTTTCACACTTTTTTATTTCAATGAACTTCACCATACTTTAAACATCATCTGCGCACACACAGGAAGAACTAAGCTATGGATAACTAATAAAATCATGTTCTACGTATCCAATAATATAGTTAAGAAATAAATTTGCACCACAAATGCATTAGCTCTGTGTAATGTGATGGAGGATTCTCTCCAGAGGAAAGGAGAATAGCGACCCCCCGCCGAGTTAGACTCCGCTGTTCTGGAGAGCAAAATGTGATCTAAAAGGCAAGCCAGCAACGAGAACCTGAGCAGATTTCTAGTGAAGGATATGAGAGCAACGCTCAGAGAGAATTCTTAGTATCTATACGTATCTCGAACATTGTTTTTCTTACCTGTCGACATTTGGTGCTTCCTTTGAGAAGTATCATTTTCGTATGCCTGCTATCTTTAAATGTGGTTTGGTGTGAATTCGCGTCTTCTTTCAACAAAATGCTAGCATGGCATGCACGAGAGAAATTACTAGGTGTGCAAGAAAAAGGTGGATATCTAGATGTGACAAGTTACTAGGTGGGCAAGAAAAAGGTGGATATTGTGGTTGGTGTGTATAAAGGATCAGGACTGATCTCTTTCCACTTTCTCCCGAAGCATTGTCCAACCGTCGATTGATATCAGGAAGCTTCAGAAAGTGTGGTTTGCTTACCTTGGGACCGATGAGTCAAAGGATGATGCACGATGTCATGCAGTGAAGGAAAGGACTGAAGATAAAGTGGAGAGAAACCACTGGAGTTCTCTGTGACAGAAGGTACACGAGGGTGCCTATAACAGAGGAAAGTATACCGGACAGTTTAAAACCAGCGTTGCTCTACAGCACGAGTGCTGGTCCTTAACAAAGGCCCACGAAAGACAAGTACATTCTGCAGAAATGAAAATGTTCTGCTGGGTATTGGGTTATGGGAACAGCTCCCCACCACTTTAAGATGCGGGAGCAAAGGCACAGGCGGTATGGTCATATTGTGAGAAGACCTGATCATAATCCATTACGGAAAGCTCTGGAGTTTCAGGCTCCCGGTAAGTGACCACCCTGCGCCCCTATGAATAGGTGGAGCGACGTAATCAAGAACGACCTAAACGAGGTCGGAGCTAAGACGAATAGAAGTGAATGCCGACTCGTGACAAGAACAACGGATTCCGCTATGGCTGGGGACTAAACGATAAGGAGAAGAGGAACATCTTCTCATTGAATGAAGCAGACGAGGAACATCTCCTTGACGATACTGGGCGAATATACAGCAGAAAAACACGCTCAGGCGTATCGCCGGCGAGCCAATTTCCTCTCACGTCTCGATTTGGCTAGCTCCCCCTCGCTCAGGCCAAGGAAACAACATGTTTTCCTGTCTCAACCATATAATTCTCTGCTTCGGCATGGTTTTTTTGTGTTGACGGCAAGAAAAGAAACAAAAGTACACGAAAGAATGTGGAAGGCGTAGTTTAAAGTCGAGCTGCCCTTTAGAAACTTGACACGACTAACAATATCCTTGGTCACTTTCGTCAACGACCTGAAACTTTACAACGCCGTATATCGAGCGCAATATGAAATCGGATCCTTTCATGTCAGTACCCCTTTTCTCAAGGGAAATCTTTGAGAATAGAAAATTAGAAATAGGGAAAAGGGCGGCGTCAAACATTTCTTCCTAATCAATAGCGGTTTCAGGAATCGTATATAGCTTTATCTCATGTGATCCAATAACCTTATAGAACGACAAGAAGTGACTCCTATGTGTGCATTACTAGCTTGGATTTTAATGCTGAACAAGAGATGTGATTGGCAGGTTTTTCTGAAGAAAAATCTCACAGAGGCGAAGTAGTCCAAGATAGGAAAACGAAAAGGACAGGATGAGAAGGAATGAGTGGAAATCAATGCGTGGACTGGACGGACTGATTAATATTGAACGCTTTTACTTTGTGGTTTGACCAAACAAAAACACGGAACTAACCCTGGAGAGACAAAATGTGATCTTTGAATATTATTTTGCTATTTTTTCAATTCTACAGCATCTTTCGGCTTTCTATCGATATTAGCCAGCGTACATGAACAGTTTCGAAGAAAAGTTCACACAGTTCCTAAAATGTCTACCCTTCTTACAAGAATCTGTGAACCACCGTCTCACTGTGATTTAGGTAGCGAATTAGAAATAATGATGTTATGTGATGACTGCATCGATCTTACCCAGAATAGGTGTCAGGAGTAAACGTCTCTAACATGACTGAGTAATAGTGCAGAGGTTACAGTTATCGTTATCACCATAGGAACCCGCTCCTGCTATTTTATTTTATATTTATTTGTGCACGCTGTTTAAGATAGACGTAGGAAAGTGTAAAACAATAACATCAGCACATAAAACAAAAATGTGCGTAGAACAATTAATTAGTGAGAATAGAGTTTGCTGCAAGGCGTCCGAAAGAGGCTTCAGAATGGGGGATGAGAGCAGTTTTTACTAATTGAAGATAAGCAAGACCTGCTCTAACAGTGAAGAACTTTGCTCTAATGGTTGATTTAGGTCTGGAAAACGTAGTTTCCATATCTCGCCCCTTGTTATACATAGATGGACGTAAGGAGTAAAACTGGTATTGCGAAGAGTAAGATGAAGCTCATACTCCATGATCGACTTTCTATGAACCTCCGCATGTCCTTATCTTCAGCATTCAAATTCTATCAGCGACACCTGAAGTTATCATACAGATTCTCATCCGGCCAATCATTCGGCGTTGTCGCCTACGTCAGTGCCTGGAAACTCAAAAGCTTCTCATACTGTCCATCTTCAATGTTCAGTGGATATCGACATGACTGCTTTTTCAGGGTTTGGATTTGTGGTCGATTTTCAACAATCATCTACTAGCGTTCCTGCGCTGCTGTCTTTTTATGAGGCGGTACACTCAAAAAACATTTAGAAACTACCCGCCCAAACACCATGCGATTTCCTCGCTGAAGCGGAGGCGGCGTCAGCGAATTTTCAGCTTGATGAAGGGGTTCTCGCAAATCTCTCTGCTCGTCAAGTTTATTATCTGCTGATGGTATATTCCTCACAAAATTCCAGCTTACTACAGCCTATTAAGAGTTAGTACCACGTATATTATAATAAGACATTGTAGTGGTGGTGTTAACATCATCTCGTTAAAATCACAGCTCCGATTTCTTTGTTGGTGCTGGGTGCTGTGCTGTAGGAGCGGATAAGGCGTTGGCGAAGAAAAGAGACTTCCTGCCGTCAAAGGGATCACCGACGCAGCGCTCAGGTGAAAAACTGTCGGTGGCCAGTGAAGCCGATGCTACGAAACTGGATCGATGCGCAGTGACGTGATATATGTGGGATGAAGATGGTTCGCAGAGCGCTTCATCTCTGATCACCAAAAAAAGCGGCAGTCTGCCTAACTGCAAGCCGTTGAAATCAAATCGATTACGGCGTTTAGGAGATAAAATGGCACTCTTCAACTATAACGTTAGTTCTTCTTGAAGACGCATGCAGCATAAGTTTCGTTTTTGTTTTCAGCGTACTATTTCATATTAGCTTTCAGTTGTAATTAGGCACAGTACGATTGTTTCTAATTAATCACATTTGTTTTACTTTGGCGCAGTAACACTGCAGTATGAATAAGCAGCAAGACATTGTTGTGTTTTTTCTAAAGCATTTGGTGAGCATACCTTGGAATAGTTCGACAATATAGACGATATAGAGTCTCCATCACACCATATTTGTGTGTCAGTAAAATGTTTCAGAAGCATTATTTTGACAATCGAACCATCCAAACACTATTAATCGTGAAATTGAGCGCGGCTAATTTTCTGAGCAAGATTTGAAGCTGGTCTTCGATTTCAAACCTATTTTTAAATTTTCTTTGAGAATGCTACTATAGGGTGGTAAGAAAGTCTTGAGCCGTTTGACGCCTACTTCTTCTTGGTTTTCTTGTTCAGTGCACAGTGCATTTTACTCCACGGCTTTATCACCATTGATAGTCAGAACCATGATGTCCCTGATAGGCAGGCTGCCATCTTCTACATGCAGAACTGAGCAGGCTGCAAGCCAAAGAATTCGCTGACTGCCCCTATGACATCATCGACTTTGGTGAGCCTTTTCTCAGCTAAAAAGTAACGTGGAAGGATGATAATTGGTAGCTATAGGAGACAGTATAAGTGCAATACGATGATTGCAAAAACGGATGCCAACCTCATTCGTTTAATATTTTACTAGTCTCTTTATCGACATAAGGTCCTGCAGCATCATTGCGAGTGTGCACCAAATGTACTCTCGGCCGTTTTTCTCGAACTAGTTTCGCGGGTTTCCAAAGCGGAATTGCTGTAACGACGGTAGAAACCATGTCCTCTTTCGATACCATCTTCTTGTACATCATTCCTGCCCTGTGCCAGAAGCACCATTGGAGAACCTTCTTAACATGTACTTCCGGTTTTGCCTCCGTAAAAGCGCTCCTGCTAAGGAGAGCAGGACAACACTGCATGATTTGAAGGAACAAGGTTTCCCGCCTCTCATATTACCTACCTATGCGTTTTCAAAGTTGTTTTCAAGGGAGCGGAGAAGGGGTGACTGACCAGTGAATGTCCGGGTAAGCCACGTGCTGTCGGTCTGGACGTACGAGCTCAGTCCACTCAGCGTTTCTGTGTAACGAAGGAATGGAGCCAGCCGGTAACTGTAGTATGGCTGTGTTATAGTCCCCTTGCAAGAGTACGAGGGCTCTCTTCCGGATCCGCTGCGACAGCTTCGAGAAAGGCAGAATTTTGCACCGCGGGAGCCTGTCTCAACCACGGCTTGCCTTCGAAGCAAAAGCCTCAAGCTATAAAGCGAGATAACCAAAGCTCCGCGATGCTTAAGGTTGTGGTATCTTCTGCGAATACAACGCCGATGTTGCGAATGGTTTCCTTCGTTCCAGTACTGTGCCACCGTCCGTTAAAGATGAGGGCTCAAATGTGCTCTTGTGGAAATGACATCGTATCTGAAGTTAAAAAAGAGGGTTTGGTTATTTATACCCATGGTAACGCTGCTTCGTGAATGACTAACAACTATCACATGTTAGGGTATGGATACAATCCAGAAGTCGGTAGTTCTGAATCTTCCAAGCAAAGTGGCTCAAGACTTTCTTACCACCCTATACATATTTACTATGTAAGAAACCAAGGTTGGACTTTGGCTTGTTGACTATAAGAGCAAGGAATACTGTGCACTGAAATCGATCAGTCAAGATTGATACAAGTTCAATGCGGCTAACTTTTCTGCTTCCGTCAAAGCCTGGATTGGAAGTGGAGTTCAAAAATCAATTTTATGTTACAGCGGAACATCACTGTTTGTAAACGCCCAACTATCTGTTAACTCCTGAGGTAGAGAATCTCAAAAAAGAAAAGATGTAGACACTTTTACAATGGTTAGGCATCCTGTGAATTTTCCTATTCTTAGCTAACAAGCGGTTGCGGGAGCATCAGCCCCGACGAGACGCTTCTGAGCACTTGTTTAAAAAGACCTGACGTGCGGACAACTGGCACTGGAAGACAAAAGAATTACGTGTAGAACATGAGGTGCAGTAACGACAGACCACAACGCTGTTGTTCACTTGCCATGGAACTGAGTACGAGCTGAGCCACTGATAGGAAACTGGAATTCAGAAAAGAAAAATGAAAAAAACAATAAGCTGAAAAAGAGAGATCGTTGGAGCAGGGGAAAGACAGCAGGAAAATTTTTATCGACTGGTAAAGTGCCTAACTTCACAGTTCAGTTACGTTTCTAAATGGTAGACGGATGCATGGCCCATTTTTCGCCTTTATCTTTTATTGATTAGTGTCTAATAGTGTTGGTCAACTCTAATCACTTCATAGCCGGAAATTGACTCCTACTAAACTTCTTGGCTCACTATTCGCCCGACTGGTGCCAAAACTACTCGTCCACAGGGTAAGAAAGGTTTTGCGCCTTTTGGAAACTGTTTCAAGGACCATGTAGCTGTATAAGCTGGATAATTAGTAATGAGAGAGAAGGTAACGAAAGGGAAACATATTTGAGAGAACTACATTCTACAGTTTCTAGACGATGGGAACAACTTCAACACTACTGGACTCTCGGAAGTTGCGGTCTACTCATACCGGTCTTTTTAAACTGTCATTTCATTGAGCTGACTCATGCAAAAAAAGAAAGAAACTATACGATGGATAGTTCGTTTCAATCGATAATCATTAGTAGCGGGAAAGTGGGTGGTAAGAGTAATATATGACTGACAAGTGCGCAGAATTTGCAAGATTCTGAAAGCGAAGAAAGAATGAGAGAGAAAAATTTTTGAAGGCAGTGGATCGCGATGCTTCTAATGACTAGTAAAAAGTGTCGCTGCACCGATGGGGACGTGGTGAATGTGAGATGCAATTTTTACTCATAGTGGTAACTTCTAGTAGCACTGACCCTCTACTTATTTATTTATGTGTAACTTACGCTCATTGTGTTGCTTTAGCTTCAGGCTCCTAAAGGCAGGGGACGCTCGTTTCCTCCATTGAAAATTTTCCTTGGTTACGAGACTGTTGTGACTACAAGTGCTTCCTGGGTGAACCCTTGACATTGTTTGATTTTCTCTTTTCATTTGTTGTTGGTTGTTTGAATTTTCGGCGCGTCTGTTGACGTCTATAATAAATAAATAAATAAAATAGTCTCGCTGAATAATGGTGTTTTGCAGAAGCTAGAGAAAGTAGAAATGCGAAGTAAC
Source organism: Nippostrongylus brasiliensis (assembly GCA_030553155.1). Lineage (NCBI taxonomy): Eukaryota > Metazoa > Nematoda > Chromadorea > Rhabditida > Heligmosomidae > Nippostrongylus > Nippostrongylus brasiliensis. The sequence goes on along the minus strand of CP130735.1, from coordinate 33,228,460 downwards.
GCGAAACTGAACTAACAATTCTACGAAGTTCAATTTGTTGATAAACAGCTAAAAGTGATTCTAGAAGAGCTACGTTCGAGCTACGGAAAGTTCCAAAAACTACGGATTCAAGAGCTTTGGTGGGCGGTAACCTTGGCGAGTTTACTGGAAACTCTTTACAAAGCCATTCGAACATCATCAATCGATGGTAAACAAACAGGTCGTTCGAAAAAAACAACCAAAACTTGAAATTCCAATTTATTAGCGTTTTTCGCAGGTTACTATTAGGTGTACTAGAATCCGTTGTTGTAATGGTGGTGCTAGGTTGATCGCAAAAATGGCACTAGTGCACAGCCCCGGAACGATTGAGACGTGGGTTCGATTCCCGCCTGAGATGCGATTTTTGCGATCAACCTAGCACCACCATTACAACAGTAAAACTGTAATTACAGTTGAGAAAGGCTTAATGTGGTTGTATGAGAAAATGGGCGATGAGATAACGAATCTGATTTATTATAGTTCCACTGCTGTTTAACTTCTAAAAGTTTACGAGCACAGATTGTAAGAGCGAAATAGCTCTCCAAATGTAGAGAAAGTGCTGTAAGCGAGAGTAGCCGCACTCCAATCTGCAGTTGATAGTGGATACGTTTGGGAATTCACCTCCATCTATCCCGAGACTTCTAAGAAAGTTCGGTTTGAAGGAGGGCGAGCAGACCGATGGCTAAGGGAATGGGATGAGCGGCGCCGAAGATGCAACGACGGACAACTAGAACTATAGTCGCCGCCGAGAAAATTATGATGGAACGTTGCTGTCGCCATTTGACGGATAATTAACTGCCAGCAATACCTTCACTGAACTACTTAACAGACGGCGTATCGGCGCGGAAAAAGTGACAGATTGCCGTTTGATCGAGTGCAACTTCTGAGATGATAGAGGTGTAGTGTGGCTAGCGAACCGGTCATGCGAATGAGGTTACGGATAGAAGGCAGCCCATCGAGTCTTCGGCCGGTTATAAAATGTTTCGGCGTGCATGAGAACGAGAGAATCTGTAGAATTTCCTAGCGGCAGAATCAATAGAGAATGCCGAGTGAAAAATTCACCGACCCGCCCCACGATAAAACGATCCGGCGGTGGAACCGCTAAGGCGATGTGAAACCGACGGCCAGCCTCGTCTCACATGGCTTTCGGTCCAAATCCTCATCTAATCCGTCACAACGCCGAGGGCTTCGAAGAGCCATTTATTTTCGGATAGAAAGCTACTATTTTGAAAGGGTGTTCAGAATACCAGGGGAATCGCTACTATCAATGCGTCTGAAAAGATCCTGGGAATGAAGTCCAAATTGAAGGCAAAATTGCGGAACCTCAGTCAAACACCAGCAGGCAAAAACCAATCGCTGGACGTCTTCCGATTCTAAGAAAAACTCAGGAACGTTTCTCTATCAGTTAACGTCACATTTGTTCCATATTGTAGGGTACGGATATGTCAATGAGGAGATTAGGGCCCCGGGGGTAAAGAAAATACTAATCTCCTCGCAGACGACGATGGAAGGAAAAATAATTTGTTACTGATTAAGGTACCGCTTCCTACTCAAAGGGTTAATTGATAAGCGAAAATGGGCTTTGAAAATTCTGTAGGAATTTTGACGTACGATGTAGAATCTAATCTTCAGTGCTCCCTCTTTCTCATTTCCAGCTGCGGAGCTTCCTTCCGGTTCACTCAGAGGTTTCAAATAAATTTCTAGCTCCTCACTCGAGAAAAATTACTGAAATTACTTACTTGATTTGCTAGGGTGGACTCCTCTTCAGCGTCCTTCCTTTGGTGGGTGCACGGCAATTGTTCTTGTGGTGTATTCGCATGTGCTATTTTTTGTTTATTAAGCCTTGTGAACATTCCAAAAACGTGACTGTTTGGAAGATACCAATAAGTAGCCGTGATGCATCATCACGGCTACTTATTGGTATCTTTCAAACAGTCACTTTATCTGCATTACCTGCTCACTCTTCTGTAATTTTTGGGATAACAATGAAACGTGGACCCATGCGGTGCAGCAGTTAGAGGCGCTGCTGACACTCTCACGGTCGATCGGTTCTCGCCAGGGCCAACCAGGCATTCATCCATCTGGGTCGAATAAATTGGTACCAGGTCCTGTCTGGGAAGGTAAAGATACTGACTTGGTATGGAGGCAGGCCCTCGCAAGTTATTGTATAATTCAAATACACATTTACTATGTCTCTACAATTCTCAATGGAACACGAATGCGGCGGCGCGTCCTTGGGGGACTATTCAACGCCGACATCTTTACCATTACCTTTGGCTGTGAAATGCAACATTGGGTTGCAAACCTTCCACAGTCGTAGGACTTCCTTGAAATTTCGACCACCGAAACTTATAATAAAACTACATCCAGCTGGTTCGGCTGTCTGTGTTCCAATGACGACGTTACCCTGCCGCAGCCCAGTAGTGGGTAGATAAAAACTGTTTGATGCTAATTAAAGTCGGGAACGGCAATGAGAATGGTGGAGTTCTCTTGACTCCTCAGCTTTCTTCCCCATCATGGCTTGCATAGAACGCTACTCGGTCCGGTTCCCTCAGAATCGAATGAAAAGAAAGGAAGAAAAGAATCGTACACTATCTCAATAAGGAGGAAGAATGTTCCACACATATAAAATGCCAAACGTTTCCATAAATGGTATAATAGATAATCACCAACACTGGTGCTTTCGAAAATTTCAATAGATTTTCCACGAATCATTCAAACATGTATTCAACTTATTTTTTTATTTTTTATATTTCATACTCCTGATTTTCGCTTCATAGTGGACTATGCCTTTTGTTTACAAAAAGGTTTGTAACAGATTAACGGATTACTGCACTGACAGTTTTGTCGAATCTATTGAGAAAGCGCCCCAAAAAGACGAAAGAGCAGCTGGGTGCTTCAGAAAGCTGTGAACGGGTGAGCGGACGGTCACGAAAAAACATGCTGGAAAGGAATGCATGAACGCTTAATTAAGCATCTTAGTTGGCACCAATGCCTACCCAATGCTCACGGAATGGGGCTGGAAGAACGTTGAAACGCATACCCCTTTCTAAGTCAAAGAAATCGTCCGTCAGTTAGAGAAACTGTCAAGCCTATTATCGACTTCAGCACCAACTACCACACATAGTCTTCTGAAACATCGTTAAAACTATGAGAAGCAGGAGTCACCCGCGTTCTTATCACCTGGATGGGCTTAGGGTCCGTCACTAGGTCATTCCATAAAGGTCTTGAAAAAGTCGAGAATGCCGAAATGTCTGACCAGATAAAGCATTCGGTCTTACAGCATGTGATCAGTCTCCTATGCTCCATTGAGAACGCTAGAGGCATGGCGTTTGGCCGTGCCTCTAGCATTCTGAATGGAGCATAGAAGATGAGATAAAATAAGCCCGGGGGTCAGCCGCTATACCAAGTCAGTGTCTTTACCTTCCCAAACAAGTTTGGTTCCAATTCACCCGACCCCAGAGGTATGGGATGTTTGGTCATCTCGGGCCAGGATCGATTGCTCGTTCGTGCACGAGTCACTAGGGCTTCTGACCATTGTACCACGTGCGCCTTAACAGTGCGCCCAAACCCACAAATATGCCAAAATTTATCAAGAGTCGGACGAGTAATGTTCTTCGAGAAATATCAAACACATTGGTTCAGGGAATGAAATGAGAACTGACATCAAAACCGTCGTAAACACATCGTTTGCGTGTCATTTAATGGCTGTCGCGAAGAGGCGAAGTAATTTGAGCACTGCGACGAGTTTTCAGATGATAAAAGGGCAAATTCCAGCATCGACTGCTAGTCGTAATTCTGCAAGCAGAATCTCCAAGTTCTCTCGCCTTTGAAGAACCTCGGCATCGATTTGATGCATTTAGAATTTAGAGACTTCTTCAATGTTCCTGAGATGAACGATGTTAGTTAAGTGGATCAAAATTCATTGATCCACCTTATTAACCTCGTCCGACATAGCAGCATTCAAGAAGTCTAACATTATGCCAAAGTTTCAAGAAGAGAGAACTTGAGAAATCTTAGAGTATTCGCTTCTTCTGCAAGGCTGCTAGGTGAAATTCTCCATTAAACATCCAACATTATCAACCTTCTCACTCGCGCAGCGTTCGGTTGACATTTATGGTTTCTTATGTATCTTCCCGAAAGCTCTAGGATTGAAAACCGCTGCTTTTAAGCCCTTTCTTACGGAATACGCAAAATGTGGATTCAGAATAATGGCCGGTTTTAGTGAGCCTGCCTGCGATAGCGACGGAGAGGTGACAGAGTTAGATGGTTGAACAAAGAATTAGTAATCTAACAGAAACTATTCTGTTAATTACCGCTTTTTTCTTTGCGGGTTATAGACGAGAACTAATTGAATGACTTATATGTTTGGAGATGCTAGGTCATTCGCAAAACACTGACATCGGACTCCAAATACAGTGCCGGCCAAAAAGGTATTCGTTTTTATTTTTTTGCATGTAACTCCTTAGAGATTGGAGCGTTTGAACTTGTATATTCACCGTTAACGGAGAGTGACAAGGGTGTACATATGCCAGCTTCGTTTTGATGAGGGCCTGGAAATTCGCTAATTTTTCCATCAATAAAATAAAATGCGCACTTCCAGAAAATCAGCCTCATTGACAATAAATTTTTTCTACTCTTAAATAAGCAATGCTCTTGAAACCGCTTATGTGCTGTTTAAGAAGGATAAGGCTTTTCCTACATAACGATATATTAAAGTTTTTTGCCAGCTTTAACTATTTTTTACGTGGTCCAATGGGAGCGTGTCCAAGAGGAGTGAATTACATTTGGATGCAACTCGTGCTTTGCATACATAGACTTTCACAGATTCTTATACGTTGTTTGAAAGAGAATCAGAGGCGCTAACGGATACTGGCTTTATTCTCTCATGAAGCTGAGTTCCTAAAATTTTATTTTCGAAAAATTGCAAATTAGAGGCGTCATTTTAAGCCCCCTACAATTTTTTTTTCGGCTCGGAAGATTTTTTAGAAACTCAAACACCCTTCGTGAGAAGAAATCTCGCTCTACACGGAGGCGTTTTCGAAAAGTTTCCACATATTGGGTTTTGATGGTTTTCAAGCAATTAAAGTGTGTACGTCATTCACCACCGATTTAAGCGCGCGATGGCTGCGCGCCGCGCGCGACGTTAGAGTCTCCTGCAGCCAACGCCGCACGCGGCGCGCAGTCTTCGCGCGAGCAAATCAGTGGTCAAGGACGTACTCACTTTAATTGCTTAAAATCGAACAAAAACCAATATGTGGGAAATTTTCAAAAACATCTTCGCGTAGATAGAGCGAGGTTTCTTCTTACGAACGATGCTTGAGGTTTTGGAAAATCTTCTAAGCAGAAAAAAATGTAAAGGGACGAAAATGACGCTTCTAATTTGTAGTTTTTCTTGAATAAAATTTCTAGAAACTCAGCTTCAGGGAAGATTGAAGACAGTATCCAATAGCGCTTTTGATTCTCTTTGGAACGCCATATAGGACTCCGTGAAAGCCTCTGTATACAAAGCACCAGTTGCATCCATATGTAATTTACACCTCTTGGACACGCACCCATTGGACCACCTAAGAAATAATAAATGCTAAGAGTAACAAAAGACAACAATATATCGTGTTGTGTAAAAAATCTTCCTCTTTCAAGCGGCACATAAGCGGTTGCAAAAACGTTACTTGTTCCAGAGTAGGAAAAATTTATTGTCAATGAGGCCGCTTTTCTGAAAGTGGACATTTTACTTTACTGATGGAAAAATTCAAGAAATTTCAAGCCCTCATCGAAAACGAAGCAAGCATGTGTGCACGGTTGTCACTCTCCGCTAACTGTATAAAAATCAGTTCGAACGCTTTAGTCTCTAAAGAAGGTGAAAAGGTGAAAACGAATACCTTTTTGGCCGGCACTGTATATACATAAGTCATTTAACCTAACAGAATTGTGAGGCAGAAGTCACCTCTGTAGAAAGAGTAAGGCGAACGTAACTGCTGGTTTTTCTGTTTGCAATGAGCTCCGCTATGAGCAAGCGAACGCTTGAATTTGTAAAGTCATCAAAAAAAAATCGAAATCATGTAAAATTCTCGGAAATCAGGCAGGCGAAATAGAGTCGGTGGGAGGCATATGTAGTTGGAATTCCGTTCCATGATTATGAATGAAGGAAGCCAGCATCTGGAAGCCCACTCATTGAAATTATTATGCATATGACGTTGTTCATGCTTTACGATTTCATTACAAAATACGCAAAATATAATAATCACATGAATGCAAAAACAGCTGCAAACTGTCGCATTTTTCGCACGGTAAAGGGTTTGCACTTCTGACGCTCGATCAAAAATGGCTTCAACTAGCCTAAACTCGGAACTTTCAAACACTTCGCCGAGGCAGTGCTAATTGAAGAGCCGCACTAGCCGTTTTGCTCTCCGAATAATTCTGCGGCTAACCAGTACTCTGTGAATGTACATATATAGAAGCTTGCAAGAAAAACATACAGACTGGCGTCTGTCATATTGTTATCTGATGGAAAAGGAAAAAGGAAAGATGAAAATAAATGAAAGTTAACAACAAAATGACCAGGATATAGCAACCTTTAAATGGTAAAGCTTGCCGTTACACAGTTTCCTGTGCTGGATGTGTTTGGTAGCATTCGTTAATAATTGAGGGATTCTCATTCTAACGAGGATTTCATTGATAAGAGGGATATCCAATTGCAAAATAGACAGCTTAAACTCCGATGACACTGAGCTTCCGACTACATTTTTAGGGCAACCCCTTGCATCGGCAATTAGCGGAATTAACATCGGCTTCGAGATGTGGACGTTTTGTATCCTGGCTGAAATGCCTACTTGAAGTGAATTTCTGAGCAGCCTATCCAAAAACGTATGCCAGGACCAAGAAGGGGAGTAGCGAAAAGTCTCACTATACTCATATTCAGCGGAAAGTTGCGAATATACGAATATTTGTTTAAAGTGATAAGTTCAACTGTTGTGCACAGTGACCTAGATGGGTCTAGCGCAGGTTGGAATCCCAGCTGACTCGCGAATTTTCCTTAGAGCAAGCATCAACTGTTCAACATTTACTTCTTTTGCTAATGGTTGGCGAATCTCCAGTATTTCGATCAGGTTCACGGTAGGACTTCGAAATTGTTGACTTGAAAACGGATCAGAGAAATTCAAAAAGGATATGTAGTGGATATAGGACAGAGATAGGACAGCGTACATCCGGTCGAATAGAAGCTGCTGTTAACGAATCTCCATCGCTGAAAGCATAAACTGTTGCGGAACATAAGCCTGCATGCGGCGAAATTCGACACGGCACCCGAGTTAGTCATCAGCCGGAGGCGTTCGGCTGGCGTTCCTCGGCGCTGTAATTGTGACTCACTTTCATGTGGTACAAATGAAGCGGCAGCAGTTCGAGCGGAAAACTGAAGAGCCTTCTTTGGCATGCCGACCAACGCCACTTGGGAAGACAATGGCGGCGTGGAAGAAGCAGCGAGATGGAATGCCATAGTTCGCCCCGAAATTCTTTTTCTAAAAGTCACTGGCGCTTCATTTCGTGGAAATGACTCAGATTGTCTCACTCCGAAATGAAAACTCGACATTGTTGAAGCGACATTTGCGATGCTGCCAGCAAAGCGCTCGCATTCCATTTAGCAGTCGAACCAATGCCAGGAGCGAAACCGCGAAGACTATGATGGGTTGGAGAATAAACAGCGGATACTCTGAAGTTCAGCTGTGGAGTTATAGCGGAGAATGTTACAAAGCTATGTATTAGGTTGACAATAGTTTCAGTATACGCACCACAGACCGGCTGTCCCGAAAAGGAGAAAGATGAGTTCCATTAGGCACTAGATGACGTTATCAGATCTGTCCCAGAAGACGACTTCCTCACCATTGCGGGAGATCTGAATGGTCATGTAGGCTCAGACCGTAGAGGAGTGGAAAGAGTGCATGGAGGAAGAGGAGTTGGGTCCAAAAATGGAGATGGTGAGCGGATTCTAGACTTAGCGGTCGCCCACGACCTGGCCATATGCAGCTCACTCTTCGCTAAGAGAGAGAGCCAGAAGATGACCTACATCAGCGGAGGTCGTAAAACGGAAGTCGACCACACTTTGGTGCGTAGGCGGGCTCTAAAAACAGTGCGAGACGTAAAGGTTCTACCTATCGAAGACGTGGCAACGCAACACAGACCACTGGTTGCAGACCTGAACGTCATCCTACCTCCTAAGGTGAGGGTAAGAACGGAGTTCGATGGTGGAAACTGAGAGGTCCTGAGCAGAGCGAGCTCAAAAGGCGAGTAGTAGCTGCAGGCCTTCCGAATCCTGATGGGCCAGTAAACGAGACGTGGCGGCTGGCAACCCGAACGATCTTGCAGTGCGCTAAGGATGTCCTTGGTGAAACCAAGGGAGGACAGAAGGGAGACAGAGCTGCCTGGTTTTGGAATGATGAGGTTCAGAAGGCGGTGAGGGAAAAGAAAAACGCGTTCAAGACGTGGCAGACGTCTAGACTACTGGAAGATCTCGCGAAATACAAGGAATACAAGAGGCGTGCGAAGATTGCAGTGTCGTGGGCGAAAACTACAGAGATGCATAGCCTATACGAAAAACTGGAATAACCACAGGCTGAGAAATTCGCCTTTCGCCTTGCAAAAGCACGACATCGGGCAGGTACCTACCTTAGAGTAGTGAGGGCGGTGAAGAGCGCTACAGGATCAGTACTAAGAGCGCCAGTGGAAGTCAAGTCCAGATGGGGAGAGTACTTCAAAGGACTCCTAAATGAAGAATTTCCTCGAGAAAGTGTCCGAGATGCAGAACCTGTCGAAGGTCCTATACAGCTCTGGACTGAGGAGGAGGTCCAGAAAGCGGTGAAGAAGATGAAGGTTGGTAAGGCAGTTGGACCAGACCGAGTACCGGTGGAGGTATGGAAGGTGCTAGGAGGTTATGGAATAGGATGGTTGACGAGATTCCTCAACAAGATCACAGCTGAGGGTAGGATGCCTGAAGCCTGGAGAGACAGCTTCATCGTACCGATTTTCAAGCAAAATTGCGATGCGATGGAGTGCTCTAACTATAAAGGTATCAAGTTGATATCCCATACCATGAAGATCTACGAGCGACTGGTGGACGGCAGGCTGAGGGAAATGGTCGCGATCCCACAGGAGCAATTCGGTTTCATGCCGGGTAGATCCACTGTGGATGCCATCTTCATAGCCAGGCAAGTAATGGAGAAATATCGAGAAAAGCGCAAAGCTTGCTACTTGGCATTTCAGGACCTGGAGAAATCCTACGACAGGCTACCTCGAGAAGTACTCTGGAGATCTTTGCGGGAGCGAGAGGTGCCGGAGCATTTGATCCAGATAACAAGGGATATGTATGCCGGATTCAGGACAACAATCCTCACCCCGCACGGACGCACAAAGAGGGTGGATATCGCGGTTGGTGTGCATCAAGGATCAGCACTGAGCCCGTTTCTTTTCCTACTGACGCTTGATAGCATGGTCAATCACCTGGTAGAAGATCCACTCAAGACCATCCTGTATGCAGGCGATATAGCCCTGATAGCGGATACGAAGGACGAACTGGGGAAAGGTTCAAGAGTGGCAGAAAACGGCCAAAAATGGTCTTCGGCTGAGCGTGAAGAAAACCTAGTTCATCAGCTCGGAAGAAGGTTCGGAACCAATGATCGACTGTTACCAGAAAGTCATAGAGAGGGTAAACCACTTTCGATACCTCAGTACCGCATTGGCGAACGACGGTACCCTAGATCAGGCAGTGAACGAAAGGATAAACGCAGCCTGGGCGAAGTAAAGAGAATCTACTGGAATCCTCTGTGACAAGAGGTGCTCAAGGTTCCTCAAAGGAAAGGTGTACCGGGCAGTTGTAAGACCGGCGCTGATCTACGGCAGCGAGTGCTGGCCCGTAACTAAGGCCCACGAAAAACGCATGCACTCTGCGGAAATGATGATGCTCAGGTGGACATGAGGATGGACCCGACTGGATAGGGTCCGGAATGAGGACGTCAGAGAGGTTATGAGAACAGCTCCGCAGAGGCTCAGGTGGTTCGGACACGTGGTGAGAAGGCCTGATGACCACCCAGTACGAAAAGCGCTGGAGTTTGAGGTTCCCGGAAAGCGACCACGAGGAGCGCCCAAGAAACGGTGAAGCGACGTAATTAAGAACGACCTTAAGGAAGTTGGGGCAACGCTCCAAGACGCCCAGGATAGATGCAAGTGGCGACTGTTGACGAGGACAGCGGACCCCGCGACGGTGCGGGACTAAACGCTAAGGAGATGATGATGATGAGTAAAACTTCTGCTGAAGCTTCTGCATTTCTCTTTCGATAACATTTCAGTAAGGTAGCTAAAGCTCTTCCGAACTATTTATCGCCCATTCAATTTCGTTAGAATTCCTTCAAATTATGAAGCCTTAAACATAGGGCCACAACTGCATGACTTCTATGGGCTTTGACTAGGGCGTTCCGCTGCAGTGTCCAACCCTGAATTAATCCGGTGTAATAGAGTAAGGTGTAGTGTATATATTTCCGGAACAGGTTGGTCCCAGGATGTCAAGGAAGACTATGACGGGTTGGAGAATAAACAGCTCCGCCAAGTACACCTAGCACTGATTTGGATGGGCTAAAAGTAGTCACAGAAGTCGGACCATCAAGCACCACTCATTACTTTGTAGAAGAGTTCCAGTGCTCATACACAATAGCTACAAAGCGTTCTAACATATTGGGAAAGGTACGAAAGTGTGGCCGAAATGTTACCCACAATATGACGGCTACGTAGCTCAACGCTAGGGTCACTTCGCGTAGGAAATCTCGAAGTTTCGAAAGGAACTCAATCGGTAAAATAGCTTGGCTGTTGTAGGTGAGAAGTGAATGTAATGCGCTAGTCGTAGCCGGAGACCCCAGTGGCTTCGTCCTGGAAAAAAGGAAAACCGACATCAAGTCTGAACTGCACCTCAAGGAGGAGATTCTTCGCGTTTTTGGGAGTTCTTCTGAATTTATCGAATAGGAGCTTCTACCTAAAGATTCGCTAATGACTGACAACGTACTCCGTCAGCAATTGGATTGTATGGCTTGCAAACCAAAGGGTAATCAGGGCTGATTGCGTTACCCATTCAACCCACCCAAGGATGTCTTCAAAAAAATCATATGGGAAAATTTTTTGGAGGATTGTTGGACTTCGGTACCCCATGCAGCGTAATCTTCAGACATTGCTATCACAGAATACCACCTCTTCCCATTCCTTCAGAAACACGCGGAAGAAAAAAATCTCATTAAGTAAAACCATCTCAAAACGGGAATGTTGAAGTTGTTCGCCAATAAACCGGCAGCGTATGGAGTAAAACAATCACCAACAAGAAGGTGTCACATAGTAGTCTAGTAATGTACCATAAATCTCTCAATTGGGTTCTGTTTCGAAAAATAAATTTGAAAAATTAAGATGTGGCAAAAGTTCAATTGGAAGGTTTACAACCTAATATTAAGTTGTTAACTAATTATTTGCCGTTTTTTTTTCAAAGTAATCGATAGAGATTTACTTGCTCTTTCACGGCATCTATCTGCTATTTACGAAACGTTGAAATTTTGATAACTTTTAGACCATTGAAGTTGAAATCAAGAATGAGAAAAATTAATCCCACCGACAGTGAATTTTTCCTGCTTCGTTTCGAGACTTCCTGCAATACTGCATATACTACCTGGAAGTAGACGAATTTCTCCACAAAATGGTATACAGCTTCTCTCGGTTTTCCTTGGTTTTGTTTACTTACAGAGCATCAAAATGGGATATCTCAAAAAACAATAATTTTTGGATGCTTCTGCTGCCTTTCTGCCGGACATTTTCAGTCAGCTCTAAACACTTCACGATAAAGCATTTGTTGCTATATCAGATGTGTGTTTATTTCGCCATGCTAGCCGTTTTTTTAGAACTTTTAGCGTGAAAGCGTCTTCGAAATTCCTCGACGTGTAAAACTTTTCGTTGGAAAGCTTTTGCAGAATTCCAGGCATCATTCGAAAGAGGAGGATTTGGGCTATGAAAAGGGCATCACAGGTTTCTAATCGTACCAGGTTTTGCTACCTTTTAGGTCGTCAAAGTGGAGCGCAACAGGCGACTTCGACGGCTCGCGTGACCGCGCTGCGCGGCCGACGCAACTTTGTCGACCATTTTGTCGACCTAAAAGTTAACAAAACCTGATGCGATTGGAAAACTGTGATGCATGCTCTTATAGCCCAAATACTCCTCTTCCGGATGATGCCTGTAATTTTGCAAAAGGTTTCCAACGAAAGGTTTTACACGTCGAGGAAAAAAAACGTCGAGGGACGTCGAGGAAAACGCTTTCACGATAAAAGTTTTAAAAAACGGCTAGCATGGAAAAGTAAACATACTGACTGATAGAGCAACAAATGCTCTTTCGTGTCGTGTTTATAGCTGGTGGAAAACGTACGGCAGAAAGGCAGCACAAGCATCCAAAAATTATTGTTCTCTTTGAGATACCTCTGTTTGACGCTCTGTAAGTAAACAAAACCAAGGATAACCAAAACAAACTGTACAGTGTTATGTAGAGAAATTTGTCTACTTTCAGATGTTTTATGCTGTTTTGCAGAAAGTCTTAAAACGAAGCAGGGAAAATTGACTGTCGATGGGGTCAATTTTTCTCATTTTTGATTTCAACTTCAATGCTCAAAAAGTTATCAAAATTCTAACGTTTCGCAAATAGCAGATACATGTTTTGAAAGAACAAATAATTCTCTATCGAACGCTATCTAGACGTTTTTGGAAGCTTCTCTACTAGGCGCACAACATAAGCTTGAAAAAACGGGAAGTAGTTAGTTAACAACCTAATATTAGGCTGTCGCAGAATTAATTTCGGTTTCTGAGTGTGTTCAAACGAAAATTTTTTACGCCGCATTACTCCGCCTCAAGGACAGCCAAGCATACTGTCAGGCAGGAGTTTATCCGCTCTATCAAAGGCGCACATTACTGTCACTCTAGTCTGTGCAGCCGATTTTTTCCAGGGCTTCATTCGCACACGAACTGACGCCGAGCGAGTGCCCATGCTCTATGAATATAAATTAGGACATCCGCCGCAGACGCGGCACGTAACCTCAGCGGAGCTTTTGGGACGGATTCTCCTTGCGAACGAACAGTGCAGCTCTGGTTTAGAAAATTTGCTTCTGGCGATTTTGATCTTGAGGGAAAGGTTGGTCGTGGTCGCAAGTGATCCCTTGATGAAGAGGTTTTAGGACAGCCGTTGAAGCAAATCCAGAGACCAATACTCGTAAGCTAGCAGAAGACATGGATGTGCATTACTGTGCAGTCGCAAGACATTTAGAACAAATCGGCAAGGTGAAGAAGATGTCAAAATGGATTCCTTATGAATTGACCGATGAGCAGCGGCTCACTCGTTTTACAGCATCTGTTCGAATCTCCAAATTCTTTATAAAAATGAACCGTCTGTCAGCCGTATTATAGCTGTAGATGAAAAGCTGTAGATTGGTTCTTTATGGTAATAGTAAACGGGTATGTGCTTGGGTTGATAAGGGTGGTCCACCAAAACCTTTCCTAAACCGAAACTTCATCCAAAAAAGCTAATGATTATTGTGTGGTGGTGTAGTAAAGGAGAGTAAAGGAGTTATTCATCATAGCTTCATGCCACTTGCTTGATAAGTTTCAGCAGAGTCATACTGTTGCGATTTAGACGAAAAGTGTCCGAAATTGCAAAAACTGTGGTCAGCACTAGCGAAGAGAAGTGGTGCGATCCTATTGCAGGACAACGCAAGTGCACACACCGCCAAGATCACCCGGCAACAATTTACCCAGTTAAGCGTTGAGGTTCTGTCTCATTCTCGTTATTCTCCTGACCATTCGCCAACAGACTATCACTTTTTTCAAGCATTTTTGCGACAGCCCAATATATCGGTGGTAGATATGTATCAGTTTCGAGCTCAGAACCTAGATTGAAAAAATATTCACAGGCAGAGACTGACCATATCTGGAGTTTTAAGACTCTGAAGAAGGCGATATTTGCCGAAACGTCAGTCTGAGCCAATAAATGTTCTATCAATCTCGGCTGTGAGCTCCAAACTAATATCTATCACGGCTCATTGTCACACATGGCAACTAAGCCATGTACGGCTTTCGGTGAATCTCGTACTGATCGTCTAGATCGGGTTCACTCGCGAAAATAATCCTTTCTAAGAAACCACCCATGAACATTAACTGATAAAGTCCACATTTTTGTACCACTTTCTAGGAGGACAGAAAAATTGCTCAGTTATTGATCCGCTTTCACTTAAATCGGTGTATATGTAAATGATCTTCATGGGACTATTCACAAAAAGGCGTTCTGCAGGAGAAAATTCACAAAGTTCAGCTGGTTGAAAAGAAAGCTGGTGGGAGGAAATTGTGGCGAAACTTTCAACAAGTCCTCAGCTGTTATTTAAAGCCTCGGAGCCATGGGCTTGGCTAGTTACGCTCGAATTGAAAATGTCAAAAACTATCCCATCCATCTGGGTAATTTTTTTTCAGGCCATTCTAGAGCGAGCTGCCATTTTAGTTGTTAAGAACGACGAGTCTGAAAGAGACAACGGAATGCGCCCATCAGTAGAACACAAAGCCAAGAAAAGTTGAGCGCCCGGCTGTTAAATTCATTCCGGTGGAGCATAATTTCCCTTGAGAATTACAGAATAGTTGAAGAATTGGTTCAGGTGATCATGGGGCATCAAGTACAAACGGCCTTCATTACACTTCTTGGTTCTGAGAACGATCATAAATCAGGAAAATCAAGACTTACACACTTCCAAGACGGGTAAATTGGTACCATTCTTGTTTGGGACGGTGAAGAAGTATGAATAGTAGCTGGGTCCAGGCTCAAGCTTGAGTTTCGAGAATCGAAACTAGGGGTTCGTATTTGCATGGGAAGAGGGGACGGGGTCGTATAAAAGAGGTCGTTTTTATGGTTGAGATGAGGGAAAGTTCTATTTTCAGCGAATACAGCGTTATGAATGGAAAAAATTGTATGAAATTTGAAAATTCGTTGATTGCTCCCCCAGGAAATACAAAATGTAATAAAATGAACCTGTTGATTATGTGAGATCATGTACGCCAATGTCGATGAGGAAAGATGAGTGGAGTTTTTAAACAAGGACAAGAGAGGAAGGCATGTGAACTATAAGAAGAAGAAGAGGCGGCATGTGATCTTGAAAATGTATGCAGTAAAAGAATTTATTGTTGCCTGGTACGATTTTGCAATAGCAACAGTCGTGAAAAGAACAATAGTAGCTTGATGCTTCCCACATTAGGGTAACTGCAACTTATAGTTTTCACTACCGAAAGAACGCATCTAATCGGAACGAAACTTCACACAAGGAATACTCGTATCCAGCCCAAACTTTGAAGTGAAATTCAGTATCCAATGAAACTTTCTTCCTTGTGAACAAGGTAGTTTCGATTTAGTTTCGATTTCTGGCAGAAATCGAAACAAAATCGAAACTACCCTGTTCACCAGGAAGGAAGTGATTTCTGGAAGCGACTCTACTACTGAAGAAAGCTGAAATCCTCTACTGTTCAACGCTGTGTTTAGATTTCCAAAATCCCTTCAACTTTTGAAATTATAAGCACTTAACTAACACCACTGCCTTCCCTGCAGTAGCACGTCGCGTCGCGAAGGATTTCGCCGCGCCGCCTCTTCCAGAAAACGAAACTACAACGAAACTACCTTGTTCACCAAGAAGGAAACTTCATTGGACTCTGAATTTTACATCAAAGTTTGGGCTAGATGGGAATATTCTTGGTGTGAAGTTTCGCTCCGATTAGATGCGTTCTTTCGGTAGTGAAAACTATAAATTGCAGTTACCCTAATGTGGGAAACATCAAGCTACTAGTGTTCTTTTCACGACTGTTGCTATTGCAAAATCACCCCGGGCAACAATAAATTCTTTCACTGCATACATTTTCAAGATCACATGCCGCCTTTTCTTCTTGTTGTAGTTCACATGCCGTCCTCTCTTGTCTTTGTTTAAAAACTCCCCTCACCTTTCTTTTTTTGACTGAACTCACATAATCAACAGGTTTATTTCATTACATTTTTGTATCCCCTTGGATGAGGCAATTAATGTATTTTCGAATTTCATACAACTTTTTTTCCAGTCATAACGCTGTAATCGCAGTTTTTGAGGTAAAGGAGGGGTCGTACGAAAACCTCTTCTGCTGAGGGGGGTCGTAAATTTTCGGCAGAAATCGAAACCCACGCTTGAGCCTGGCTGGGCCTTGCAAATTATTGTATAGGCCTAACCTAACCAGCATTCACCATGCGAGACACCACAACGATTCTACTGTAACGACCGTACGTAGCTAGTAATTGCATTGGAAAGTGAGGAGAATAGGAAAGAGTCGGAGAAATGCGAAAGAGTATGAAAAGGGAATTGGGTACAAGAGAGAAATAGAAATGCGAGAGAACATGGGAAGTGAGGAGAGTACCAGAGAGTGCGAGAGAGCATGAGCGAGCAAGGAGAGTCCGAGAGAGTAAGAAAAATGCGAGAGAGTATGGGAAAACGTCGAGAGTACGAGAGAGAAAGAGTAAGAGAAATGCGAGAGAAACTCAGCGAAATGGGGCAAGAATGTTTTCGCAATGTGAATAGCTCGAGAACATACATAGAAAATCAAACACCGGGTGATGAGAGGGGCCGAACTCCGTATCAGGCCGATCTTCATTCATCCTCTTTTCTATAACCATTTCTCTAATCATTTCCGTCATCTATCCGTTTCACAAAATTGCTGAAACTTACTTCCATATAATCACTTGCAGAATATACCACTTCCAGGGCTTATGATGGGGCTGAGGCGCTACTAAGGTCTTTGTTATACATTCGCTCGCGATGAGCGTCTGCGACTTGCGAGCGGTGATCGCGTGCGCCGCTAACCTCAGATGCTGAGCACGCGACGCACGCACGCACGCGCCCGAAGCATACAGAGCAACGCGCGAGGTGATCGACCCACCCCCAGCGAAAGGGTCCATCGCAGTGCAATACGCAGCGACGAGAGCGTGGAAGGTTCGCGAGCGTGTGCATATTAGCCCGTGAGCGTCACCATGATAACTCGTGCAAACGTGTCTGGCCCCACGGTGTCTGATGCTGAATGGACGAGTAACGCTGGGGTATGAGCGATTGCACCGCATTGGACGAGAATACTCGTCGTCGCGTCGTCGAATCTGCAAGCCCCTTAACACTCGCATGATTGAGCGATCGATACTCGCACGGGATAACCAATACTTCATTAATTCAGGGGTTGGGTAAATTGGTACAACAATCGTCTGGAGATGCATCTGTGGAGTACCAAATTTGAAAGAAATTAGATTTAGCAGAACTATTCCTTAAAAGACAAGATTCAGATATCCAATGAGAGTTTCTCGAAACTGAGTTCATTTCATGAAACATCCGTACCACAAAAGCTTAAAAAAACTTCCGTGTCTACAAATTGCTACAGAATAAAGGCGTGTTCGAATTTCGAGAGGATGGTTCCCGCGTGCACCCCACGAGATGCTTTGCCGCTGATGAGGACAACAGAAAAAGCCAATTCGATTAAGCATTACTGGAGGAATGCTGCTACAGCCGAAAAATAACACAGCAGTCAGACGAAAAGGGCAGCAGACATTGTTAAAGAAAATGTGTCTAAACAGAGAATTCGTTATAGGGGGGAATGTCACCACTTAAGCATGCCCTGATCTAATCGATGACGTTTAATCAACTATAAACACGAGATAGAGAGACAATCAAAACAGGAATTTCGTTTCCTGCCATTGACTCAAAGAACATTCGATTGGAACTCGCTGAGCCACGGTGCTGTTGTTGGAGACTTGCTTCGAAAGGCATATCTATCACCAACTGCCCTCCTGCATCGGCCAGCCGTATTCGTACATTTCAAAGGATTTATGTCAGCAATACAATATTGGCGAATCCTATCCACTCTGTCTTTGGAAAAATGATTGGAAGAATTTCCCGAACCGAAAAAATCTTCGAGCCATGCACATTTTTTCAATCATTTATTTTGAGAGTTAGAGGGAAAGAGGAGCAGGATTTGGTTTTTTCGACAAAGAAAGTCGAAAATAGTTACCCTCTAAAATACTTCAATTTGTCAAATCCTCGGAGCTTCTTGAACTCGTGTGACTGATATATTTGATCAATACGGATGCTTCCAGCGGGTCTGCTATAGTACGCCGGCTACTATTACTCTTCTTAAGCTTCATTTCTATCTCGATTTTGAGCACGATGCAGAACGCATCTTCTTTGTTCCTCACAGCGAATATCTCCACCTCGTTCAGATCAGGTTCACATGTGCAACATAATGTTTGAAAGTTTAGTTGGAATCTAGAAAGAAAAATGAAACCGTTTTTTGTAAAAAAAAACGTGCTTCGAGTAAGATTTCCTATTGCTAGAAATTCGCTCCGATGAATTTGTATGTGAAGTCTGCTGCAGAATAATTTGCAAGCGTGAGATCAAAACATTACTGATCAGTACAATCTTCTCAATCTCTCTCATCTTGGCGTATGATCGGAACCTTTTTGCTGATCATATTCCTTCCTTCTTCCACCCTTATAATGAATGGAGCGGCGAAAATTTTGGTCCTGCTTTTCCCATTCTATGAGGTATTTATACGTCCGTTGTCAACGGTTGTCCTTCATGGCGCAATTGTTTTCCAAACTATAGCGGAAAATTACGCAGTGTCTCGGATCTGCAATAAGGTGTGAAATGAGAGGCCAACAGTTACCTGCTCAGAGTACTTCTGAAATTTCTACTAAAGACTGCGGAGAAGAAAGGAGGAAGATTACGATCAGAAAACCTGAGGCGAGCAAAAGCGAACTGCGAAAATAGGTGAGCATGAAGAAAATGAACGAGCAGACCATTATTTCTAATCTGTTTCAGTGGGAATGAAAAAATAAACTTCAAATTCAAAAAATCCATTGTATGTTCAGTGAACGAGTCCAAACTGTTCAAGCAGAACAAAGTCCAAATGAAAATTTAAGAAATTGCAAAAATTTTTCACGGTGCGCCAAACAGTAGCCATCATCTGATCATCAAAAGCGAAAATGAATGACTGCCCCCTTTTCTCGCGTACAATAGTAGGCAGAAAATTTCGAGAAGTCGAAAAATCACAATTCAGGAATCTCAGATCGCTCAATATTCTGCGCAATATCAGTGTCTCGGATAAAACTTCCAAATTTTAGTGATGAAGGACTTATGTAGAAGGAATGAAACTTCAGTTTAGTGAACTTTAGTGATGACTTCAAGAGCTTTGCCCGAATTGAACGGCGAGAAACTTATCCAAGAAAATATCCTCAAAATGTGATTGTCCCAAAGTTGCAATGCTTCTGCTTCCAGAGATCGGGACAATTTCTGGAATCAAAAGTATTGCAACTTCAACGTTACGATGAGTGAAGCGTCTGAATGCTACGGTGCATGAATATCGAAATCCGTGTCAGTCTGTGTCTGCCTATATCATCCCGGTGAAAGGTAGTTATCGGTCAAACGAAAAGAAGAAATCAATCTCACCGTATCTGCGCGTCTCATGCATACATTATTGTTTATTGCGAGGAGATGAATTTATGCTTGAACCGCTCCAGGTGAGCGGATACGCTTGACTTATACAGTATTAAAAAAGTAGCTGTACAACATCAATTGAGAAAGCGCCTCTTCCACTTTCTCAGTTGGCATTTTGTACCTACTTTTTTAATACCAAATAAGCCAATACGTATTTCGTATTAAAAAAGAAGGTGTAAAACACCAACTGAGAAAGTGAAAGAGGCACTGTTTCCACTGATGAAGGAAGGGAATTGTAAAGAGGCAGTAAATGCTCGGTTTTCCATTGTTCGTAAGAGAAAATTCAGTCAATGGAGACGGATGAACAGCAAGATGGATAAGGCAAGCAGTTGAGTGAATGCGCGAGAACACTAGAGATCGCTAGCCGATCTTACAAGAAAGTAGAAGGTAGAAGAGAGGATCAGTACTGTAAGTTGGGGTTAGCAAATTGAATGAAACAACCAACGTTTCGAAAAAAATGCAAAAACTATTCAATCAAATGGATGGTGCTCTAAATCGGAAAGTTTCAGCAAGAGTGCTTTACATATCATTCCTCGCAGTATTTTCAAATCTCGCAGCTCACATTTAGCTGAATAGAAGGTATATTGAAACTGATCGCTGTGGAACATATCCAAATAAACGGGATTATTTCTCATGCTTGTCTCTTGTTCTGCACTATTCCGACTTTATTTGTGAAATTGACCTTGTCAATGCCTACAGAACTTATTTATTTATTTGTTACAATGTTTAAGAAAATCGTGAGGAAGAGGAATGAGTATCAAATACTATCCAATTGTATTCTTACTGTATTGTAAAACTCTTTCTTCAACTGCCGAAGCATGTCGAATACTTTTTGCTGATATTGATAATTGTCGATTTTATCATTGGCGTTCGATTAGATAGGACTAATATTTGTAACCTGTTGATATGCTGAAATCGTTAAACACGGAGCAGCATACACTCAGAGGCTTCCCCATACTCACCCCTACAACCGCGCTAGATGAGTGAACTTGAATCGTGGTAAGTGACCCGACGGGGTTACTTTGTCCAAAGCTGCTTCCACTCTAGCATATTTAAAGAGCTGCTATGGACCCGAAGTTAAGGTGCATTCTAAAGAAGACAACATTCACTATGCATACCCCCGGCTGCCAAAAAGAGCTCGGAGCACGTGCTGTGTCCTTGGGGCCACTGGGGCCCTCTGACGCTGAGCCTGAAGTCTTCACTGCATTAATCATGTTTATGCGGCAAACCTAATCAGCAGCGCTTCTCGATCACTTGCGAACTTTGATGCCGTTATCGAACCCGAAATCTTTGACCCGATGGGGGTGCCTCACCATGACACACCAGATCGTAGCCTTCAGAGGCCTTCTGGCTGCTCATGTTTTTCAGACGAATAGCTTCAGTGTGTTGTGACCAATGTTAGTATTTCAAAAACAAATTCGAACGAGTTGAGGTTCAGATCGAAAAATTATGCGTTCTTTTGAATTGACCCATATTTTTTGTGTAACAATGTACACGGTATATCAATCAAAATCATTAGATCAATCGATAACTTATAATTTTGAATTTGTCAGCAGTGGAGGTGCGCTGCGATCGATATTATAAGTTTTTTATTATATACATACCTAACACTCGGTTTGAACACTAGGTAGGCGAAACTCACTTCGCTCTTTTGCGGCACCTTGAGTCCAGAGCACTTCCATGTTATCTGGAACAACTACAGACTCTCGATGACATGCGAATTTCCAATTGAATTGAATTTCTTCATCCATTTTCACGATCTGGTAAACAGTCATGTCATGTGCATGATATTTTAATTCCAGTTATTCCTTAAATTCTGGAAAATGGGAATCGGTCAGACTTAAAACGGTTCGGATCGGCTTCTCTGGAAAGTTTACATTTGGTTGGGAAGGTTCCTTCCATGGGTCAATCTCTACTACGAAAAAAAAGCTGAAAGAATTTTAGAAAACCTTGGTTTCCGCTTGCGTTAAAAGGAGAAAAGCTTCCCCCTGTGTCAAGGTATAGTCAACGGTGGCGCGGACCTTAATATTCAAAAGCTCTGTCAGAGGAGTGATCTGTCACCTCACGCTTACAAGAAATTAACTTTAGGGTTAGGACAACTTTATGAAATACAAAAATTTTACAGTGTGGCAAAATATTAAATATGCGCCGTGAAAATAGTTCATATACATATCACTTCTCTGCCAACAAACATTTGAACAAATTCTTCGGTACACAAGAACAGGACATGAAAATTCATAATTACAAGGAAATTTCAAAGCGTTTCCCATCAGCTTCGATACAGCTGTTGATTCGTCTCCATACCGAATCCACGGTGCGCCACAAGCAGTCGACCTCGATATTGTCCCAAATCTTGATAATTTCTCGCCGAAATGTGGACAGATTTGTTACTTCTCAACCCTTAGTTCAACCTCCGTTTAGTTCAACCTTCGTTCAATTGGGGAAATCCAACGGATCAAGATGTGAGCTGATGGAAGACCACAAATGTTTCGTCAGAAAAGAGCCGATTTCGACCTTCAGGAAGGCAATCGTGGTTTTGACTTCATGGGGTGGAGCCCATTACTGTTGGAGGATGCGAATGGGATGATTACGTTTCCATATCATTTCTGCTTTTCTGAAGATCAATTCTCGGTTTAACGTTGAATCAATTTTGACGTTTTTGCCGACAAAAATCAATGAAGTTTTGTTGTTTGCACTGTTTGCTCCCCAAACCATCAGGCCTTCAGAAAACAGATTTGTTCTCACTACGCTTCGTTTTCGATTGTTGCTGAGGGTCGAGCTGAAAGACTGACGGTGATTTTGAGAGTTTTTCGCAGCTTTAACCGTGAATATTTTTTTCGTCGGGCCAAAGGACAACCTCATTGCAGCGCACCGAGAAGAACTCCCGCAGTCTCTCGCGTTTTTTCTTCCCATTTGCTTGGCTTCATCTGGACGGGCTTAGCCGTTTAGAAGGCGAAAACTACGCCACTATTAGCTGAATCGATGTGTTGTTTTGCTATTTCATTTCATTTCATTTCATTTTTTTTCGTGCTCACAACGTTCCGTCGATCAATCCCTTTCTCTATGATCCCACGAATCTCTTTTGTGTTGAGCGTTCGTTTCCGTCCTCGTCTTGTTTGAGCATATCCTTCATCTTTCCACTGCTTCTCGATCTTCTGGACAGTTCCTATGGGAGTGTCAAGCCTCAAAGAAATCTATGCGTTCTTTATTCTTTGCTTCACATTCACCTGAAAAAATAATGGAAGAATCAAATAGTTTAAAAAGTGAAAATATGCATGGACGATGGACGCAATTCTTACAACTAGGTGGAAAGTCAAGCGCACACAATTTTTCTGCCATTAATCTTATCGCACTTACTGTTTCTTTTACTTCTGTCTTGCACAGTAAGTATCTGTCTGGCTGTGTTGTCCTTTTATTTGTGTAATTTCTACTTTCCTGGAGACTCGAGTATGTGGCACGAGTTCATATTTTCCACAGTTATTAATATGATTCTTGAAATATCGTATCAGATATTCCTCCCGTTGACATTCCCCAAACGAAATCACCTTGTGAGAAATGGACCGAGGTTGTACTTAGTGAAGCGAAATAAAGATTTCCATGAGAGATCTCCCTGAGAGCTCTAGAATCACCACCTTCTTCGCAACTGTATAGTAGAATCGGAAATTGGTCCCTTGCAATCAGTTTTCTGCTCTTCGGGGAAAGTCAGTACTAGGAAACAATACCTGTTGATGAGAAAAAGTGACAAGGGATGACAGGTCTTCACACCACCACCTGACACTTCTGAGCGTTGTAAAGCAGGACATTGCCATTTCACTTAACGACCTCCGATACTTTCGAACAGAAGGTTAATTTCGTTCACCGTAAAAATGCTGCTGCTGTTAATTCCACATGCAATTTGCAGACACCCGTGCAGAGATGAAAGAAACTGAGAGTTAAGTACTAAACAGCCAGTAGAGAGTATAATTAATGTCAAAAGCCGACAGCTCTCTGTTTTCGACCATTGAGCTGAGGTAACCTGAAGGACACCACTGGTAATTAGGTGAAGAATAGCGCAACTGAAGGGAACACAGTGCAGTTTGAAGAAGCGATCGATCCTCACCCGAGCTAACTAGGCCTTCGATACCTCTGGGGTCGGGTAAATTGGTCCAGACATGTCCGGTAAGGTAAGGTCGTTGACTTTGTACAGCGGCTGGCTAGCGCAATTCATCGTGTAGGCCCAATACGTATCCGCATACCCCTACGAATACGAATGGACGCGTCCTTAGGAGACTGGTAAGATCTTATGATCAACGCTGGCACCTTTACCCCTACGTTTACCTATGGGATACTTGAACGTAGGTATTTTCGGACTATCCTCTAATGCATTCAATTCGGATGCAAGCACGAGCAGCAGCGTACGTGTCTTGCTCAGAGTCGCTGATGGTAATGGTGGAAGGACAATTGAGTTCTCTGAATCGAAAAACCAACCTCTTCTCATTGCCAAGTCAAATAGAATCAGTAACCGAGCAATTTTACCGCTGAGCATTTGCAGCATTTTTTTTCACCTACAGCGTCAAACTTGTCTACACAATTTTCATTTTCGGTTTACCCTTGTTATATCTCGAAAGGGCAGAAACGTTAAATCCTCGAAGAGTCAGCCCCGTCCCTGTTTTGAAATTCTTGCCGAGCAATTGTAGTTTGCGCATCAATAAATGAATAAATAGCAAAATGAAGTAGACTGTCCACAAAACAACATATACATATATTCTGTAAAGACTCCGGCTGAGGCTCTGGAGCAACTGCGAAGGGTTGGGATCCCTGAACCCCTGCAATTCTCTCCTTTCTTCGATGCGAGAACCTTGGTTGCCAGCGCTCGTTTCTAGCAAAGTTGGCAAACAATTCGCAATAGTTATGAAATAATGGGTTTGTGTAGAGGTGCGAAATCACGCAAGGGTTGGATTTTTGCCCTCAGGAGAAAAGCAGCCTCCTCGAAGCCGTTGCTTATGATTGTAGAATTCCACTCCAATCCTTTCCAAGAGCGCTACGATATGTTCCTTCCTTCCTAGAGAAGTTGTTATAATTGGATGCTGTACTAGCATATATTTCGATTAATTAAATATAGAAAGAGATGGAGCCTTGAAACACTAAAAGAAGACTGACGAGAGATGTGAATGGGGTTGCTTAAACGCTCATTCTGTCACGCGAAGTGTCACATCACAGATTTTCTTGTATATTATTATGACATTTCGAATTGTCGATATTATGACCTGTTCTTAATGCGCTCGCAAATAGTAGTATTTTTCGAAGTCTCTGCAAAAAAAGAAGAAGTTGGACGCTAATATGAACTTGTGGTTGGATAGCTGGAAGCCTAAATTCAGAGTAGTCTCTAATCCACAAGCATTTACGAATTGAAAAATTACGTTCACATTTCAGAAACATTTACGAAAGCACATTAACTGGTTGGCTCCGATTGGTCCTCTTAGAATGCGCCATGCATTCGTCTTTCATTTGGAATCGGAGATATGTTATGAGTAGAAATTTAGTCCACACGGTACATACTTGCGTGGGATGGCCTGCACAAAGCAGAATCTTTGCCTTTCCAAACAAATCTGCCCCGGAGGGATTGAAGACGTGGCTGGCACGGGCGGAGATCGATCAATCGACCGTGCGGGAGTCAGTAGCGCTTCTTGTGAATGCGCCAGATCAATTCTTGGAAGGCAAATCCCACATCATGTCTTATACAGCTTGTCGTTCAAAATATTTTCCAGAAGCTGAAAAAGTGGTCGACTGTTGCAATTACTTCCCGAGAATACGGCCATTGAGGAAAGGTAATCAATTTCCGTGTACTTAGCATGAGTTCGAGATCAGCTTTCTAATCTAATTTCCATTTTCTGTTTCATTCCTCTTCTGCATTTCTTATCTTATGCCGATTGAATTCTGAAATTGAGCTGCGGCCGTCCGGGTTCATGTGTTCTTTTTCTATCTGTTTTCTGCCTAAATTTTGATTCATCTTATTCGCCCTCTCCTCACTACCACCAGTTCGCCGCCATGGGCGTAAGTGATCGCTCTTTTCAGTTCATCGGAATGTCTTCATCTGTCATCCAATAGGCAAAACATCTGTGAATATCGGTGAATATATATCACATAGCAAACAGCCGTTGGTAGCCCAACATCAAGGAGCAAGGGTTGAGTTGTTTTGACTTGGAATGAGGCAATCAGCTCTTCTTGACTCAGCAAGCGGAACGTTGGATTCATATTCCATGAATTTTGCTAAAACGTCGGTAGCGCTTATTTTATGTTCATATCCAATCCTTCACTGTTCGCTTTCCTCTGCAAAAAAAAACTCTGTAGGTTAAGCACTTACTTTAAAGTATTCTGCTGGAAAGAACCTTTCTTTATTGTATCATGAAGTTCAGAGCACCACAGGGAACAAATTGACGGATTTGTAATTTAGAAACATTCGCTGAGCAGAGAAACTGATACTGTTCAGGGCAAATGCGGGACACCTGAGCAATTATCTAGGACCGAGGTGTGCTCATTTTCTTCCCAACTCGCTGTTTGAATGTTAGAAGGTCTTTTGGGCAATGAAAAAAATCGAAAAAAATGAAAGTGATTTCTTCTCAGATTTTTTGAATATGACAGTTTATTTAAATACAGCTTTATAAGAGATTTACTCACGAACTTGTTCGCGTTGTGGAAAAACTTAATTGTTTGTATGAGACAAAAGATCTTGTTCCTTAAAATACTCAAGTTTGGTGCAATTTCGTCAACCTTTTACGGACACAGAGATTTTTATGCATTTGACTGGAGGTCTCAAAAATGTGCATTTTTGCCCTTAGAAATTTTGACCAAAAAATATATAGTTCACTGCCAATCCGAACTACTCATTTGTCATCTTTTACATGAAATCAATCATGCTCTGTCGAATTATGACCTTGGTTTGATTTCATGTCCAGTGGCTCATGAGATATAGTCGTATGCACATGAATGTACATATAAAACGCATTTGAAATAAAAAAAATCCCCGATTTCGCAGCAAGTGAATAGTTCAATGTATTTCCGAGTAAGATTACTAATACTACCAATTGGACTGGATTCCTCTTGTTTTAGACTATTTGTTTTCAAGAATGTAAGGTAGCATATCATTCTGATACTTGCTTAAATTTCTATACTGTATGTGTGTTTTCGCGGACTTGGGTACAGCAAATGCTTCATCCAAATTTTCAGCTCTTCATTTCAACTCCTCGTTCTTTCTCATCAACACTTTTGTTTAATTTTATAACGTTGGTGATTACGTTCTCTTCACTTTACTAGCAGGAAAATGTAGATGAAGAAAGAATTGAAGGAAAATGTACAAGAAATAACTTCGTCAAGAAAACTGTTACCATCGCGTACCGCATAAAGAACAAAATAAATGTAATGGCGATCACGTAGTTTTTATTTCTGCGTCTTTAGTCGGAATCCGTTGTTCCCTCTCAGTCGATTTACATTTCAAATAGTTTCTTCTCTCTTGAA
Source organism: Nippostrongylus brasiliensis (assembly GCA_030553155.1). Taxonomy (NCBI): domain Eukaryota; kingdom Metazoa; phylum Nematoda; class Chromadorea; order Rhabditida; family Heligmosomidae; genus Nippostrongylus; species Nippostrongylus brasiliensis. The sequence continues at coordinate 33,201,359 of CP130735.1, read as the reverse complement.
TCTCAGAATATGATGCTTCGCAACAATCTGCTCTTCGACCAGTACATGTCATCGTTTTTCTGATGAAAAATGCTGAGGCTTGATACTCAGCTGTAAGGGTGCCCGAATCCTCAGGAGATTTTCAACTGACTGACTCACTGCCACTGCAGTAATATTTATTTGCGAGCAATGTTGCGACGCAAAAACAGCTTCACCGATTGATTGAACTTTTTTCATGGTGCTATACTTTCACAATCAGCAAAAGCTACCAGCTAACTTATGGTATGAATCCAATGAAGAAGTTTCTGAACACTGTCTAATTTTGATTTAAACCAAAGGTTTCGACGTTGTCACCTTCGTCTGAGCATGGATTATCGACGATATCAGCAACATGCCCGCCCAAACACGATTACAATCAACAACCGTAGTTCTGAAAACCAACAAGAACGGCAAGCAAGCAGAAACCAAGCTCAACGGTGATGCCCACCACTAAACTCCCTCTTTCTCAGCTGCAGAAGTCACCAGGTGAATGAAATCCATACGAAAGAACACATAATCGTTTCTAGACATATTTCCAACGACTAAGTTTATAGGACAAACCTACCAATTTCTCCAAAGGTGTCTCTTTGAATTTTTTCGAGCCGCACGGTGAATTTGCAGCTCTTTCGGATTCCGTTACTGTTTACAAAGGCCTGGCCCTGGTGGCTTTGAATGATTTGCTTCGACACTCATACGAAGTAGCTCCTGACGATCGTTGTTATCTAGCATATTAGCACAACAATCCGTGGTGCTTTCCGCAATCACAGTGAAGGTCCGTGATGTGAAATGAGCAGATACCGCCCAACATTGCAGCAAGAACCACATTTGGACGTGAAGAATGTTCAGCAACGACTCTCTTCACTAGTTTTCATAGTTAGAAAACAACTAGAGATTTCACGTATTGAAATATTTCGTGCATCACAGTATATTATAGGTCTAATACTGCTCAAATACCTATCACTACGTGTTTATCGATCCACTCAGTTTTCACTTATCAATATCATATCCTTTATGATCATTCTTTTGATAAATTCTAATTAATTGCTGGTATCCACCAAAGTAGACCAATTGACAACAATAAGCTCGTAATCACTTAGCGTATGCGCCTGCGAATCGTTAAAAACCGAAGTCCCTACATCTAGATAAAGTTAAAGGTAAAGATGTCGACGTTGACCAGACCCTTACTGGGGGGGGGGGGGTGTGCAATGATTTGCGGGGAACAGTTGCTATACCGAATCAGCGTCTCTACCTATCCAGACGATTTGGTAACTATTTATTTACCCGGCCCGGGAGGGTTGGAAAGATTGGTTTGCCCGAGCCGGATCGATCGTTCACCTACGCGGGTAGCTAGCGGCTTGAATATCCTACTCCTGTTGCAGAAGAGTGAGTCGTATCATTTTCACACTGTGACAGAAAAAGCACTTTTTTCAAATATGTGGCCAAAAATTGTGAACCAGAGGCGCTAATTTTTAGCGAACTGTTAATTGTTGGAGTTTGAAACTGCTCAATGTGACGTGCTTTTCGGCGAGAGTAAATACGAGATTTTTTACAGAGCTTAAGCGACTAATCAGAGAGAAATGAAAAAATGTTTTTTGAGAGGTGAAGCCGGGCGATTATGTTTTTGAGACGAATGCACACAAAATCAACTATGGACGTTGATTTAATTTCTTTCAGAAAAAAATAATACATCAGGACATTCTCCAATTAGGACTAGGAGTACAGCACGTAACTTTCTACAAGTGGATTCCTTTCGCAAATGTCAAATGTGAAGATCCTGCATCCCAGGCTCCCAATTGTCAAGAATCCAATACCCAAATTTTTTGCAATATTTATGAACTGCTTGATGAAAGTCAGTAGTAGGAAGTCTTTTAAAGTGAGAAGTATGCACTTCCCTTCAATTACATGTTTTGTTAAAACGAACATTGAGAAACCTCAGCATTGAAAGCAGCACCACCTATTCAAACACGGCTGTCAACAATTTCCGTTTGCCACCATTCTGTAGAGAAATTTTTGCTGCACTTTGAAGCTTTTCAAAGCTGCTTTCCGCTTTTCTCCTTCTTTTTCGTGTCCGCTCCGAAAAAAGGAGGCTCAACAATAATTTGTCCAACGCTCGCCGTAAATCTGTAGATAACGCCACTTTGAGGGGCAATGAAGATGCCTGACTCGATTTGATTTCTGTTTTCCAAGACAGCGCGTGCTCACTAATGCTGCAGCTGCTAAAATAAACAATCACTGGTAGGATTGAAGAATTAATGTCAACTCGAACTTTGTTTGATTTCTGCTTTCCAGGGAAACCAATGTTCATCAAATCTGCTGCTGAATCAAGCAGCCGTTCCCAGGCTTAAAGAATTAGTGTCATTTTGGAGTTGTTTTGAATTCTGATTTCAAATGGAAGGCGCCTTCGGTTCATTTTCAATTGCATTTCTCAGACCTAACAACAGTTGAATGACTCATATATTTCGAGATGCTAAGTTCCACCAAATATATAAGTCACTCATCATTCACCTAGCATCTCCAAATATATGTATAACTCATTCAACCAGTTCTAGTCTATAAACCGCTAAACAAAAAGCGGCAAATAGCAGAATAGACCTAACAATGTTCAAGCTTTGCAAGCCGAGCTGGTTTCCGATATTTAGGACCTGTTCAGGTTTTCTTCTGCGTTACGAACACCCAGAACTTGAGGCTAGAGGTGTTTTCAAGCTAGAGGGGTGCCAAACACGTTCGATTCGTGTTTTCAAGTGACAAGTGTCCAGCTTTCAGCTCATTTCTTTGGCAGCGATTCTACTGAATAGGCAATAGCAACTATTCAGCGAGTCACTGGCGGAAAACACTTAGCAGGATAGACAATACAGCGAAAAATCCCCAAAAGTCATTTTGGATGCCCACAAATGAGACTTACTAGGCTGGCAGCTAGCTTCGTGATCCCACTACAGGCATGCGTGCTCCAGCTGGCAGAGGTTGACGTAGGATGTGGAAAACATATAGAACAATTCTAAGAGAATCTTGCAGAGGAAGAAATTTTCTGATTTCTTTTGAGGCCTGATCGTTGAAGTGAAACTGATCCAATTCATCTATCATGTTAACTTTCATTACATAGTTAGTGCTTCACGAATGCGAGCCAACTGTCACTACTTACAGTAGTTCGCGAAAAGATATGTCACCTTGCATTTTTAGGTGCAGATCGGTGAAACCGAAAGGAAGTTTATTCCAGTTGACGGTTTTAATAACTCTTATTGAAAATACACTAATATGTGCCCTTGTTGGGAATTCTAGATTTTTTTTGAAAATTTTTAAACTCATTTTCATATGCATTTTTAAACGAATGTATCTTAGGAACCACTGAGCTTCTGCTTGTCTTGAAGTGATATTCTGATAGAACATGATTAGCTTGCTCTAATAGGCTATGAATTTTTGTTGCAAGACATTAATAAACCATAGAATTTTTTATGTGAATTTTTTCATGGTCAAAAAATGGTGAAATCATGGGAGAATCTTTCATATAAAATTTTATATATCAGTAACCAGCAAATGAGATGGTGGCGACGTCCGCTCCTCCACGTTGGTGCCACTGGAAACTCCTCAACTACTTTGAGGTGAGCTGATCGCGGACTATCGAGTTCCGGCGACAGGCCCTGGTGACAGGCCGGCCGATGGAGAAACCCGTCACGTCATATGGTTAGATGACGCAAAGAGTTCATGTGAAAGCTGCGGCGTCCGCGGTAACCGACGCCCACTCACAAGGCCCGGTGAGTGGTGAAAGTATGCGAGGGTCCTCGATGCAAGAAGGACGGCATCGAGGGGTAACTAAGTTAGTCCGAAAGTGTCAGAGCGATGTTGTGTCGAAGCAAGAAGGACAACATCGAGGGTCAAGCAAGCAAGCCCTAAAGTGTCAGAGCAGTATGAAGACACGTGTTGCAACGCTGAATGTCGGTACGTTGACAGGTCGCTCGAGCGAGTTAGCCGCCGCTCTGGAGCATCGTAGAATTGACCTGTGTGCGTTGCAAGAAACGAGGTGGTCTGGCAGTAAGTCGAGAGATATTGGCCGTGGCTTCAAAGTTCTGTACTTTGGTAGCCCTAAGACCACGAACGGCGTTGGAGTTGCTGTATCCGAGCGATTCCGTGACTCAATTGCGGAGGTAAAGCGCTTCAATGATCGCTTAATGAAGGTCGTAGTAGTCACGGAAGAGAGGCGACTTCATTTCTTCACTGCGTACGCCCCGCAGACCGGCTGTTCCGACGAAGTAAAAGATGAGTTCTGGACGTTGCTCCACGAAAAGACAACCGAGATTCCGTCAGAAGAAATGGTTGTAGTCGCAGGAGATCTCAATGGTCATGTCGGCATATCGAAAGATGGATTCAAATGCCATGGAGGTTTCGGCTACGGAATACGAAACGAGGACGGTGAACGTATTCTCGAGTATGTGTGTTCGCATAATCTGGCTATTACAAACACGATGTTTCGAAAGCGTCCATCACATTTGGTCTCGTTTTATAGCGGAAATACGAGATCGCAGATCGACTATGTGCTCGTAAGACGTCGTGACGCAAGGCTCGTCAGCGACGCAAAAGTAGTGCCTTATGAGACGGTGGCCACCCAACATCGTCTGCTGATCTGCACAATGAAAATCACACCGCCCAAACGAGAGAGGGTCGAGCGGTGCGGACATACCCGCATCAAGTGGTGGCGAATAAAAGGGAACGAAACCAGGATGATAGCAAGAATACGGATGCCTCCGATCGCGAGTGTTGAAGAAACGTGGCAGTCGATGAAAACGGCGGCCTGCGAAGCGGCACGATCTCAGCTTGGGGTAACCAAGCCAGGTCGCCGAAGGATTGATAAGCAGCTGTGGCTTTGGACAGATGAGGTCAAAGAGAAGGTTCGAATGAAGAAACGCCTCTACCACACCTTCTTACAGAGCAAAACTGCCGACAACTGGAGCGCGTATCGCGAGGCAAAGAGAGCAGCCAAGAAGGCCGTGGCTAACGCAAAGGCGGCTCACTATGAGGAAGTTAACAGATTGCTCGAAACGCGCGAAGGTGAACGGCATATTTATCGACTTGCGAGATCCCGACAACGTCAGTCTGAAGATGTTGAGAAGTTTTATGGCGTGAATGATGAAAACGGCCAACTCCTAATGGATCGCGGAAAGGTTATGAGGAGGTGGCGTGACTACTTTGAGAAAATTTCCACAGAAGAGTTCCCTCACCCACCGATACCGCACGCTGAGCCTGTTGCTGGTCCCATCCAGCCTGTCTCTGTCGAAGAAGTGAAGGTGGCATTGAGGAGGATGAAGCCCGGCAAAGCAACTGGTCCGGATGACCTTGCTGCTGAACTGTGGAAGTCACGCTGCTGGAATTCCGCTGTCTGGCTCACGTCCTTTTTCAACCAGATCATCGCGGAAAAGAAGATGCCCTCCGATTGGCAGCGAAGCACGACAATACCGATTTGGAAGAAGAAGGGTAGTCCAGCGGACTGTACTACTTACAGACCGATTCGTCTGCTTTCTCACACCATGAAGGTGTTCGAGCGTGTTATCGATAGACGAATCCGCGACATCGTTGAACTATCCACCAACCAATGTGGTTTTGTCGCGAACTGCAGCACTACGGATGCGATCCATGCTGCTCGGCTTCTGGTAGAGAAGCATCGTGAAAAACAACGGCCACTACACATTGCATTCCTCGACCTCGAAAAGGCGTTCGACCGCGTACCGCATGAAGTGATCTGGTACGCACTGCGAAAACAGATGGTTCCTGAAGAGCTCATAAATTGGGTCCGAATTCTGTATACGAACCCAAGAAGCAGAGTACAGGCGGCTGCTGGAACATCTTCGGAATTCCCAATTTCGGTTGGGGTCCACCAAGGTTCGCCGCTCTCTCCTCTTCTTTTCATTGCTGTGATGGACGCCGTCACGCGTGACCTGCAGAGTCCAGTCCCATGGAGTCTGCTGTACGCGGATGATGTAATGTTGGCGTCTGAAGACAGGGAAGAGCTTGAGCTCCTCGTGCAGTCCTGGAGTGATCGGCTGGCGCAGTTTGGACTTCGTCTCAGCGTCAGTAAGACGGAGTACCTCACCACCCAAGTGAATGATCCAGGAACAGTTAAGGTTGATGGAACCGAGCTGTCAAGGACAAATGCCTTCAAATATTTAGGCTCGACGATAGCTTGTGATAGTAGTCTCTGCTGTGAAGTGAACAACCGAGTCAGCAGCGCTTGGCTTAAGTGGCGCGCGGCGACAGGTGTACTCTGCGATCGGAAAATGCCGGAGCGACTGAAATCGAAGATCTACCGTACGGTAGTGAGACCGGTGGCTCTGTATGGAGCCGAGTGCTGGCCTGCTACGAAAGAAGTTGAGCGCCGCCTTAGCGTTATGGAGATGAAAATGTTGAGATGGATGGCTGGCGTTACACGGCTAGACCGTATAACGAACGCTGACATAAGGGAGCGATTTGGAGTGGTCCCGATCGCTGAAAAGCTTCGCGAAACCCGTTTGAGATGGTACGGGCACGTGCTTCGGGCAAGCGATGACACGGTGTGTAAGATAGGACTCGCTCTCGACGTACCAGGAACAAGACCGAGGGGACGTCCGAAGCAACGCTGGCTGGATACGATACATGCCGATCTAAAGACAGTTGGAGTTCATCCAGACCAGGCGTATGATAGATCGTTATGGCGTCAGAAAATTGGTAAAGCGGACCCCGCTTCGAGGCGGGAAAGACGCTAAAGAAGAAGAAGTAACCAGCAAATGAGATACCATCAAATTAGGATATGTGATAGCATTAGATTTTCTCTTTCCCACGCATATTTAACTTTGGAGAATAGCCGTCTGATTACAGAGAAAATAGCTAATGAAATTGCATTTACACAAGCGGCCGTTTTACGAATACCCGGAGGGCATTCGACACCAGATTTCTCTAGCGCATAGCAGACTTATTGCTTGCTAGGTACTTAACAGCTAGCAAAATAATTCCCGCTATTATTCAGAAAATCATCTGTTGTTGTATGCATCAATATCCCGCCACCGTACGCTGCGCGGGTTTGTGCCTCATTTTCTCTCGGTCCAACTAGAAGACGATTTTCTGAATAATAGCGGGAAATATTTTGCTAATGGCTTAGCATAGAAGAGAGATGTAGGGATGGCAACAAACAGAATATGCATTCACGCTTTTGGTGTGACATCTTGACCGTTGCGCTGCCGCACCTGGGAAGACTGGGAGCAGTTTCTACAGTAGAAATGTGACGTGAAGTGTGGGTTATACCTGCGTACTTCTGAAGACCCACACTTCATCCTAGAAGGTCCCAATGGGCCCATTTCCACTCCATCAAAAATCGTTCATGTATTTCCCTCATAATGACCGAGTAGACGTTCGTCGATATCGAACCAGCTTTTATTAAATGCAGGTGCTTCAGTGGGTTTATTGTGATGTGAGAGAGAATTAATAACGTCTTTATTCGGTGACGGTACTAAGAGCAAGTAAGTTCACCCTCTCATGAGGAGGCCCGATTAACGGCCATATGCAGTTAGGGAGTTAGGAATCATCGTCGCCGATGACTACGGGGCGGAATGTTTTTTAATTACATTAATTTCATAATTCTCATGCATGCCATCAACTATTAACAAATCGTTTCCAAAATGGGAAAAGCTCTGCCTTTAGATATCTATAGCTTTGCCTTTACGTTTAATTGCAAAGAAATTGTCTGCACTCTCACCACCGCCTGATCGATGCTTGTCTTTCTGAGTAAATGTTTATGTCATGAAAACGTTCCGCTAATAAACGCTGCATGCACCAGTTATACACTGAGCGCCCAGGAAACGATCACTTCATATTTCATATTTTTCAAAATTTTCATGTATTATTATTTTTCAACCATATAACAAGAAACAAATCGTAACAAACTGAATATGCTCTAAAAAAGAAGAACACGTGTTAGACAGGTGTAAGGATAAAAGAGTAATTAAGAAACACTTTTCCATTTAGGCGAAAGATTTGGAACGTCCCCTGCCGCTGGCCAAAATATATTTAACTAACAGTTCAGCAGCACAAAGTATCACAGGGCGGCTCACTTCCTCGAACAAACTTAAAAATTACTTGTCACTCTGACAAAAGCTCTTTCCCTTCTACTGCTTCGGTAAACTGAAAACCTAACACCTCTCAATGGAGTGGCGCTATTTTTGGCGGTCTTCTTTGTGAGGAAAAAGACTAGCTGAAGCAGGTTTCCTGACTCTGAGAATAATCCAAGGCATGCTTGACGCATTTACGCCAAATCGTTTCTGCATTCGAAGGTAATTGTCCGTCTACTTGGTGGAATCTGTTCTTACGCCGTCGGTGAAAATTACTGCGCTTTTTCATAGTCTGAGCCTTTCAGTCGCTCCTGTGCTACGGAAAATGCATGAATTCATGCGGAACTGGGAACCTTCGAAAATAGCTACAATAGCGAATGAGTACCTGTACATAATGTAACGGCTCCATGTGTCCCTTTGCTGAAATATAATAGCTAAGTCATCCTATTGCTAAATTTGAAATTCCGGCAACGTAACAAAAACGATTGCAGGATCGCAATCCACACACTTCATAACAACAGTGCAGCAGTTACAATCTGCTTTTATCGTTCTTCTAGAAAGTAGAAGATGCTTGCATGATTTTAAGGAGTATGTCGTATAGTCCTACCAATAAAATATCTGTTTGTCAACGTTAGGTTCTCGCCGCGATTGCCCGTTATCGTACTCCCAGTGAACCTATACCGTCCGTGCCGTCTGCATTGACGTCCGATTTCAATATTTAAGCTAAGAACATCCATATCAATAAAAAGCCTCGTAATGGGCAGACGAACTTCTATCGTAAGGAAATCATCAGGCTTGTAGAACACTGGACAGAATTGTAGAACACTGGACAGAATGTGTGCGCATTCCATCAGCAAGGAAAGGCACTATATCTCGGAAACTTGGACAAAGTTTGGTCTTCCATAATATTGTCCACGGTCGGCCTGGCCTTAGACTATAATGAGATCGTCTAATTTGATAGTGGTTAGGGCTAAAAAATTGTAGGCTGCATTTCTTTTCCAACAAAGTGGTACCCCTCATGCATTTGTGAGTTTTAAAGCGGAGATCATTAGTGACGTGAGTTTTCTTTTCTTTTTTTTATTCCATTTACCCCAACAGTGTCGTTCAGGTATTTGTGACTAGCCGATTCTTTTCGTGTTTGTGTTTTGTCAATGTCAATGGCATGCATGGGACTCCCTCAGCATTTGTGGTATGGAGATGTGGAAGTAAACCGTCTGTGTCGGCTTGAACAAAATAAACCTTTCTGCTCAAAGATAGCTCGGATCATCTTTCAGAATTACAAAGTCGACATGGCTGTGCGACCACTATTTTGTCCTTCCAGAGAATTAGCAATGAATGAGATGTTCTGGTCCTGTTTTCTTTAAGACACTAATGAATTCATCGTTTGTTTTCTGTTTGGTGGTTTCTGGCGACGACGATAACCTGTTCTTGTGTCTCACAATTTTCACTTTCTTCTCGCGCAAATAGGAAACGCTTGGGCATTCGATCAATCCGAAGGCAATTTGAGAATGAGATGAAACTGTGTTTAGTTGGAATGGAATACAAGGTCTCCATGGGGAAACTGCATTAGCTTCTTCTGAGAAAACTTTTCGAAAGGACGTTGGAAGCTCCTCGGACATGGACCGTTGTTCCTCGAAATCTGCACTTGGGCTACGTTGTTGTAGCTCCGCTGTCTGTTGCTATTCTATCCACTGACGGCTAGGTAGTCGGGATACCATTATGTCAACAAAAAGCTCCGGTGTTATCCTTGCCATGGAAATTCATCTACACATTGGGTTCAATGCGACTCATTTGGCTTTAGTTCATTTCATCTAGCTCTACATGTTTCAAGCTTCTTGTTGTTTTTTCTTCAAAAAATCCCTCTGCTGCCTTTGATATAGCTATTTCTAGAAAGTCGGAAAAGTGTCGTCAACGTCATGGTCTACGTCGTTTCCAGATGTTTCTAGCCTATAAAATACTTGAAATATCCTTCCTTATTTGGCTTTTTCTCTGATAGTTTATCTCTATCAAGAAAGCGTATATCGCGATATTTACAGATTACACTGCTTGTACACTTTAACAGGTTTAGTCAGCTTAATTTATCATATACATACATACACATGTTGTTTGCCTTTTCTTTAGGATCATCTATCTCCATGCGTATTGTTTTGTTTATTTCGTTTCTTTTTGTTTTTAGTAATCCGTTTTAGCTCTTCCTTGTTTGGTTTTTTTGTCTTTAGACCTTTAGTGGTAGAGTTTCTGTTTGTTTGAATGTTTGTTTTTTTATGCCTCGGTTTTTCTACACGTATGGCAACATACGTGTCTACAATAAATAAATAAAAAATATAATGTTCACGTGGTGCTAGCCTAGAAAGGGGCGCTTCTAAAAATTGATCGAGCGGTCGATCCCGGTTTGGGATAACTAAGTCTTCCATCCTTCTGTAGTCAGGTTAATTGGTACCTTTTCCTCTACCTTTATTATAAGTAAATGTTTGCTTAGTCACCAATGATTTGGTGAAGATCGATCACTCAACCGTTCGGGTGCCAGTAACGCCTCGTGCTGCTGCACCTCCGCCCATTTATTTCATATGATCTAATTTATTTATTCATTGCAGACACGTATGTTTCCACACGTGTAGAAAAACCCAGGCATAAAAAAACAAAAATTTAAACAAACAGAAACTCTACTACTAAAGGACTAAGACTAAAAAAACCAAACAGGCAGAGCTAAAAGGGGTTACTAAACACAAAAATAAACGAAACAAACAAAACAATACGCATGGAGATAGATGAGGGAAAACAGGAACCAGTGAAGTAATAATAGCTAGATATCCTAAAGAAAGGCAATCGACATACCGCAACATCTCAGCTAAGGGGAGCGTCTGGCAACCACTTGTTTACCCCTCTTTCATATGCAGACAGTTTTAGGCTTATATACCCTTTGGCAAGCATTTTGGCAAATGTGGGAGTTACCCTGCAGAAGAAGAATCTGGACCTGATGCTCGTCCTGGCAAATTCGCGTCTCAATTTGAATTTTCCACCTCTTGTGACCGAGGGGGAAACTTCAAAATCGCCTGTTGTGTTCAAACGAACAAAACCGTTGAAAACTTTATAGGCCATAACTAAGTCATTTTTGACTCGTCTGCCTTCTAGACTAAAAAGGTTGAACAATTTTCGACTCAGCTGCGTGGCTTGGTATGGTGGATCTATAATCTGAACCAAGGCAAGGCAAAGCCAGCTTTCGCGTAAAGCTATTTTGTACGCTCTCCGAAAACAAAATCTCCTTCTTCAACAAGGAGTTGAAAACGGTAGTCCTAGATTCCACTATTGGTCGGACATACCGGGTGTCCCAAAATAACGTGGTGAAACTTTTATGTTTTTCTGTGTGAAAATGTGGATAGGAAATACGACGGTGACAGCGCCATTTTTCTCCGCACATCTCCCCGGTTCGGGGAGTGAGGTTTGAGTTCGACTGGACGAGCACGAAGATTTTCCGAAAACGTCAAATCAAAGAGCTGCGATTTTGGAGCTTCACCTCCAGGGAAAGCGACAATACGACATTGTGCGCTTGCTCGGTGTCGCACACTCGACTGTTTCCAAAGCGAATCTTCCGTTCGTGAAGATTGGCAATGAAGGCGGCCGTACAAGAAGGGGTAGGAAGTGCAGCGCCAACACGAGCGGGATCCGCAAAATCATCAGAAAGCGGGTTACACGAATTTCTAAGATCTCCATGAGGAAAAACGCCCGGGACATCGGAATTGGCTCCCCTTTAGCGCATCGAATAGCCAGAGAGAAACTCGGACTTAATCCGTACAAGATTCAGAAAGCACAGCATCTGACGGACAAAAACGACTCGAACGATGCCAGCAAATTTGGTGCGTGCCGCCGATCACGGATGGAAATGGATACTGCTCACTGATGAGAAGCTGTTCACCGCGGAGCAGGCATAAATTCACCAGAACGACATATTCTGGTCTACATGAGCTCCTGGTACTTTTCCCACTACAAGCCGTCGTCAAAATCCGCATTCTGTCATTGTTTGGAGCTTAGTCTGCGCCAGCTGAGAAACTCCCCTTGTCTTCGTGGATCAGGGGGTGGAAGTCAATCAAGATGTATATCTACGAGCTACTCTTGAACCCATGGTCCTTCCCTGGGCCCAGCAGCTCTCAGCAGCGCACCATGGACTCTCCAGCAGGACTTGCTCCTGCGCATACTGCGAAGACAACACATGAATGGTGTAGGGCTAATTTCTCCGACTTCATCACGTCTTCGGAATGGCCGCCGTTTTCTTCTGATTTGAATCCGACGGACGACAGCGTGTGGTCTGTATTCGAGGCAAGGGTCAAAGTGAAACGTCACCGCAGTCTTGATTCCTTGAAGCAATCGCGGCGTCGAGGGTGGGACCGATTGACTCCGGGAGACCTGCGGCCCATCACCGAAAATTTCGTCAGGCCCTTTAACCTCTGGATCCGTTCTTAGGGGGGCCACTTCGGGACTATCAAAATATAATGTTACCTAGTGTTTATGCTGTTATTGCATGCTTTTTGTTTTCTTGAATTATTAGTTGTTCGTTAGTTACAATAAAAACCTTTATCCACGTTATTTTGGGACACCCTGTATATCCTATAGGCCATTACAAGCGAGCGAATATCTCTAGTCTTTAAAACCTTGAAAAGATTATAGATATTTTGCTTTTCTGAATTCGTTGCCCTTCCACTATTTGCAAGAAAAGGGTAGAGCTGGTCTATTACCAGTCGTAGCTCATTATTTCCGATACCATTCTCGTGACGATGACGAATATATCGAGCTTATTATTTGAAGAACATTTCTTCACTAAGCTTTATGTTAGCGTTGTTCAGTATGACGAGAGAAAGCGATAACGAGGACATTAGGGTAGTTCAATTCATCGGATTGCGCTATGCGTGGAAAATTCGTCGTCCGCCCTCTAAAAACCTGGAACCAGATCCTAATTGGTGGTGTTCGATGAGGGCGTTGGACTGCACTGAGCTTCCGCTTCATTTGTGAATTTCAACGCGTTAGCTGTTACTTCAGTGGCTTTGAAACTACTTCGCTGGCTGCTTGTTAATATCAGCATCCCTTAAATTGACCACTTTCTTTCGTTCCTTGATTATTTATTTCAAAGTTTTTAATAGGACACCATCGAGAGTGTCCTCAGAGAACAGTGCAGTCAGGGTTTATTGACTCTCCAGGATTGCATTCGAAAATGACAGTCAACCTCTCACTTTTGAGAAATGGCAACAACACCGAGGGAAACCTTTCGCGGAAGGCATAGGTATCGGAAGTACAATCTTTTAAGCCGGTTTTAAAGTTTAAAACCTGAGCGAATAGGGTTCGCTGTTGTTGCCCATTTCCGAACATATTTAGGAGCAATAACACCATATAATTCTAAGCCTAGGAATCAAAAGCACAACCTTTAGCGTCAGTGTCAACGTTCAAAAACTGAAGCGAATGGAATTTGCTGTTGCATATTTTCCACTATCCGAGCTTAGAAAGCCAATCGTAATATTCATGCTCAACCTTGTCCTATTTACATGCTGCCCATTGTCGTTGGCATGCTTTGTTTTTTCGTTCATTCTTCCTCTGTTCGTTCTAAGTCCTTTCCCTATCTTTCTTGTTCTATTTTATTAATTTTTAATATATTTGAAGTCTAGACGATGACGCAACATCTCTTTAAGTTTCATATATCTTTCCTGCCACTGCTTTCGTACTGAAGCATTGTTTTTACCAAACACATACGGCGATCCATTTAGATTTCCTGAATGCTTTGGATAGAGATTAAAGATTCTAGAGTCAGAATCTTACTTCGTCTTTGCTATGCGTCATTCTATGCCATCGCCTACAGTACTCCTTTTTCATATTCAATTCCCAGACAATCCTTCAGTTCTTATACCCTGTAGACGAGGCCAGCCGTCAAACGCTTCTTAAAAGTGCACTTCTTCTTTGTTCGTCTTCCAGTGGGCAACGACTCTTCATTTTATTTGACGCTTGTTTTCGATGTATCGAGCTTCTCGTTTGTTTTTTAGAGATTAGTAGTTCATAGATGTTCTCCTTAGCAATTTCCTGTGTTCAGGAACTAAAACTAGTGCTCAAAGTATTGTATTCTATTAGCCGAGACTGCTTCGAAATAGCAATTCAAACTGCTTGTAGGGTAAATTGGAATTTCATTCAAATTGAAATGATTACCGAGATCTAAAATTTACAGTTCATACCTCGTTGTACTCCGAGCAGGGTTTCCTGTCGAGTTTCATTGAACTTCCGCATACAGCAATTGTCCTTGCTTTTTGTAGTGTACATTGAGTTGTGCTCTAACGACGTAACGATCGAAATTTGTTCACTGCTCAGCAAGTGCTTACAGCCATTGTCCCTTCTAATTATTGCAGCTAATCATCAATTCGATTCCGTTCGCTTACTATTCTCCAAACTAGACGGACAAGTGAAGAAAAACAGCGGAAACAATTAGACTGTTTATGTTTTCGCCAAACAATAATTGCTTTAGTGGAAAAGGGAACAGAAATTACTAAATATCATTTATCACTCTTCTGCAAAAAGCTGTTCTTTGTTGCTTCATTTCAGTCAAGCTGCCCTTTGATTAGCCGAGTTTGTTTTATTCGAAATGTAATAGAATACCAAATGTTGCACAAAAAATGGCTTAAAGTTAGGGTCGGGTCGGGTTAGGTAAAGTTTTATGTTCTATGGCAGAGTGTTGCTTTTTAGTCTGTTCCATCCCCGTTGAAAACGGAAGAGAACCTTCGACAACAATTGAGAAGTCTCTTGAATGAGGAGTGATCTGTCGTTTGATATTGCGTTTCCAATTGCAAGGGTCCTTACAGACCAGACGACAACAATTTGAGCGACGAATTCGCAGTCTTCACCGCGGCGGTGACCGCGAGTTGCAACAGCTATCGATTAGAGCAATGCGGCCGCCGCAAACGTCGCGTTGGACGAGAATGCTCGTCGTCGTGTGTTTCGCTCAATTTCATTTATAATGGCTAATTCGTCGCTCAAATTGTACGTCGTCGGGTCTGTACGGGCCCTAACAATAAGATGCATGTATTGTAGGGGTAAGCGCCGCTACTTCCACCCGCACGTGAGCGACCCGCCTGGAGCCAAAGCTAACCAAACCTTCCATCCCTCCAGGGTCGGGTAAAATTCTACCACACATGTCTCAGAAGGTAGAAACACTGACTTGGTGTAGTGGCTGGCGCCCGTTAGTCACAGTACAGGCGGCAATACGCATTCACCATGTCTCCACGACTTTGAATGGAAGACAATTGCGTGGCTTGTCTTTGGACTGGTCAGTGTTGGGCACTTCCCACTTCCACATTTCTGAGCAATTTTTTGATAATTTCGACACTTCTGGCTCGACTTGGGTCATTTTTTATTTCTTCGAAACGTCGTCGAGGGAGTGGAACTATTTGGGATGCTGATCACGAATCTGAAATGTATCCTTCGATGGATGCAAACGATGCTGTATATCCACGGCTTTCAGTCTTAAGCGGTTTACCAAACCTATTGCAAGATACCGTGAGCGATCAGTCAGCAACACGATTAACCACAATAGACAAAATGTCGGTAAAATTGGTGAGTTAAACTTAATTGAGCACACTTAGAACTACTGGAATTGGCGGAATCGTCGGAAGTCGCTTTCGGATTCGTGATCAGCGTCCCAAATTTCCCGCAGAGATGAGCTCAAAGAAGAAAAGCTCCTATATCCCATATCCTGGACGCAAACGTGTAGAAGAGACATTAATGCTGCCCGGGAAATTTTGAAAAAGGAGAAGGGAAAACTGGGGAGAAAGGAAAAATCTGTTACGGAGAGAGTAGCGACTCAAATTTAAATGCTCCCATTCATTCAACACGAACTACTTTGACTTCCAGCTCTCATCCGTCACAACGATATGAGGCAGTAATCACATACTGATTTACCCGCTCCATTCGTTGAAGAGGCAGACGACCAACGACCAGCAGCAGCCCGTCTAGCCCTACGTTCCTTGGTCCCGATGTCTACTATGACTGAGGGTGCCATGGTGGACGCCGAGACCAAGGACATCCCCCTTCAAGATTTTCATCGAGCAAGCAGGCTTCGTTGCACTTTCAATTCGTAGTTTGGTGCGCGAACTACGAGAGACGGCCATCTTATGTCTGGCCCGATTCTCGAGAGCCAATCTCGACCGTTTCTTGCACTTCTGAGACACGAATTTTCGATTCTCCCTAGAGGGAATATTTCACTCTCACATCCTATATGATGGGATGTGCATGAATAACTCCAGCATCCCCTTTTTGTGTAATTTTTGGTCCACCGAGCCATTGGAATTGACGACGAACTTTTTCCACAAAGAATCGCTCTAGTGATTTGAACTCACCCCGTTCATCAAGGATCGCACTGAGTTGAGGAAAACCCCACGAGGGCTTGGTTTTGCCAGCTGACATTTGAGAAGTAAAAGTTGAAATTTCCAGAATGTTCCACAACGCTGTCAATCCTTTATCTACAAGAACCGCAAGGTTTATTGAATCCAATTCATTCATATTTTATGATTCGAATATATCAAGCTTGTCAACCGCCTTTAGTAGGCCGTTCCTATGAGGCACGAATGCAGTGGTCGATTAACGTTACCTGCAAGGTGTAACTAATCTTTGTAACGGAATGGAATAGTGGAGTTTTGTGAGGGTAGAGTAAGATAAATTACGATTTCCTTGTTGTAGGTATAGTAAGGTTAGACGACCCAGACGTGTTTTATTATCAGGGTGATCCAAAAGTTCGTGTGCAATTTAGATTCTGACTTTCTTTATTCACAACTCTAGAAAAACAAATAAATGGGCAACTGGCAATGAATTCTGCGTGATCGTGATACCCTAATTGATTATTTAACTGTTTTTCTCGAGTATGAATAAAGGCAGTTCGAGTCTGAAACGCTCACGAACTTTTGAGTCACCCTAATATCATGGTTTTGGTACTCGAATTCGGTGCTTCAAATACCCGCGTTTCAGGCTGTGGCTGACGTTACTCTGCAGAATACTTTTAACAACATTGGCTCATCTGCTTAATTATTCACACAAAATGACCAGCATTCATGCCAAAATTAAACAACAGGCTATCTTTAAATAGGTTTTCACGCATTGTTTTTGAGGGCTGATCTGCTAAGGCTAAATTGCAAGGTAAGAACTATGAAATTTTGTAGCAAATTGAGCTTCGCAATGGATTCATGTGAACTGCGTAACTTTTCATTTCGTTTCGTTGCGTTTCAATCATTTCGAAAGGAATGACAATGTTTCCCCCTTTCCACATACCTTTTTCGAAAATGTTCTTCCCTCTGCGTCGTGCAGTAGTTTGATTTATCAAACAATTGCTTGCCCCTCTGGAGGCGATTACATTGAAAGATCGACTGACCTTTTGAGTAAAATCCAAATCTGATTTTCAAATGTTTCTGGCACTAGTAGCGCAGCTGGCACCCAATTTTTTTCGTGAGAGATTGGCAGAAACCAAAGGTTGGTCTCGTGTGATGATCGATACCTCGTAAGCGCAGGTGGCAGCGGCGCCCTTTGCCAGCTGCGCCCCACACCCTGAACTGGTGATGAGATTAATGGAAAAAAGCCCTCAGATGTCTGGCTATTCAAACTCTAGGCGAGGATTTCACACACTGAGCTGGCTATTCCAACCGTTGTCAGCAGAATTCGTTTTTCCGAGGGTATCAGAGGCTGAAAAAAGTAATTCCTAAAGAAACAAAAAATAGAAAATGCGCTCTACTTGGCTTCAAGAGTTGAAGCATGGAAAAGTAATGCAGGCCTTAATTTTGGCATACTTGTGCTCTGGACAGAGTAGACAGTAGAAAGCTGTTCACTCGAAACAACATAAAATTGAATTCGGGGAAGAAAAGAGCTCAGATGCTCAGCAAAACACTTGAAATATAATAGATGCGGTATAAAATCGTCTTAATATCAGATTCAAGGAAAAATTTCCGGAAGTATTAGTAACAGACCTACGGTGAATGGAGAGAAAACCGAAAGAACTATTTGTATAGGTGGATGTACTATAGATTCCTGACGCTAACGAATGATTTAACGATCCTCTTAATGATGACTGAGAAGATCTGCTGGTTTTTTTTTTGCTGTGAAAAGTTGTCAGTGTTTGTAACCTAGCAACCCAATCAAGAGTCTATGTAGTCCTTTGGTCAGGAAGAGTGAAAATTACTGTGAAATTTCCACTCTCGGAACGATTCTACCCCTTTCGATTTGATTTCATATTCAAGACTTTCTATTCATATTTCATCTCATTCATTTCATTTATTACATGATAACACACGTGTTTCATGTGAAAGAATTAAGACAAACACCAAATATCAATAAGCATTCAGTGATAACGAGAAGAAAATGCCATTGAGAGCTAAAACAAAGAATAGCGCAATAGAGCAACTATCCATCAACTAGAAGCTGGTTAACTAGTTTCTTGAACTGTGCGAGTTTAGTGGGTATGGTGACATGTTTGGATATCCTATTGTATTCCGATGTGGCCCTGTTACAAAAGAAATGCAGTCTAAGATTTGATTTCGCCCTGGGCACGACAATTTTCAAACTACCTCCACGCGTAACTGACCCTCGGAATAAAAACCATTTACTCTTGTTTAGGTGTACCAACCCACAAAGGATTTTACAAATCAGAACGAGATCATTACGCTTTCTTCTGAACTCCAGTAAGTATGGAAACCTAGAGACTTATTTCGGACCCTACTACATTAACTTTCGTGTGAATTCATTTTGAACTTTTTCTAAAGCTTTAACAAGACATCTCTTGTAAGGCGAATAGATTGCCGTACCGTATTCTCATATGGGCCTGATAAACGTTTTATATGCTTTTATTAATACGGACGGATTCTTCGTTTTCTGCCTTCACGGGACAGGTGGTTCACAACTGGTTTTCTTTCTTTTGGAGTGTTTTTAGGTATGTCTTTTATGTTCCATGAGGAGAAGCCTCCTTAACCTGAACCGCGATGTTGACCCCACAAGAATATCCGCTGACAGTGCAGTGGGAGAAGGCATTTCTTCTGCTAGTTTACGTCCTTTATTGAGAGCACAAGGGGCCTGAATAGAATCCTTGATTAAGACTCCATTCAGCAAATGAGATAAGGTAAAGGTAAAGGTGAGTAGAGGTATGGTGAATACTTGTTTCACTTATCAATGGCTTACGGGAGTTAATCCAATTCAGTGTCATAACTTCTCTAGATAAGCTGGTAGCATTTTACCTTACCTTGAAGGTATGTTAGCGCGGACGATGATCGATCGCCGAAGCGTACTGGTGACGGCAGTGCTTCTTGCCACCGCTCTTACCTTGTGAATGGTTAACGACGTAAACCTCGAAACTGTCGCTCGATGTCCGTAAGAGATAAAACACATCTTACCACCGAGAAATCCTGTCTGACGTGCAAGCTATGATAATCGACAGGTTGATTTAGGGTTTATTCAGGCGTTGCGCATTGATAAATCACGGTTTGAGCCAAACTGCAGTGATCAACGATCATTCACAGTGGGACGGTTCCCTTCCCAATTGGCCTGTACATTGGAAGGAAGAAGGATCGAAAAAAAGCGTAGCAAAAGCTCATTGTCCGACTATAGAAAAAGGCTAATCCGTTGGATCTCCAAAATCCCTCATCTCACGGCAACCTATGTGCATGCGACTTACCAAAGCCTCGTTTGTCAGTCTTTCCTGGAAAGGATCCGAAAAAATTCTTCTCTACACAATCCTACCAGCGCTGTTGACCATGGATTCCTTGACGAGAAATTTAGTATAGAGAATTCGGACTTACGCTCATGAGCGACGACAATTCTATAGTCTTCACGTCAACTAACTAGGCTGAAGAAGGTGAAGAAAAAGGCGTCCAACCACTCAGGGTTTCTTCATGATTTTCGCGCAAAAAGTGATTGATCGACGACAGATTGTTAGATCGCAGATTGAGAGCTGTGGTCAGAACTCGGACCAACTGACGGGGAAAGTGCCAGAGATCGCCGGTGCTGCCCCAGACTGCTTTTATCATGTTGTACTTTTCCTTGGCTCAGCGTGAGTCTGCGGCAATTTAATGTTGTAGTGTTGATTTTGAACACAAACCCTGTCGAGGCATCACTTTTCATACACCAGTTCGATAGGTCCATTTCCTTTTTTCGAACCTTAAAATTTCCTGGCCAGTTTTCTTGGAAACTGGGAGTGTATTACAAAAAAATGACTAAAGCAGCAATAGAAAAATGTATGGACAACCATCTTTGGAAATGAAATGCATTCTCCAGGTTTTCTACCATACAAAATCTTGACGTTGTAAATTTTAACGGAAGCTACAGGTTTTAAACCTCGTTTGCCGAGCTTAGGAAAAATGCACTGAGAATAAGGAACTTCAAGATTGAATACTACGTGGTCGGGGCCTATGGGCCGCCACGAATCCATCTTATTTTTAGAATTGTAGAGACATGTTGAATGTGATTAGTGCCTACATATACAATGACTTGCGAAACTAGCCTCTGCACAATTTTGTGACTTCACCTTCCCAGGCAAGCCTGATGGGTACTTACCCAACAAAGACGGGATAAGGCATGGTTAGCCTGGGTGAAGATAGATCGCTCGAAAGTAACTCATCTTATCATTGCATTACATGCCTCCGCTCAAAAAAGTAGCAATAGGCGATACCTAGCAATTCTGACCGTATTCATTCACAAGGTTGTTTCCCGGAAGCCCGTTGCAGTAAAAACACAATAATTAAAAAATAGAATATTGAATAGACTTGCTAACTACATAAAGTCTACAATGATCTCATCGCTCCTGAAAGCCAGTGTAGGAAGGTGCTCAATAGCGCCTAATGATGTGATGGCAGACCGCTCTTCCTCAGACTGCCATTCGTCTCGTGTGGTTCGCGGGGCGTCGACGATGATAAATGTCCCATTCCCGCCAGATTTATTTTCCAATAAGCTATCAACAACGAAAAACAGCGAATGTCGTTGGTGAGGACTGACGGTAAGGTGGTCGGATACGTAGTTCTCACAGCGGATGGTCCGAAATAGAACCAATAAATCTGTCACATAAAACATCACAGTTTAAAGAATAGTGTCTCAAAGGGCAATCAGTAGCTCGGACAGAAAAAAGAAGCGACGGAGCATTTCAGAGATTGATTGAACTCAAATTTCCAATGAGTTCCTCGTGATTTTTAAAGTCAGCCGCTTTCCGCACGAGAAAGTGTTGTCTAAATCCCGAACCCGGGATTGGAAGTGTCGAAAGTGGGAGCCGTCGAAGGAGCCGGCATTTTTTTGATGCTGCTGACATCGGGCTTTTTTTTTACCACTAGAAATATTCTTGCTTATCAGTACTTGGTTTAACTTAGCCACATCCGAGACTATTTAAAAATATTTATTTCTCCTGTGTTCTAGTGCTATAGCGGTTCCATCACTGAAGCCCTGACGTGAGCCCATCGGAAAGCTTCATATCAATCTGGGATGACGCTGAATAAAACCGGATATTAAGACAAGTCCAAATTCCGTCAAAAGTCAGTCCTGGAAAGTATTCTAGTCTTTTCTAGCTACTGCTGTACGTACTGGACTACTATGTTGTCTCCATACCTCATCCTTATCTATCCTTTGTAACATTTCGTCGTTTGGTGAAAAACCGCTCAAATCAACTGGCGGCATTTTGATCGCCGCAATGCACCCTTTGTTCAAAAGTTGACTATTGAAATTGTTGAAAAACACATTCGCTGCCTATGAAAAATTTTCATGGGCACATCTTCTAAGCACTCACTCACTGTTCTTTTCGCCCTTGTATGTTATTAGAATAACTTCTTTGTTTTTGGTCTTCTATCGTAGTTCCAAATCTTTTTCCTTTAGTAAAAGAAATGACGCCAAGCCGGTTTGACTTTATTCAGCCACTTCTACTTCAACTGCTTTAACTCGCTAAGTTCATACGCCTGCAGACAATGCGTTTCTTCTTGGAGCTGTTTGAAAGGCGCAGCTCCTACATTAAAGGGTGTACATACATAGAAGTCGTCTTGCCTCAATAGTAAATTCAATGCTCTCTCACTTCAAAGCAAAATTGCGTCAGGTTTTTGAGGGAAAAAATATCTGCTCACAAATATGGGAAGCTCGAATAATGCGAATCAGAGATAATAGCCATTTTCATTTCCATAAGAAGATGTTTATTTGCTCGTGAGTGAGGTTTGAGCGTTGGCAACCTAGCCTCGCTTTCAAATTTCAGTTCAAATCAAGAGTTTTCAAGCGCTGTTGCGAGAGTTTCCACAATTTTCGAAACATCAGAAATCAGTTTATATTTTAAAAGCCTATAAAAAGATTATCGAAAGGAATCATTCTATGCATCAAATGCTGCAGGAATATATAAATGGATTTGTAAAGAAATATCTACCAGCATACTCTATCGTTCTTCTTCATTGATGATGTAGACATTCGATGATTTTGTTTGTAGAAATTCTCTGGTTTCGACTCAAAAAAGTGTCTGCAATCCATGTTTCTTTCGTCAGTGACATTTTTCTTTTGCATGGCGTCAGAGAAAAACGCGAAAGTTAACAGCACAAACCTCCCAAGTCCAAGTTTCCGTCAAGTTACATTGTACTGTAGGAAGGGGGGGGGGACGGAAATTGTATAGGGTGTCCCAAAAAAATGTACCCCGTTGTTTGAATTGCCATAACTTTGGCGAGAGTGAACCAATCAAAACGGATCATAGCTTGGATGAAAGCAAAGAAAAAGAGAATTCTCTGATGTGTATTTGGTGGGGATTGCGCCATGTTCGCGACCAAGGAATCGGATTTTTGAACCTGATTGATAATGCATGATTATATGCTTACTCTATTTTGGTTGTAAACAAGTGATATCGCTGCTACGAGCTACTTCTGAGGCAGTGAACATATCGACTTGCCGCAGCTTTTGATTAAGCATGGAACAACCTCAATATCGATCAATGATTGTAACCACTGTTTTAATCCACTTAAACTCTTCCAACAGTGGTGCAATGATGGAAGAAAGTTTAGAAGAATGTAAGATGTAGGAGCCACAAAGATTGCCCAATGCACTTGTCCGAATCGTCGGATTTTAGACCTGATTGAAAGTTCGTGCTTGTTCTACTTCGGTCGCCAACAGGTGATATCGCTGAGAGTGTCTCTCTTGGTGTAGTAAACATAAAAACATCAAAACGTAACAAGTTTTACAATATAGCAGTTGCTATAACATGCTCATCACAGGAGTCCTGGGTTTTTGAACGGAGCAAGCAGTATTGTACAAAAGCATCTCAAAATGCATGTTAAACCTGTTACGTTTTAATGTTTTTATGTTTACTGCATCCAGAGGAATGCGTATCAGCGATATAACCTACTGGCGACTAAAGTATAACAAGCATGATATCCGTGAACTTTCAATCAGGCCTAGAATCCGAGGATACAGACAGGTGCGTAACGCAATCTTTATGGTTCATACATTTTACGTTCCTCTAAATTCTTTTCCTATGATTGCATCACTGTTGGAAGAGTTTTATCTTCTCAAACAGTGGTTACATTCATTGACCGATATTGAGGTTGTTCCATGCTTAATCAAAAGCGGCGACGAGTCGATATGTTTACTGCCTCAAAGGTATCACCTGTTTGCGAACAAAATAGAACAAGCATATAATCCATGCACTACCAATCAGGTTCAATAATCCGATGCCTCGGTCGCGTACATGGCGCAATCCTCACCAAGCACACACCATAAAATTTTCTTTTTTCCTAGATTTCATCCAAGCTATGATTCGTTTTGATTGGTTCACTGTCGCCAAAGTTATGGCATTTCAAACAGTGGGTACATTTCTTGGGACACCCTGTATAGGGACCGGAAGGAAACACGATTCAGTCTCTTTTCTTCCAATGTAACATGCTGTCAAAGTATTTAAAATAACTCTTCAGTAGTAACGCTCTTCGATACCTTCCGATGATCTGTCTCTGGAGTAGTAGGACAAAGAAATCGGTCTTTTGCAACATAATAGTTCGGACAATCCCGGATGCAGGTGACCACGACGATGAGCATCGACGAGGAGTTATGCGGTTGCTGCTGTTACGAGTATTGAACTACCGTTTTCTCACGAAAGACTCGTCTTTTTGCTACTTCAAAAGTGTGCCCTCTTGTCGCCAGATACAAGCCAAATATTAATGCAACGAAGAATAGAACAAAGGGTACTTTTACTTTAAATTGGTGTTAATGCCTCAGTAAGTAAGACAGAATACCAGCCACCAGATATCGGGGCAGTCGTTTATCTTATCATCACAGCTGAGCTCAGAACGCCGTCCTCTGAGACCGTGGCTTCAATTTTCGGGCTGGGAAATATTCGAATTATCATCGAAATTGCAGAAGAGCATCACAGCGTCTCAGACGCGTTCATTATACCGTTGATGTGAAGGAAATGTGATCGGCGTTGGCCATCCGCATAAGGACACGCCAAGCATTCGTGTTCCATTCGGAATCACAGTGGCATGTGGGATGCATATTTAACCTATAATTTCTCCATTCTCGTCTCTTAATCCGTGTCGCTCGCTCAGCAAAAGTGTGGTGATGTCGTATGGGCCAGCTGTAGTGAAAAGGCAGTGTCTTTCCTTCACAGACGTGACTGGTACCAATTGACCCGACCGCAGAGGAAATAAAGGCTGGGTCAGCACTGGAAAAAGGTCGATCCATCGATCGTGCCGATGGAAGTAAGCCACCGCGTCTTCGATACCAGTAATTGCCCGAAGCTAGATGAACAATATAAGAACAAATATAAACACATACATATACGAATAATATCTACATTAAGTATATGAACCATATACACAACTGCTCCTCCTCTTGTGCCTTTTATTTTTCATTGCTTTCTTTTTCAGAGAGGCGAGCAAATCGGCAATCTGTCCGTTGAGTCATAGACGAGATCTTCACTTTTTTCGTCCCGCCCCTGTCATCCGAAGGCTCCACCCCCTCGTGAGTCTCACACATTTGTGTGCCTCGAACACCGCCCTCCTCCTGGGGAAGTTTGCAGCCTTCGATGCTGTTCGAAAGGTCTTGACGAGATGGTTTGAGGCGTTGATTTTCGTGAGAGCTCGCTCTGGCATTTTTCTATTCAACAAATCATCTGGCATCTCTTCATTCTCGTCTCTCAGTCCGTTACGCTCACTCGGCAAAGCTGTAAAGATGTTTTATTAGTAGGGTGTAGGAAGTCTTCTTGACAAATCCGTAATCCCCAAGAAACTATGGGTCTTAATTTCGACTTTTGAATAAATTTTGTTCGCGTAACAACCTCGTGCGGCAGAAGTTCTTAATTTGAGTAACTTTTCTGAGCTTGTCATCTAAAGTGACTTAGCAGCTGTGAAAAGCCTTCCTGACAATAGCACTTCTGGCAAAATATTACCGAATCCCAATGCATCATAACCGCGAATGCCAGGAACCAAGTCAGGTTCTTCATCAGTACTCCAGGCGATTTTGCAAATTTCTTGCTAATGCGGCTAGTGGGTAATGCCTTTGTAAATCGACCCTGTCGACGAAGATGAGTGAGACTCACTTTATGATGAGGGAAATAATGATCAATCATTGCTACTAACTCTATCAAGGCATCTATTTTTAAAATTCAGCACTCATTTCTAAGGTGGAGAGTGAGATGCGTACGTTTCAAGTGGCTTTTCCTTGTTTGTATGCTACGTCTGGACAAAAATGCTAAGATCGACTGGCTTTTGGTGGGCCAGTCTGGTAAGTCTCTAACTTCGACGTGTGTTCAGGCCTACGAAGACGACGGGAAATTCAAAACGTTAGGCCGTCAAATAAAGTTTATCCACCCAACGACACTGCAACAGAAGAATTTTATACTAACATTATAGGAGAGCTTATCTGAACTGATCTCATGAAAACCCGATACCATTTTAGATTTTCTACTTCCTTCACAGACAAGGCAGCACATGCTAAGTCTGCTCCAGAGTTCCTAGCCGCTGTTTATTGTTTATGCTATTTTTTATTTTGTTTTTGTTATTTTAACTTATTTTATTAACTTCACATCTTAAAGCAGTGTTGCCAAAATTCTACGCCTGGGATGGGAACACTTCACTAGAAAACGTGGCAAAATTCTGGGACGTGGCAAAAGTTTGGCACGTGGCAGAGGTCGAACTTTCAATTTCCACTGAAAACACTCACAGTCGGCTGCTAATTCGATAATTTTGTTTCTGGACCATCTCTTTTTCTATTGCAGTTCTCAACTTTTTTTCTTATTGGGACCACCGTGAATTCAGTGACCTTTGCGTTTCTTATTCCAAACCATAAAGATCGATCGGTGGGAATAACTGAGTCAGACGTGAAGAATTAGAGCGCTTCTATTCTCTCTAGAATTAATCGCTCTCTTCTATTTATCTTTTCTCTTTATTTCTCCCGAGCATTGTCACTAAACGACCTTCTTGAAGTACAGATTTCCTAGGAAATGTTTTCAACTGGGATTTGTTTGCTTCCACGAGTTGTGACACTTCTGGAATGACCTTTCCATAAGCTGTTCATGTTGTAACTTTGCCTTGGACTTTTGCACATTTTGTTCAATGGATAATGATGCGTTTTAGTTATGCTTTATGGTAACGTAAGGCATTGTCATTTCGAATACGATTATCTGTTCATTTATAGTTTGGCTCCCGACCGCTGCCTAGCAAATACGTCACAGTGGTTTCACTGAGCTTTGAATCAGCATTTCTCTCAGGAAGATAAAGCTGCGCTCAATGCAGACTGACTATTATGTTCTGATCGTAACTGTAGGAACAATGTTTGAAAAAGAAAACTCGAAACAGAAAACTCTTCTATCATTTTGATAGGATTGCGCTGTTCTTCTTTGTGCAAGTATTACTTTTCAAAGAAAACGGGCACTATTGAACTTAACGGACACCAGTACTCGATTTTCTTCAGACGCCGAAACTTGCTGAAACTCCGGCCAAAGGCGGTCATTTGGGATCCAAAACACGAATCTGCTGTCCCTCTTTCATGTTGGTGACCACCCATATCGCTACTTGGGTGGTCCGAGTCACCCACGTGTGTGGTCCGAGAGCAGATTCGTGATCAGTGATCAATCTCGATCGATCGCCTACTTCATCCTCTTTCAAATGAGTCATGTTTCCGACGAACCATTCTGAGGGGGAGGGTCGATCAGACGTTGCGATGGTGTATCTCGTTGCTTCTAGGTGAATGTATAATTACTAGGTGAAACTGCTAGCTGCACACTGAGACGACTAGAAATCACACAATTATCTCAGAGCTTCAACGAGCCAATAATCTAGTAAATTGCTTCATCACAATTTCGTCAAACACCTGTGAAATCTTCGACTACATTCAAACGGACAATTTCTACAGCTCTCTTGTGTCACTTGTAAAAACTGCTGGGTGATTATCTTACCCATCTGTGCTTGCCAACTGCGGTGAGACATTCTTATCCGTGAGACGCCCTATGCACAAAAGTTCTTTCGAGTAGAAAACGTTTAATTTCTTCTTATGAATCATGCACTGCTGATGCATTTCTCATCGTTAATTTCATATCTCATCAGTTTTCTTCTTATATGTACTTGGCGATCAGCTCAAAGTAAAAAACGCTTACGTGACGTAACCTGTCCGTAATAGCGGCTGTCTTCAGTTGTTCCCATAGGACCCATCTTGAATTGGTGCTTCCGCCTTCTTAGCCCCTTTGTTGGAGATAGCTTTTCGCCAATCTCTGACCTGAGCCCTTGAACTCAATGGTACACTAGACGCAGTTACTATCAGTAATTTGGGTTATCTTGGTCCACGCGCACGCAACATGGCGAGGTGAGCGTAAGATGCGAAGGACGTACATCGCTTCTTGGACGATCTACATCGATCTTTTGGAAAATGTGAAGCCATTTTGAGAAACCTGGGCCTAGATTCATCATTAATAAACCCCCGATAAACCTCGTGATATTGCCCGAACGGCGCCCACCTTTGTCTACTTATTCTAAACTTCGTATGTTAAACGCAATCTCTCATCGACTCTGCTGTCTGGTTCTGACTGCGCCGCGGCTTCGGAGACCGCTCGTCCGTTCATGAATACGGGCGCTGGAGTTTACTTCAAACTAGTTAATCTTAGGCAGTTTCGCCGTTTGTTGAGTCCCAGGCGAAGCGGTCTGGTTTTGTTTTCATGCAGTTGCTAGCATGTTTTAAACAAATGTAATCTGTTCTCATGTAAAAGTGTAATCTATTAAAAAAATCTTTTCTTATTTCAACGATTGCTTTAACACGAACACTGAATATTGCGTTCAAAATAAGAAAGTTGAAGCTACAAGAGTGTAGTCAAGATGTTACTATGCTTATTCTTCTGATGGGTACTTGCCTTTTTCGCAGCCTAGCCAAAAACAGATCAAAGTATTTTATCAAAATCTCATTTATAAATTATACAGCACCAACATCGTACCTGAGTGATCATAAAGAGAGAAGCAATCCAGGCGAGGCAACCATCCAGAACATAGGAGAACACCTCGTGAGGGACCTTCAAGACGTCCGGGTGGATCCAAGGCTTAGCCCAAATCCCGTCTATGGTGTGAATTTGCTGCGGAATAGCAGGAGCTTCAGGAATTCGAGTAAAAATGTGCAAAATATGCACATGCAATCTGATCTTAGCCTCAATTTGCATTGAAATTTTAGCCGTTCTTCTTGTTAGGCCTGCTTCAGCGGTTCTTAAAAACAGATTGAATTCTCCTTCTGTAGAAAAGCTGATCGAACATGAAAGTTGTGGTGCACCTTTGGATACTCATGGATAACTTCCTTTTTATGATAACGGTTCTTGTTTTGGGTATGCCATGTAATCTTCAAATGTTTTTTTTTCTTTCAATTTCCGCCGACTCCCACGCCTCGTCACTGTCAGACATTAATTTCTCTTCGCATATCTCGGTAAATCAGCCCAGAAATGTCCAATAGCCGTCACCGTCCGGCCTCCATCCGACTAGTAAACAACCATGAGGCTCTGCTTGTTGCCTGTTTTCCGATTCAAACTCGGATTTTTCGAATGTAATCTCCATTGGGTAAACAGCTGTGTCCGTTACCCTTCGGGTAGATCGGTGAAGTCATTTCAGTGGTGCTGACTAGTTTATGAAGACCTTTGGCTCTTTCTGCTCCTTTTTCTCAGGTTTCTCATCAGGTCTCTGATCTTGCTCCGACCGCTTCAAAATCGTGAGCTCTTAGATGTTTGAGAACGTCGTTGATGGACTCGAAATGCTTTCCTAACAACCAAGAGGCAGCTGACGCTGTTAAAATTAGTCCTGCTCCTTTGAAATGGACTATAAAAGCAACTTTATATGCTGGTAGAGGCTTTTCGGCATGTACATCACAGCTCATGGTCTTGTTTTCAACAGATCCCATAGCCCTTTGGGTTTTGTAAGAGTGGTGAATGAGTGCGTGGCGCGTTCTTCAGGGACTGGTTGATGGTCACCGCTTTATCTTCAGGAATCAGAGAGTTTTTTTAATAACTTCTCACAGAAGTCATCGCAGTTTCAAGCTGCAGTAACATTTTTGAAATAGGACCCTTTCGGCGTTGAAGGGGGCCTTTTTGAAATTCGTGAAGTCTGAATAAATGAAAAAAATAAAAAAATGGAAAAGCACTTCGTCAATACCCGTCGAGACTCTCTGGTTGGTAGGCTCGCCATTTTGACGACTCGCTTTCTAGTTGGACATTTCGGAAACCTAAGGACCATTCAGAGAGGTAACGGACCCTTTGCGCTTTTATAATCATTATATTTATACACTACTTACAAATTTGCAAACTCGTACATACATGTCTGCTGTATACAGTTTTTCAGTTTTTTGCCTCAAATGAACTCTGCTCTCTGCTTCCCTAGACTATTTCTCGCTGTGCGTCACAAGAGTATTTTGAAATCTTTCACACCTCGATTACCACATGTTGCCTTCAGCCACAGGTACTGGGATACCTGGGCGTGCTGTGCGGCTTTTGCGATAAATAAATAATCAAGCATGTTCTACGTCAACAATCAACATCACAGTTGCGTCATCGTTCAACGGGAGCTCTGGGTTTCCTCGTCTGTATTACTTACGTGAGCTAATTTAGCAGTTTCCGAGCAAAATTTCAAGTCACCTGTCCCGTGTTTTTTGAAACACTATGATAACAATGTCATTCTGACACTATGATAACAATGTCATTTTGAGATCCAGAAAATGATGACGGTTGACAACTGATGTTGATTGATATTTTGTAGTTTTCAGCTGGCCACCCTTCATTCTTCAGGTTTTTTCATTGCAACTATATTTTCTTGAATACCAAAAACTTGCGGGATCTCTTGTTCTCAATTTACGGGACCAGTGTCATAGACGTAACTGATAACCACTTGATCGAGCGGTCGATCCGGGTTCAAGCTAACCTGGGCCTCCATCCCTCTTGGATCAGGTAAATTGGTACCAGGATTGTCTAGGAATGTGAGGGCACTGGTTTGTCTGCCCTCTGCAAGTCGTATAGGCCAAATACGCATTCACCATGCCTCTACGATTCTAAATGGAACACTAGTTCGTAGCGCGCCCTTGAAGGACTTATCAAAATCGGCCCCCTTACTAGGTATCATTACCCTGTAATGCTACACTAGAAATTGATGGCTGGAGTTGAACTGAGTGGTTCATTTGAGTTGCTCGACTGGTGGTTATGTTTCCCATTTTTATCGTTTCCCTCCTATAAACGCTCTGAAGCCGTAATCAAGGAGCTCAGTGAAAGTAATTGCTTGTTTTGCCTGAAACATTAAAGTAAACGATAGCCAGAATTGCGATGAATCTAGAAAACTGGAAAAAAGTGGCAGTTCTGTGTGCACTGATAATAAATGCAGATGGATAGATCCCTCGAGGAATGACTATACGAAAAATTTACTGCCTCTCTACAATTCGTATACATTATGTTGACTAGCATTCTACCCTTTTGAAAAGACAGTGGTCGCGTCATTTTTATGAACTAGTCATTTTGTACATTCAATGCACCCTGTTACCTTTCTCGCTGTTCCTTCGTACATTTCGTTCCCTCCGCACCCCTGGTGATGTAAGATTTCCAAAAAACACCCATTTGAGCCCAAATTCATGATTGACAAACCTTGAGTAATCGTGGCTCGTCAACGCACGGGGATAAATTCAC
Organism: Nippostrongylus brasiliensis; assembly: GCA_030553155.1. Taxonomy (NCBI): domain Eukaryota; kingdom Metazoa; phylum Nematoda; class Chromadorea; order Rhabditida; family Heligmosomidae; genus Nippostrongylus; species Nippostrongylus brasiliensis. The sequence goes on along the minus strand of CP130735.1, from coordinate 33,170,147 downwards.
GGTTTATTCCAAGGTATAATTCACACTGATGATGCGGCCATTTGTGGGATACCTAGCAACGACGAGCAGTTCTTTATTTTTGGACATCCGTCACGGTATTTTCGAGTCGTAAACCGCCACGATATTTACGATTCGAAAAAGGTCTGCGGTTGTAGGCGTGTTTTTAAATTTCTTTGTGTCCTCCGGTATCGCACATGAATCTAGGGTTCGTTGGTCAAGGGGCTATGATAGCTAGGATCAGATAATTCTTCTTGCTTTGATCACTTCAGTCTAGTCAGAGAGGGTGAAAGGAGGAAATGAAATGACTACAATCTAGCAATATTTTACCTGTGAAGTGTAAATGGAGACTGGATTTTCTCGAGATCCAGAACATCAACGTTTCATGCGTAGGCTAGAATTCAGGTCCGACGATGCTTAGCACAACTTTGTTCGCTAGTGATTTCGCCACTTTTTGCGGCTACTCACGGCTGAGATTCACAATGATTTTGCGTATACCCGAACATAATTAACCCGTTCCGTTCCATTTGAAACTGTCGCAATGTCGGGTATATGAAGATCTGCATATTCGATAAGTCGACTGCGTTTGCTACTGCCAGGCGTTTGAAACCGTGCTGCGCTTTGAAATAAACCCTAGAGGTTATGACTTCCGGATAGAGGGCCAATTCGGGCTTATTTGATAGGTAATAGCAGGTGTGTTAATCACGAATTTTAACCCGGCAAAACGCAGAACATCTCTCACGCGGCCTCCATCGAAGACGGACGATTTTCATCCTCTCCAGGGTGGAAATCTGTACGATATTAGGTACAGTACCGGACATGTCTTTTGATCACTTATTTGTAGCGTTACAAGGCAGAATTTCTCAATAACCTTGTTGAAAATCAATTACTTGTAAAAAAAAATACATATATTTGAGCTCAGCAGCTCCTGCTCTATCGACTGGTATTCAAAGATCAGTACAAGCGTGAATCCATAGCAAACTTTAAACCTTCCATCAATCCGAGGCCGGCTAAATTGGTACCAGAATCTGGGGTCGTGTAAATTGATGTCCGACCAGTGGAGATTTGAGGATATAATATTTCAAAAAAAATTTAGGTGTGGCTAATTTATATTCTAAACGATAGAGCTCGGGTAGCTACGCTTCACAATCTGTCTCCTTTCACAAATAGTTGACATTCAATGAAGTTATCCAAAAAGCCGCTTTGGAAAGCTCCTAAGCGGCTTTTCTGGGAAGTGACCAATTTAGCTACCCCGGTTTGATGGAAGGTTTGAAGTTTGCTATGGATTTACCGGTTGTACTGATCTTTGAAATAGATGTCAAAAGAGATGTCCGGTACTGCATAATGAATACCGGATACCAAAGGCTCGCGACTGCTGTGAACCAGACGGTCATCACGGCCATGCCAGTGTTGGCATCGTTTTTGCACGCGAAGCTTGGAGGACAGACTATTAGTTGTTTAGTGTGAACATCGCGAGCTTTTCCGCAATTAGGCGAGTTGTTTTCATAAATAGCGAATAGGGGATCGGAATCCTTAGCTCTCACTAAAATGCATACAAATGCACAAGAAGCAACGAAGCGGAATCGCATAACAGTATTTGTTTCACTCCAGGCCATTTGACAGTGCAGTTTTTACTATCGCTCATCGCCCGTGGACGAGCTACTCGGTGTTGAATAGTGTTGCGCTTACCTGTCGAAAGTAGTACTGTTGTACTAGACAAGAACCTCCTAAATTACTAGACTTCTAATGAGGTAAAGATGAATATTAAAAAGTTCTCGCTGATCATTTTCCTAGGGACGTGTCGCGCATTCGTCATCTATTCCAAATGGTACTGGTTTGGGAAATGCGCACTTGGCCCCTACGGTAACTTGCGGCGACCAGCTGCTCTTCAGCCCTCACCTTTTCAAGCAAGTCTGTCACCGGTTTACGCGAGCCCCGGTGATTAAATGGCTTGGATATCCTACCCAGGGATCGATCACCAGAGTGAGAGAATGAGAGAAATTACCATTGCCGCTCTTATACATATTACGTAACACCGGTGAATTTATTTAGCCAATCTCTACAAAGTTCTCTTGATCTAGATTGTAGTTACATGAGCACAGCAAAAAAGTCGTAAGGGATGGTTAACGAACTACGAACTATGAAAATTGCTGTTGTTGATGTGTAGAGAAAAGAAGTGTTCAAAGTCTTCGAAGCTTTGATTTTTCAACCGTGACACGGTAAATATCCGAGTGCGCGGACTCCTCCGAATAGATATGTCCACTAACTCTGAATCCATGACGGTGAACAGAAGTAGATGTTGTAATGCTGGCATCAGGATCATCGCAAAAATCACGGATCAGACAGGATTTGTCAGCTCAGTGATGTAGTGGTCTAACCCACAGTGGCCCGAATAGGCCTGAGACGCGAGTTTGAATCCCCTGAGGCTCGATTTTTGCTTTGATCTTAGCGCCACCATTGCAATATCTACTCCTAGTGTATTTGATAGTAACCGGCAAAACGCTGTGATATAACTAGAATTTCGCTATAGGTGAACACATTCCCACCACTTCTGTTTTACATCTGGTGGTGAGAGGCGCATTTTTTATGCCCGGAGCCCGCCCTCATCTTGAGAAGGCGTTCCATCATCAAGTTGCTCGAGAAGTGCGCTCTTCAAAGGCGCAAGGATTGACCCTTGTCGACGGCGCACTCGCCTAGCGCAAAGCAATCAGGGAAATTGGAAATGAATTCGCCGTCAATCTTTCTTGAGGTGCTCGTCAATTTTCTGCTGTACTTGATGAATGACTACAGGAAATGGGAGGCTAAAAACCCGAGAAACAAGGCAGAGAAATGAACCTCTGGTTTTTCCTACCGAAGCGGAAATTCTCTGCAAATTACTTCATGATATGCATATGATGTTTTTACGAAATGCGGTTGTGGCAGTAGTTGAACCTGAGAACACTTCTATGGGAATAAACGTTTCTTCCGGTGCATTCGAAGATTATGGTTAGTCAAAATTCATCCTTGAAAGGCTGAAAGAAACATCTGAATCATCCCCTTATCTACCGCCGCATCCTCCGCACCTCCACATACTTTACTGGACTCATACAGCTCTATTGCTGCTGAGTGTAAATGCACCCTATGGCAACCACGGTTCCGAAGGAAAACTTTGCCGTTCGGTCTCACACACTGACCGTCGGGCTTTCCCTTTGAGAGAATAAATCTGTCTAGACTAGCGAATGAATATCAAATGGTTTCTCACGCTCCAAACAAGCACAAATCAGAAACATGGGGGATGTGAAAGACGGGTGGCCATGTGTTTGATATTTCCTGGCAGCCTTCCCAAAGTATAATGATTTAAGAATAGTTCAAGATTGTAAGAACAGCTTCATTCGGCGTATGTTTCTGCAACGTCTTTCACAACAATAGTTTTATCGAAGCCCCAAGGTCTATACTTCATGGTTTCTAAGCGCGCTGACAGACCCGACGACGTGCAATTTGAGCGACGAATTAGCCCTTATAAATGAAATTGAGCGAAACACACGACGACGAGCATTCTCGCCCAGCGCGACGTTTGCGGCGGCCGCATTGCATTGCATTGCAACGCGCGGTCACCGCCGCGGTGAAGACTGCGAACTCGTCGCTCAATTTTTTGTCGTCTGGTCTGTAAGGGCCCTAAGGCTTCGGATGGGATAAGAAATCTTCTCAGAATGCTTAACATCGGGTCGGTCCTTTGTCGGGTTAGCAGATCACGGACAGCCTTCAGTTTTGGAAATGAAGCGTTTTGGAGAGGCAATGCTTGTCAGGAGAACGAAGCTCGATAGAAGCTCTCTCGACACTCACTTTGAGGAATTCATAGAAACTTCTTCTGCTTCTTTCGCTTCCATCGAGGATTTCGCTGAGATGACAAATTCACTTGGTGCACTTTTAGAGAACAAAAGTTCACGCCGCTACTTTGCAAAGAGAGTTGGGCTTAATAGATGAGACATTATCCCTACTGAGACAGGATGTGCGCGAAAAAAGTGACAGCTATCTCATTTCGATCGCTGATTCTCATCTCGCGGCTTTGCGGTGACTTCATTTTTGGTCGAAAATGCAACTAGAATTTTCCAACATTACGCTGCAAGAGGGATTTCTAGTACTTTTTTAGTCGATATCATGAGTTCGCTTGAGCAAGCCGCCTTAAACATTCATGTGACGTACTTGAAAAGGAAAAAAAAACAAAGAAATATCTGCCAGATAGATGATTCCGTTCATTGTGGTGCATTCTCCGTCAGCATTCTTTATATAAAATGCTATTTTGCACACTAACTACGCACATAAGAATACTAACACATCAATGCTGATGTTCAGAGAAAAGAGGACTTGGGAGCTATTGTTATCGTTTTCGCTCCACTAGAAGGTTTTTTTCTCTCGTACTTCGAGGAGCCACTTAGAAAATCCATCATAATTGCGTGTGAGATTTGGATCTACATAGATTGCTTGATGTCGGGTTGCTCCTTTCCCGGGTTAGCCGATTAAGAACAGCTTTCGAGAATGACATGCCCGAATCAAACCCCAAATAATACCCCGAAGGACGCGTATTCCGTGATTTGTCAGCGAACGAGGTACTCACTCAGAACTTATTACGTAATAATAATAGTAATAACAGTAATAATAATAGTAATAGTACTTAAATAATACGTAATAATAATACGGTTAATACGCAATCATTTCTTCAACAGGGCAGGCTAGTGAGGTGCATTACAGCACGATTTAACCCCGAATAAACACTGAATAAGCTCCGTAGCAGGTTGATGGTTTACGTTCGCGGTTTAATGCTCCTTTGAGGTATCTTTACCTATTGATTTAGGATTATTTATGCATGCATAAACAATGTGGCACTTCTAATTAAATGGAGAGTGGATAAAGAGAAAGAGAGAAAAAACGCGAAGTGGGCAATGAAGGAGACGCTTCGAGTACACGGAGAGGGCCACTCTAAAGTCTGTTCAGTCCTGGACATCAGTGTTCGCCTAGCTCCATTTAAAATGGGTGTTGAAATTGTACTGTTTCGGTACCCGCCAACTCCAATTAAGTGTGACATCTGGATCTCAATTCATGAATGATATACCGGCCATGAACTATACACCCCAATGACGCGCATATGCTGATCCGTCAACATGTGAGTTGAGTTTACTCAGGGTTTGGGATTTATGCGTGATTATTTCTCCCTCCAGAGGTAATAAGGCATCAAATTGCCTGAGTTGGCGACTCAGAATCATAGCACAGAATTCACCACGTAATGTTGGATGAGCTGTTTTGAAAGAAAAAAGATTTGATGTTATTTGGAGCACATGATGACGGCTGGGCTCTATAATAAACTATAAACAACTCAGAAGCCGCCCGATCACGATACTATGCCATGTGAGGAATGTCCTTATTCCTGGGTGGTGTTTGGAGCTGCTTTTCGGTCTCTACACGCCTAATGTTCGTCTAAACGCGCGGCGGTGATTAATGTTGGCCAGTAGCCGAAGGAAGAACACCAACACACTGCCAGAATTGGTGGTCCAAGAGCGACTTTCATCATTCACACTATCGCTCGTCTTGTTGGCAACGTTTACCCGCCACGTTCCAGAGCTTTGTCTTCTATATTGTACATTATAAAATTTCAAAAAATGAAGGAATACTGTAAAATACAAATGGACGAGCGATCCGATTTGAAAATACTCTGCTTCACTAAAGCTTTCGGCTAACCGCCGTCTTGGGCACTCGCCTTCCTTCTACTATTCATCTATTATTATCTCTTCCGTTTACTATGAAAGATGCAGAACTGCTCAACAGCCGTCAGTGTCCTCTTTTCAACTAACACCATTTGGTCCTCACTGTCGCGTTCCGCTAAGAAAATCCTGATTGTTCTTTCCACTTTCAATTTCAAATTGTTGAATGAAATTGAGATCAAAATTTGAGCATGAATGCAACCGTTTTACATGGTATAGAAGTCTCTGTTTTCTCTTGGTGAGGGTATGGTGAATGCGTATTTGGCAGATACATTGACTTGCCAGCCGCTATACCGTGCGCTACCAAGCCATCTCTACATCTCTAGACAGGTCTGGTATCAATTTACCCGACACCGGAGGGATGGAAAGCTTGGTTAGCTCGGGCGAGGGTCGATCGCTCGACCGTGCGGGTGTCAGTAGCGCCTCTTACCACTGCACTGCAGGCTAGGCTGATTTAATGAGAATTATAAAAAAAGGTTTATGGTTGGTACATAATATATTGTGTCGCTTGAACAAATGACTTATTGAACGTGACACCATTTGCATAATTTAATATTTTTTGTTAGCAATACAATTCGTTGTTATCCTGAAATCTACCTGAACAGCTGCATCTGGTCTCATACAGTCTTGATCTTAGTTTTCAGGGTTCTGCTTCTACATCTTTCCTGAGTCCTGTGGCTCTTTTTTGTTAGCTTCGTTTCTTATTTTGGTTGTACAATGTATTGCACATCCATGTGGGTGGAAGGACAAATGAATACATAAATAAATAAAGCTTCTAATGGCTGTTCACGCTTATTTCAAATATTTGCTCTTTCTTTTGTTATTTTGCTAAAATTTTCCATCGTCTCCTTTCTCCCATATATTGATTTATTCATATCATGGCCAATTTTTTGCTGCTTTTCACCATGGAGTGTAATGTGTCGTCTGTGGAAAAGTACAATATCTTACAAGATGTCAAAGTCTTCGGCGAAACTCGTCACTTTCAAAATAAGTCACATGCTCATTTCAGTTTCATAAGATCTCTAGAAACTGACGGAAAACCTCTGAAAAGGTAATCGCCAAATTCGCCTTCCTCTGCCTTTTGTTGAATGTTACGGATTTAGACTGCTGTTAGAAGTAGTCAGATGTGTCATTCGCGGACAAACACGAGAAGCTGGGAAAGGAGATTTTCGGAAATCTACAACTTTTTGACTCTGCGAAAACGAAGAATTACTGAAGAATATAAATGGACGATGGAGGGATCAATTCATAAATAATCTGCTTCATTAGAGGTTTTGACAAACTGCAGCCGCGTGAGGAATTGAAGGAAGGACCCGCAGTTCTCGTAGTGACAAACCGCCGTCTCGGGTGCCTGCCTTCTTTCTACATTCCTTTTATTTATTTCGTTTATTCTTTTTTCCTTCCATTTATCTATAACGGCTACTGCACTGCTATTTTCTCTCGTTTCTTTTCAGATGCCTAAATCTTACACTGCCATTTAATTTTTACTCACCATTTTCCCCATTTAGAATTTCGATACATCGATGTAACAGAAACAAATTATGCCAGTGCCCGTTCTCCCCAGTACGTATTTTCATCCTTACACCTAGCAATAATGACATTCTTTTTCCCTCTGCCCTTTGCATTTTGCGCTTCTGAGCCATATGGTGATGTTTTGCCGCCAAAGGGAAAGTGCAACAGTCAGTATGGAGCTACAATCGAATATCAGCTACTACAAACTTCTTCGCCAGCCTACGCGAAGTGAGAGTAAAAAATTTTAATATAGAGTAAGAGTGAACTGTAAAACAGGTCGTCACTGACCAGTCAACTTAGAACGCGCCACGCATGCGTCTTGCAGAGGCACTTGCAGAGGCATGGAGAATTTGTCTTTAAACTAGATCAAAACTTGCGGGGACCAGCTGCCGAATAAGTGAGTGTTTTCATCTTCCTAGAGAAATCTGCTACCATCTCACCGGACCCCGGAAGGATGGAAGGCTTGGTTAGCTCGAGGCGAGGAACGATCTCTATGTAGACTGCGCTGGTGCAGGTAGATCTCTTACCACTGCACCGCGTACCTTCTCTCACAAATTCACATATGTGATCTTGATCTTTACAAATATTTCCTAATTCTTGTGCTGGTATTTTTTGAATGTTTTCAGGATGTGAATGAAAACTTTCCTTGAAATGCGCGAACCTTTATATAACACATCTACGACGTTCCTTTCATTTTTCACTTGATGCACCCTTCATTCTTCGATTTTCATTTGAGGAGCAGTTGTCCATAGAGTTAGCTCAGCAAACATCTTCCTCCATGTTGTCATTTAAGCCGGCTACGGTATTCATGTTGAACACGCGTGGTGCAACGGTCAGAGTACTTAAATACACCGGAACGCTCAATTTTGGGCGGTGCTAACCAGACGTTCCATCTTTCCGGAATCGTTCTGGAATCGGGTAAGTTGGTATGACAGTCTCCCGGGAAGGAAGACGCTGTCTTCATGTCATTGTATAGGTCATGTGCACATTCACAATGCCTCTGCGATTCTTTATGGAGGGCGACTGCGTGGCGCGACCTCAGGGGACTGATCAACGTTGAAATCATTACCACTATACCGCGGTATCCATGAAATATTCCATTTTTATGTCGTACCTATTTCGAGCGGTCCTATAATGCCACTTTTGGTGCAAACGCCAGCGCGGATTACTCCGTAAAGCTCAAATAGCTCATGCATGTCGTGAGAACAGCGCAAAAACGGCACCCTTCGACTGACTCGATTTTGATGCCCACCTTTCGATGTCTCTTCTCCTACATACAATACTTTTCATCTTATTTTTTCCGAAAATGTTAATAAAAATATAAAAACTAAATTTTAGAGGTTTTCTTGAGAAAGCCTTTCCTCTTCGGTGTAGTAACGAATGCGACCAGCGATGAACTGAAATAGTTAAAAGCACACAAAAAATGAAAATTCCAATGTGCGTGAATGTTTCCATATGTATTGAATACTATTATTTATTTATCCTTCGAGATATCGTTCGAAAACTGTTAGAACAAGCCTGTGTTCACGCCAGTGTAGGCCGTTACGAGATTTACATATACATATTTGTAATTTTTAGTGTTGTTCAATATTCGCTGAAAATTTCATGAACCAGTCTTTTGTCCGTCGGAGAACATTATTCACGTAATTTTGTGAAACCCTGCCAAAATACGTTTCATTCTTCATCGATTCGAGTCCAATTCGCTCATTTGCCTTTGCTTGATTACATAAAGAAAAAACTTTCGAACGAAGGCAATCGAGCCCGATGCAGGATAATTTAGACTTTTTGCTTGTGTTGAATTCTTTGAATTTTGCTCTGACGATCATTGCTTCCGGCTTCGAAAACCTGCTATCTCATTTTTTGCCATGAAACAATGAGGAACACCCGCAGAGACTAGATTAAAATTGTCTTTTTCATTTATTTTTGGTATTTTTGACATCTTTTGACAATTCTTGACAATGAACTGTGATTTTTCTGAATATCTGCGATAAATTCCTGATAGTATCTTTGGATAGAATATATATGAACTGTCATTGCCTTGAATAATATGTGCACATAATTTCATTTTCGTTTTCTTGTGTGGTATTTATTATTTGATTTCTTACTGATCAAATTTGTATGTAATCGGCAAAGAAATCAGAAGACTTCTCCAAGAAAACGTTCAAAAAACCTTGCATTTATTTTTATACCTTTTTGCACAAATTAATTAATTTGTCGAGATTTGATTTAAAGCAAGATCGAAATGAGAAGAAGTTTCTTCAAGAAAAGTTTCTGGAGATGGTAGTATGCAGTTTCATCGTGGAAAATGCTACCTTGCCCGTTTTCAGAACTCTTGGATAAATTAAAACCTGTACTTTTCGGCTACCTTGTACCTGTGGAACAACATTACTAACGTAACAAATGTGCCAGGATACGATCAATCAGGATATCGCTCAAGTTGGGACATGGGGTAACGAGAAGGAATAATTCTGCGGTTCAGCTATCAGTATTATCAACAGCCTTTTACGAACCAAGACAAAGGTCTTAATCAGAGGAATTGTTATAATCAGATGCCTTTGAACAGTCAGTACGTGCGTTGAAAACGCGCACCTGTTGAACCCAAAGAAACGTCTTTTCTGTTTTTGGGTCTCTTTTCTTTCACTCTTCTCTCCTTGGTAAAAAATATACATGTCCCTAACAGCTCACCATCCTGCACTCGAGTTCGGAATTGCAGGGCTCTTCCAAACGAAATTCAATTCCACCCTCAATCCCGTGCTTTCCAGCGGAGGTATGCCCAAGAGAGCTATAAGTTGACAGTTTGCACTGAAGTTCTTTATCGAGCAGTGAATTCAGTTGGACTGATGAACCAGCTGCCAACATAATAGCTGGCAGTTGTTACAGATTGCTCGAAATTGTAATTATCTCAGAGCAATTCGCTTTTTTTCCGACGGTTCCGCATCCACTTGTGGCCACCCATCCAACTAGGCGGAATGCTCCGATAAGCTACGGCTTTCTTCCTCTCTAGGGGATTTTTTATTCCTCTCTTCTACTCTCTAGGAGTGATGTCTCACAATCACGGAATGAGGACATTTTTTACTATCCTTGTATCTGCACTATCCCTAGCAGCCAAAATATGAACCAAACTTGTACATGGTAGCACGCAGAGTGCAAAGAATTAAGTATCATATAACATATCTTGATAAAAATTTAATTCGATTTCCACTACTTAATATTGCAATATTTAACATTGACTACATTTGGACACTTCGAAGGGACAAATGGCAGAGCGAAAGGTGCATGATTTCCGTAGCTTAACTAGTGATTATATGAAAACCTACTTATGGCTAACGATTCAAATTCTCTTCTTAGAGAATTGTAAAGAAAATTTCAAGACGAAGAAGATCCAACCATTTCTACCAACCTAGGTATACCAAAAATCTAAGGGAAAATTAGACTTTTCGTGTGCCTTGGTGGGTAGAAACAACTAATTGATGCCTAGCAGTTGTTTGCGCTCGTTTGAAAACCAACTTTCTTTATAGCCGGCATTTTTGAACTAATAGGTATTTTGTGGCACTACAATAACCACTTTGTAGTATTGTGGAGTAATAAGTATTTTGTCTCAGTATAATAACCACTTCGTAGCTACATTCATTCACCATAGAGCAGTAGAAGAGGTTATTTTAACAAACTACTAGTCACCATTAGGTATAGAACCGAGCGGAAACCTTTCATTTTGAATTTCAAGACGAAATGTTTTACCCCACCTGAGAAATGTCGGTGAAGACGAGTGAAGAGTCTTCTGATTAGATCACAGAGATCTATTCTAGAACATTTTTTACACGTTTAATGCAGAAATAGCATAATCCGAGACTGGACGAGCGCAAAATTTGGGTGCCATGACGAAAAGTAAAGGGTTTTCGGAACTATAACAGAAGATTCGGTTTCAGGAAATCGCAGAAAATGGTATAGAAGCTTTTGAGGGCTTCTATAACATTTTCTGCAGTTAGTAGTTAGAGGACAGTCGAATTCTCAAATATCTCTTCTTGCCGATGGATCACGAGGTAGGTATTTTAGTATCTCTCGTCTTCACGATGTCTATTAGAGATGGATAAGTTCGTTAGAAGTGGTACGAAAGTAGTTTCAAGCCATTTTTAGCCCTCTGAAAGCGACGAACAGCTCTCAAAAATCTGGCCCATCTTCTGACTTCGCATGGTACAACAGCACAACATAGTAAAAAAAACTCTAGCAGCTGTGATGGTGATGTATCGCAAAAATCGCATCTCAGGCGGGATTCGAACCCGCGTCTCAACCTATGCGGGGCTGTGTACTAACGTCGTCTCACTCAGTAGCATGGTGGTTAGTGCACAGCCCCGGATAGGTTGAGACGCGGGTTCGAATCCCGCCTGAGATGTGATTTTCGCGATGAACCTAGCATCACCGCTACAACATTCTATTCTAGTGTGTATAATAGTAACCCGCAGAAAAGCGGTAATAAAACTGGAATTTCACTCTTGACAGTGCTTAATTCCCTCTTTTGAGTTAGGGAAAGCCTGCTACAATGGTCGAGTTTTTTTTGCCTCTTCCGCTTCTAATATAAAACTGTAAGGTAAAGCTTGGCACAACAAATCTTAAGAGGCGGTTCGCGTTGTTGATGCAACTGAACTGGGCGTTAGAACTCAGCTCATGACTTATGCATTGATGTTTGGGTCGGCGGTGACGCCGCGATAAAGCGAGAGGGCTCCCCGGCGAAACAAAATGAGGGCAAAACAACGAGAATTCGGAAATTCGACATCTTCTCGTTCTATTCTGCTATGCTTCTTTGTTTCTTTTATTCTTTCAGAGAGGGGGTGGAGGAGAGGGGGCGGGCGGAAGTTGGCCGCCCTTACCTGCTTCTCGTATAGAGTACGCTGCTAAACGTCACTGTACCTGGTTCGCTCTCTCCTGTTAAACTGCTCTATTTTTTCTTTTCTCCTTCTTTTGCTTAATTCTTTCGTGTTCTTATATTTGCTTTGCATTTAGTTTTTTGACCAAGTCACTGTGATTAGGTCAATTTACTCGGAAACGAAGGCATTTCAGCTAATCATTGCTTATTTAGGAGCTGACAACCATTTATTCATTTTATTCCTCTTTGTTTGAACGCGGATTGGTGGATTATTAATCGTAAATTACAAATTTTTCGCAGATTTTCGTCTATGCCTGTCAGTTCTTGTTGCACGACATTTCAATATATGAGCACTTTTCTTGTTGGCATGTATAATACATATTTGTCGGAAAGGAATAGATGTGCACCTCTTTACAGCATACTGTGATGATTAGAGTGATTAATTTAGGCTCTACTATCACTGTAACTCATTGTCATTTCCTTCTAATAATAACATATGAAAAGTTTTGGTAGTCCTGGTTTAATAAGAAAAATTCACAATGGGTGAACCACAAGCAATGCGAAGTGAGTGGTTAGCTCAACTCGCTCACATGATGGCTCATAATTGTTCAATTTGCTTAGTTCTCTCTAGCGTCTACGTTTCATCTGAGGAGTACCTTAGGGTGCATATCGTTCCATTATATTTATTTTGCTTACATATTTGCATGTATTTATGCCGCTGTTTTCTCTGGCCACATTGTTGACTTCTTTGTTCAACTTTCTTCTCCATTTTTTTCGATAGAATACTGTAATGTTCGAGAAGTTCTCGCATGGTTCAGTGGTCGCTTTCTCACTTTATCGGAGATACTCAAGTCAGTCTTCCCTCTATGTACCTAGGAAACAATCTTCTCTAATCTCGTTCAGGTTGAGGACTTCAGCTAAGGCTTGAACTCGTTTCACATTTTCATGGATACCTGGACGCCTATATGTTCTTCCACATCTCCCCTTTTGCGTTTTGTTACTTTGTCTTATTCTCCGCCTGGTCTTCTTCTCTTCATCTTCGAATGACCCCATAAGCGCAGATGTTTGTGACTGTTCGGACAAACGATTTTCAAAACATCGTACTGGAATTCAAGCGTGATGTCACGTTGATCTTGAATACGTACAATATTGGGTATTTCTTCAGCAGCAGATAAGAGAAAATCTACAACCCGAAACATAGACAGCTTTTTAACTCAGTGTGATGGTCAGATTAGCGGAACAACTCGAGAGTTTTCTCACTTATAATTTCTTTATTACACAATGCATTTTAAAAAGGGCAAAACCCAAGAATAGATCTATATGTGCAATATGGGAGAGCAGCAGAACTTTAGTACAATAGATAGGAATTCAAATGGTTCTTCAATAGTTTGCGGAATCATTTAGCGTAATGGAGAACATATGCTGCCCAGTAATCTTGACCGCTTCAAATCTACCCGAAAGTCCTGGACTGCAAAAATTTGTTGCTCGCTTGTGTCATTGAAAGGTTTCCCCTTTTTGCTATTGTGCAGTTGCGAAAATGTTACAATATAGGTCTTAGATGTAACCTAATTGGAAATATCCAGAGAATTTATTCAGCGAGGACGGCCTAACGGCGTTGACCTTGTGTGGCTGTCGACTTGATGACGTCAAGGAACACACACATGAAAATCAAAAAATTCAAAATTATGGTTACGCGTCCTTCACTGTTGGGAAAATCACGCTTTTCTGATCCAGCCATGGGTTTTTTCATTCAATGACAATAATTCTGAAATTATTTATGTCGAGTGAAAGATAAAAATGATTTAGATCGTTGAAATCGTTATGGCGGAAAAATACCGACGGTATTGTACTTCTGTGGGCATACCCTACTACAACCTAAAAATTCTCTCTTAGTGGTCGCCATGCTGAAATTTCCATGAACCTATGTGCAATAGTGAGTTCAAATCCACATTGAATGAGGTTGCTTCTTACCAATTAATTAGGCATCTTTTCTGGGAGATCACTACGAAAGTGTCTAGAAAGCTTGCCCAAGAAGGCGCCGAGCAAAAAAAGCTAGAATAACTTCGTTTCGAGTTTCGTGCCTAAAAAGTAAGAGACGTTGAATTGTCTAACATTTCATCGATCGTCCGGCTGGAGGTAGATATCAGGACGTAGTTTGGCTGTGTCAGCTTCCTTTGGCCAGCTGTGGCATTGCCGTTTCGCTACGGATGCGGAGATAAATCATGCTGTTGTGGGAGGAATGTTATTTCTCTGTGCTGTCGTGGAGGTTCCGCACCTCCACAACGCTCGAATATTGCCGCACAGCACGCGATCAAGGGACTCATTTTGAAAAGAACCAAAACATTCGATATTTTCTATGCTTGACAAGGTGCCAATGTGTGAGTGACATCAAAAAGAACAACAAAATTCCGATTCGATGAAGTTCGCTCTTGTATGATCCTCGATTGGGATAATTTGAACCCGAGCACGTACAACAAAATGTTTGGATCTCCTAAGAACACACCTTAGGTCCATCTTGGATAGCAAAAGGATAACGAAGGAAATATCGAATAGAAACAAGAATTAAAAGGAATAAAAAGAAGGACTTGTAGTCTTTCGACTGGTTTTCCTACGTTGAGAGCAGTAAGTTAGTGCTGTACCCTAGAAGGATGAGATTGATTTTTGCTGTTTTGTTATAATTAAACTTTAAATCGAGACCTCAATCTACGCCTATGAAGTTACATTTTTATCATGACTTGTGACTCTTTTTATAGTTCTAATTATAGTTTTTTTGCAGATATTTTGTCAATGCTTTCATCCGCTGTTATGTTTCATTATTATTTCCCATGTTTAGTTCTTCGAGCTCATATATTTCTCATTACATTCTTGTACATTATATTCTGCGATACATTATTACACCCTCCTTCTTCAGTATACATGGATTAACTATGAAGAAGAAAAAGGTTCTGCTAAAACAACAACGCTGAGTAGGTAAAACTACCAGAAAAGAAACATTTAAAAAAGTGCCTTATTCCTGATAGATTGTCTACGTCGACTGCTTCTTGTTACACTCAGTCGTTCTTCACTCGGTTTTATCAGCTTCGTTACTCCTCTTTGCTCTCAACTATCATCTTCTCCTTTATTGCTTCGGTAAAGATGACCTAGATCAAAATGCTTTCCTTTAGAGCATGTTTCTTTTCCAAGCTCACCATTTTATTGTCGCACGAATTACACTTACCATCTGATCCTTCACTCGCACGTTGTTTGTTTTCGTTAGCTCCTTCTTCTATCCTTCTCGATCTTCTTCTCACCTTTGCGATGGAGGTGCTTTCGACGTCATCAGTCAAAATTGCTCCCATTTGTCTCCCTTTCTTTCGCCATTTTTATCGTTCCTCTTGTAGGTGTGCTTGAGCGAAATAGATGTTTTTCATCTCGTCAGCCAGATTAGTTTTTTTCCATTTGGCTCCTCTTCTCGGGAATTACGCCATTTTTGTCTCCTACTCAAAATCTGTGTGATTTACGGAAGATTTTCAGACGACGTTGTGTTAGAGGAGCGCGCCGGCAGATGTGCGAGACGTCGGCCGAGGGTCGGCTGGTCGCCGAGCGCTACTTTCTGATGGGCGTCGTCGGAAGCGGACTGGCGCTGTTCGGAGTGCTCGCCAACGGCCTTCTGGCTGTACTATTCCTCACCCGATCCAATTACAGGTGAACATCCACAACAGAAATCCTATAGTACTATTTCGAGTTGCTGTGCGGTTGTGTAACCGCCGGTGCCTCTACGAATCACAGTGGTAAACAAAAACAAAAACATACAGCCAGAGAGAACGACACTCTCTATGCGCCTGCTTGTCGCTTTTGTTCGGGATCTGAGACTTGATCAAGAATCGGACCGATTGCTTAGGCATTTAACTTAAGGGAGCGCTGCAATTGTTAGTTGAGCTACCATCACCACGGTTGGGCGACTGGACCTCAAACCGGCTAACCAAGCAACTTGGTCCTCTGGGTTGAATAAAAGAAGAAGGAACAAACTGAAAGAACAAATTTAATTTGAGAAATACTGATCGACCTCTTCAACTCTAGACAAACTAGAAAAAAAGGATGAATCCATTTCGAGGCTCATCAATAGAGGAGAAGTAAGAGATGGAAGATTAAGGGCTACAGAAACAACAACAATATTAGAGACTAGGAAGAATGATGGTGATAGAGTTTCGAAGAGAGGAATTAGAGTCGGTGGACTGGAAATGCATGGCTAGTAATAGTCTACGCCAAGGTTTTCGATGTTTTTTATCCCATAAGATACCATAATATGTGTAAGAAAGAGTGCGCTCAGTTTTATAAGGCATGGGACTAAAGGGAATGGCGTGGTTTGCGGTAAGAGGCGCTACTGACTCTCGCACGGTCCAGCGATCAAGCTCATTGTGAGATCAACCAAGCTTTTCATCCCTCCGCGGTTGGGTAAGTTGGTACCACACTTGTCTGAAAAGGTGAAAACACTGACTTGGTATAGCGGCTAGCCCCGCAAGTCATTGTACAAGCCAAATGCGCATTCACCATACCTTTACGATTTGAATGGAACACGGTTGCGGCGGCGCTTCCTTCGGGAACTGATCCTCGCCGAACGCCTTCACCCTTGCCTTTACCTTATCGTATCCCAAAAGCTGACAGGGTCCACGACGAGTGAAGTTCTGTAAGCTAGCTCAAAACACGATGATGCTCACCTGAAAGCACACAGGAAAATGGTTCGACGGATCAGTGCACAGATTGGAAAGTATTCCTTGGAATATGGGGCGACTTTTTGGTAACCGGACAATGATTAGCATTTCTAAGACTTCTTTGCGAACGCACCATTAGCACCATCACCCCATCCATGCAGCCGAAGACATTGTCATTATAATGCTGTCCTCTGTGAAAAAAGAACGAGACAGCATACTGTCCATTGATGACTCATAGCCAGAGGAAAGATAGTAAAGGGAGCTGTAAATTTTTGCAGCTGTAGGTGGAGAAATTTTCACTATTCAAAATCGTTTTCAGGCACTCACCGTTCTTCTTTTTGGGCTTTGTCGCTTTGTTCGACACCCTCTTCGACTCCACGTTCATACTTTTGATGGTCAGTTCTCCTACCTTTAACTTTCCTATATTTTTTTGCAAGAAGTAGAGGAGAAGCTAAGTAGATCAGGTAACTAACGTAACACGTTCGTAGCTGCTGGAATGATTCGGTTACTTTTGCGAGTACGTAGGTCTAATAAACCTGCCATCTTACACCGTGTTTTGGTCATCTTCAGGCGTTTCCTCTCAGCAATGCGTAGGCAAACAGAGCAGTTTAATCTTCATTATCATCTTCGTGTTGTGTTT
The DNA here is from genome assembly GCA_030553155.1 of Nippostrongylus brasiliensis. Lineage (NCBI taxonomy): Eukaryota > Metazoa > Nematoda > Chromadorea > Rhabditida > Heligmosomidae > Nippostrongylus > Nippostrongylus brasiliensis. Next base: position 33,152,711 of record CP130735.1, on the reverse strand, counting down.
TGACGAAGCTCAGCTTCCTCGTCGCCTCTTGGCCAAGACACAACTCGGCCAGGAAAACAACCAACGCCGGGAAGGGTGTCTCGTCGGAGCAGAATCGCGTGTTGAAGGAGGCGGTGAAAGCGCAACCCTCTGACTCACTTTTGTTATTGCCACTGATATTGCATGGTATTGGGACGTTAGATGGACAGGCAGCTCGGTTTCCTGCAAATTTTTGTCGGAAACACTACAGCTTGAAGACGAGAGGATAGGTCCGGGACGAATTATAAGGCATCGAGAGACGATTGGGTAGTATCGGGTAAAAAGGCTGAGAATTTCGCCCTTTGACACGCCCGCTTGCCCAAAATTCAAGTTGGGTGGCAAAGCTAAGAATGAGACTGTGACCCATCTCTATCGGATGACAATTCAGACAGGAACGAACATCATGCTTTGTTTTGTCTACAGTAGTCACTGTTCGCTATAGAATGAGTGGAAAAGTAAAACATAAAAATGAAAAATATAAAATATGTATGTAAAAAACAGAAACTGAATACGTGGTATGTTGGGTAATTTCTTGAAAAGAAATGCTAGGAATGCTTTCTCCGAATCTCCCCAACCTAGTGGATATAATGGACACATCCTACCGGAAGAGACACCTGGGTATTATCACAAATATGAAAATGGAGGAGGTCTTTTATGCAGGCGGCTAAACCGGCCATCCTCATCGTTTCGTGGGAACTGGAAGGAAATTGGAGGGAACTGCGTGAAACTACGAAGCACCCAGATGCTTAATTTTTGATGTTCTCCTCTCTTGTTCTGCTTTTTGAATTCCCATCGGAGGTTTCCTCCCGAGTTCCTAATCAGATCTCGTGTCTGTCTAAGTTAACGTTTCAAATTTTGTTCGAACAAACAAAAAACGCAATAGAATAGACATGTGTACATAGAAGATAAAAACCTTACCGATCAAGGATCGCTACAAGGAAAAGGCAAAAAGCGAGCAGTGGTAAATTCACGGGTGAACGCAAACTTATTCTCTTCTTATTTGACATTTCTACAATATCCTTTCCACTGTATCCCACTGTACTGTATATAGCGGGACTTTGTACTGCGAATAAGTCTCTTTATAGATATAATCGGAATCCTAATAGGTTCTCTATCGTGGAGCACCCATCTGCATATGTATTCGACCTTCCATTTTGCGTTGTTTGGAAGCCACGAGATTTTAAGGCCCTCCTGACCTTTACTTCTGACTTTGGCTTTTCTTTTGTAGGGACAACCTAAGAAAATGTTCGCTTATATTATCTACCTATCCGCTACTGGTTAATAAACGCATAAAAAGCGATGTGATGTTTGAACCGCGATTCTGACCACCACTCTCGACCAATTGTTGTTACAAGTGTGATTTTTGACACCAGCACTGGCACCGGGCTCCCAGAGCTTTTGTTACTACAACGCTCGTAAAAGACCATAACAAAGTTATTGTCAGCGGAATAATAGTTGCTGGCGAAGGTAGATGGCTTAGGAGCTAAAGGGTGGAACGCTATAGGGTAAAAAACCCCAGCGGTGGAAGGGTTATTGCTACAAAGCGCAGGCTGTCCCCGTTTTGCAAGTTGCGTTGCCTGGCCAATGTTGCATTGAAGTTATCAAACAATTCAGTGAAACCTAGATTAGAGTCAAGCAAAACGAATTCGTCCATTTTATCTTTCAACCTTAATCGATAGAAGATCTTTAAAAAAACCACATTTTAGTCAGTGCCGGTGAACGCCGAGTACTTCGACAATTACAAGTTGTTCATGGTTTGGCTGAAATACATGCCGGTGGTACACGTGTTCTCGCAGATCTTCAAGATCGCCTCCGTCTTCTGCCTCATTATGGCCAGCATCGAACGGTGAGCATTTGTCGATATTTTTTTTTACAAATTTTCAGACGAAAAGATTCCTTGAAATGTGAGCATCAGCTCTCTAAGTAGCAAACATCATAACCTTCAACAGGTCTAGGATAAGGTGCGGAGATTAGGGCATTCTACAAAAAAATATTTCCTGATTTTTTTGCCTGCAGGAAGACAGCTCTTGGTATGTACCAATAGTAGCGGTTTCAGCGCCTTTTTGTACCTGATTTTCTTGAGATATTGAGTAACAATAGGTATGTAGTTGATAACAAGAAAGAGGAAATATAATACAAAACTAGTCCGCTAGCAGAAAGCAGCTTATCATCACTGGCGATCAGCGGTGTCTCCAAACTCCAACTGTCTCCATACCATAAATCGGAAACCAGCTCTTATCATTATTACATGGTTGTTTTTAAAAGAATGCACATTCGAATCTGGTGTTCCAGTTCCATTTCCAACACCTTCTTCTTCAGAACTTTTCGCCCCAAACTTTCTCGTTTTTCCGTCATGTGTATAGTTTTCGGCTTATCTGCCATAGCAGCGGTGATAAGTTGAGTTGTGACGGTTCATCTAACATTTATCAGCTGGCCACTTATCAAAGTAATGAATTGAAGAAGAAATTAGACTGAAGATTCGTTTCATAGTCTAATTGTCAGCCGAAAGATTTCGATTGCCATCGGTATGATGCCATACCATTGCAACGCCGCTCATTATATACCTTCCAGCAAGAACAAACATGCCGAACGCTTCGGTTTTCTCTTTCAAACTGGATCTCCTGTGCCGTCATTGAGCTCAACAATGACGCCAGTTTTTCAATTTTGGTGTGAGATGGGCCATTGCTACCCGGTTTCTTTGAAGTCATGAACTGAGAGATTGTGTCATATTGTGCAATCTTTTCCTCGGTGTCTGAATTTCTCTGCCTTTAGGTCGATCCTGGATCTACATACTAGATTTTTGCAATTATAATTGCACAGTCATTATCGCGCTTTGGACGTTTTGTAACTCCACAGTGACACGTAAGCTCTGTCTGGAGCAGGTGACAATGGGGCAGCCCTGTGCTAAGTCCTGCAATTTTCCCATTTCTAGAACGCTGTCTGAATGTGCACAGGAAACAATTACGAAAGGAAAGCTTTCCGGTGCGAAAACCGATCGAGCGCACTCGTTTGCAATCGAATGGTTGAGGGAATTCGGCGATGAACTAACGGAACCCAAATAGAAATCCTCTCTTTTTCACGTCATATAACTACATATTCTAGCATTCTCCAATCGAAGGCTGCTTATTCTGAGTCGAAATTTACAAAAACTCAAAGTCTGAATCGTATGCCGCCGATACGGTTGATCACTCCTGCTTTAACTTATACCTGCCGAGGTCTTTATCTGTTACAAATTCTGCGTTAGGATTAGAGAATTTATACTTATTTCTAAGCTGAATTGTTGTTCTTTTATTATATAGGTATCCAATACTAAGTAACAGTAACCACTTGTTCGTAGCCACCTAATTCACGCTAACCCTGCGGCAATGGCATAAGGACTGCAGCTTTCGCTATAAGTCGTCCATTATATCCTCGGTTTTACTTGAGCGCTACCTCAAGACTGGAATAAATAATAAAAAGGAGAAGAGACATGTTTTCGATGTTCCTTTTCTCTTCCCTTCTTCGCCTTTTCTTTATTTTTCTATTTAGTAGTTTATACTCGAAGAACCTTCACAGGCTTTGCCGCAAAAAGATGAATAGACCGATCTTAATGTGCAATCTGAGAACTCTAATGGCTCTAATTCCTAGTCGGAAATGCAGCTCCCAAGGGCTTAGAAGGGCGCACGTTTGCCATTGTACGGTGTAAGCTCTCCCATGCGACCTGATTTATCCTCCAATTATTTCCACTTTAATCGACCTCATTGCATATTCTTCTTTCTTCTACTCATCTTTAAATAGTGGGCCCCTGAGAAGGAATGACTGCTTAAACGGAATTTAAAGAACTTGTGTCAGACTGCCCCGCGTTTCTATCTAACCTCATATCTGGTGGGATGACCGGGATTCAGTGCGAAGTTGAAGATCGTGAAAGAGGCATTCAAGAAGCCCCAACAGAAGACGCTTGACAACGCTAATTTAAATTATAATAGGTGAGGAGTAAGAACACCATGCTCTTGTCGCTCGAAAGGAACTTTAAGTTATGGATTCAGTAGCAAGTTGAAAATCGAAGTGGTAGTTTGAGCTCCTTTCATGAAATTCCGCTCGACAGCACACTTTTCCTGATCCAATTTGTCGCCGTGATTTCTGGAATTTTCTATAGGTCCTTTGCTTAGTTTGGTTCTTAGCTGGTAATGTATGACGATCAGCGGTATAAAATTCAAACTGCTGTACCGGCTAGAGACCAAATCAGGCAAAGCTATTGTGAGAAATTTCATTTCGTAAATTGAATCTGAAAATTGAGTTATCAGGTGGCATTTGTAAATACTAATCAAATACCTCCATAATGCAAAAACCCATTTGAAAAGGACCGCATATCCATAAAGATACCGCGAGAAGTCTGCTCTCGTAGCCTGGTAAGGCAAATTCGAGGGGGTTTGGTATCGGATACCACGCAGGAGCAACGGTGCCTCACCGCTGATTTCCTTGCCAACCATAATTGTTTTAGAAACAGCACCATGAGAGAAGGTTCAGGAATGCTAGCGGATTACCGAGAGTATCAGATAACCACCAAATACCATCGCTTCAGGTTGTGGATAACCACTCGGCTTGATAACCTCGCGATAATCAGATACCGCCAGCTGTGTAAATGGGTCTGCACAGTTTTCTCTGAACTGAATATTCTCTGAGCTGTTGTTTTTTCGGCGAAGCACTTCCTCATGTGGGTGCTGACCTCGCCGAGTTCCTTCTCTTGAGCTGCACGCGACAAATGGCCCTTCGGAAGGGTGGATCATGCCAGAGGAGCAGCGAAAGCAACTTGTGAGCCCACACTTCTGGAACCACCTTCTGAGCCGATTATCGGGGAGTAGTTTCTACACTATTGAACCAACTCCCTGAGAGCTCACTTCTGAAGTTATGGCATGTATTTGTTGTAAAGGTAGAGGTAAGGTTGTAGGCGTCGATCAGTCCCCTGGGAACGCATTCCATTCACGTTCCATTCAGAATTGTAAAGGCATGCTGAATGCGTATTAGGCCTACACAATGACTTGCGGGCGCCAGCCGCTATACCAGAGGCCGTATGCTCGTCTCACCCGAGATTGCTGGGGGATGGGGCAAAGGGTCCCAGACAAGTCTGGTACCAATTTACCCGACCCCGGAGGGATGGAGGGTTTTGGAAAACAGGGCGAGGATCGACCGACCGTGCGGGTGCAAGTAGCGCTTCTCAAAACTGTCCCACACGCGCCCTTACAGGGTGCGCAAAAACTACCGGGAATAAAATATCACATTGTAACTTCAACAAAAATGTAGATCTGACAATGAAACTCAACAGACAGTTTCCCTATTTCCGTACTAATAGAAAAGTATCAAGTTCGTTCAACGTGCCCCCCTATCTTACGGACATATGTCCTCAGACGAGTAGCGAACCCATAACTCATGGCACGGAGGTAGTCTTCTACTATATCGTTCTTTGCCTCAACCAGGGGAGCTTCCAGTGGAGCCAAATTTTTGTGCTGTGTAGAGGAACTCTCGCTCCCAGTAACTGACCAGAAAAGAAACTAAGGCGGTTCAAATCCCGTGAGTTCAGAGGTCAGCCATCTTGTGCTGTGCGACGTGGGACAGCAAAATTAAGAGTCGATAATTGCTGATCATTCTCGATTTGGCTTTGCCATTCGCACATTGTGAACTCAGATGAACTCAGGCTTGGAACACATTTGAGTTTAGTGTATACGTACCCACTACTCCAATATTAGGCTAAGAGCTAAGTTCTAAAAGTTGTTATCAGTTGCGCCAAACGAATAACTCGTGGCACGCAGGTAGTCATCATCGAAATCATTCCATGTGTTCGTTAACGGTGCCATCAGAGGCAGCAAAGTGGCACATCAGATGGAGCACAATTTTTTTCTCAAAAACCTACAAGACTAGAAAATCAGTTTGCTCCGAAACATCAAAGAAAATTGAGGTAAAAATAGCAGTACGACCAGAGAGGTGTGGACTGATGATGGCCGATAGTTTCAGATTTCGTTTTGCTATTACCGCTGTGCAAGCATTCAAGAGCTCAAGCTTGGACAGCGCGACAACGTGTATAACATATTCCAATATGAAGCTCAGAATCCAGTTCTGCCAGTAGTTGCGGCCTGTGATGTATTTTTCCGGGTAATTTTTGCGCACCCTGTAGAATCAATTTAAGATCAATTTAATTTATTATCTAGGGATGGACACGCATGGTTCGGTGGGAAGAGGCGCTGCTGTCACCCGCACGGTCAAGCGATCGATCCCGGCCCGGGCTAACCAAGCCTTCCATCCCTCCGTGGTCGGGTAAATTGGTACCAGACTTGTCTGGGAAGGTAAAGACACTGACCTGGCATAGCGGCTCGGCCCCGCAGGTCATTGTATAGGCCAAATACGCATTCACTATGCCTCTACGACTTGAATGGAACACGAATGCGATGGCGCGTGCTCAGGGGATTGATCAACTCCACACCTTTACCTTTACCTTTACATATTATCTAGGGATGTAGCGAACTCAACGACTGTGTATCAGGGCAGACGAACATCTTTAACTGCTTCAGGAGAGTATAGGAAAAACGCAGTCATCTTACGCTTTTATCATCGCGAACCTGAGTTTTCACCATCTGTTCTCGGTGTCATACATAACACTACAACAATAACTTATCCCGCTAGCTTTCACAATGTATTCGATATGAGTCCAACTGCTCACAAAGTAAGCACTTGGTGTTGTCACTTCAAAGCATAGCGCCTCTTGCCACCGTACAACGCGAACCATCTTCTTTCATAGTCAGTACCGCCGTCAAGTCACACTCTGCTGTAAAGACGACTCGAGTGATCTGGAGGTGTGAAATCTGCCTGAGGGCACGAACGGATGACACGTCGGCGCACTCAGCTCGGCTGTTGTTTGGGATTCTCTGCGACGAGACTTGCACACGCTGCTACGAAGTTTTTCAATCATGTTTATTACGGTGCGAGCACAGCGCATTGTTTTGTCGGCGACGTGCAGCGCTCAGCTCGACTGCATTAATTTTTCACGACTCGGCCGACGAAGTTTTTCAATCATGTTTATTACGGTGCGAGCACAGCGCATTGTTTTGTCGGCGACGTGCAGCGCTGCCCGAGGGCACGAACAGATGACATTGCCTTCCGCCCACAGCAAATCGGTTCGGAACAGCTTCCTCGAATTTGCCGAAAAACCGGCTCCGTTTATAACGAGTACCAATATCGAAGTGAGAACGGAACACTTGCTTGACTGCTCTTGTGCTTTGAAAGAAGTCTTTAGGTAAGAGCCGTGGGCGGTAGTGCCTACGCAGGGTTTTGATCCGGAGAAAGACTAGGTTTGGAAGGCGAGCGACACTCTAAAAGGCGAGATTCTTGACTGAGTGGAAATCCATGGCCCATAATATCTGCAGTGAGGCTGAAAGAAAACAATCCAACAGTAGAGGCTTTCCTGAGGTTTGTCTCGTCGTCACTAGCGCGGTTGAAACTTTTCCTCAAGGCTACCGTCGCATTTCAATTTCGTTAAAGGAAGATTGTTGCCTGCCGGTTACCCTACTCTACACAATCGTCGTTACTGCTCTTCTAGTTACACCCAGGCATAGTTCATACTTTTAATCTAATACGGCTTTTCCAAAAACTGCTGAAAATTATCAACTGCCGTTTTTTAACTAAGAGCATAACCCTCTTTTTCACATCCCTTTGCCTCGATCGAATAGTGATTAGGTGGAGTCGATTTCTGTACGTTTTCTCTTCCCTTCAAAATCTGATGAAGGCGCTTCGTCGAAACGGCCAAATCAAATGATAACGATCTTGGTTCAAGTTTAGAAAGGAATACAACTCCGAATCACTAGCTCCATTCTTACTAAGGAATATCCTCACTTAATTATTAAGGAATATCCTCACTTAATAGCCCATCTCTTTCGTAGGGAAAGACCGAGCCGCATTATTGAGCCAGACGGTCAAGCTTGAATGTTTTCCCTAGAGCTTATTGCTCCAAAAAGTCGGTTGCAGATGAGGAAGTGCGCTTGCAATGGCTGACAAGGGTAAAGTTCAATGAGTCGCCCGAGGTTAAGTATCGCAACCGGGGGCTCTGAAGAACTTCCCTTTTCGAAAATTTAAGCAGAGTACAAAATTCAGCAGCAAATTTGTTGAATGTAGAGTTCAGAATTAGGTAAATAGTGGTGGAGATTGGATGACGCCGACTTCTACAGTATTCCTGGTCACTTTCCCGTCCTCTAAGAAAACCCATATCCATGGGCAATATAACCCATGAAAAGCCGCATTAATGGCGGTCTCTTAGCAAAGCTTTCATAGTGTCGCCATAGCTTGAAAGTGCAGACATATTGTTGTATTTTATTACTCCCCTTTGCCTCTCTGCCTATAAATATTGAACGGCCAGAGGTTTAGTGCCCATATTGTGTGCGTGAAGCATTGGAAAACCTTCGTGGAAAAAAGCACTGCGGATGGAGAGCGGTGACACTTGGCGGGTGGTAAAGGGCACGGCAAGGACTAGAAGGGGTGATCGGGATGGGAAGACGTTTATATTTTTGCAACAGATCAGCGTCAAATAGAACTTGTCGCCACATATTCAGCCATACTTTGATACTTTTAGCCTCGAATAGATCGACCCTGGTCTCTATCTGAGCTCAAGTTGAACCTCATACCCAGCGTAAACCCCATTACCTTGGATGGTGCACAAGCCGTAATTCGCTAATGCGCGGCAGGTTTTGTCCAAGGCTTACTGGACCTTTTTAATGTCAGCATTGGTTCTTCCTTACTTTCTCGCTTCCCATAAACACCGGCCTCACAGCGCTACAGGGTAGAGAAAGACGAGAGATTAAATCGTTCAGGAGAAGGAAAACATTTGTTAATGAGACAATTTTCGTTCTCAGAGGCCCAAGAGCTTTTGTAGGGAACTGTTTGGCTTTCCAATTCGGCAACCTTTCAGTCGTTCTTGTGTCACTAAAGGTCAGTCAGGTCTCAAAACTGATCTGTTCTCCTCCGACAACGAAAGCTTCCGCTTCCGGCTTGAAAGTTTTTTGATGTTCGTAACGTAAGCAGACGCGTGGGGCCTAATCGAATGTTCTAGGTGAATCGTCTAACAGTTGCAAATTCCGCTTGACATCAACGCGGCTGTTTGAGCGCATTTTCAGTCACGACCTATCCGAGTGGAAGATCAGGGCTCGAGGGAGGGAGCTGTTTGGAGTAGTGGGGGTCGGCCAATTCTGGGGTCTTACGCTGAATTCAATGGTTCGCTGGATGGCACGCATACAAGGATTTTCTCACCAGAATGACCGGTAGCAAATATGTGAGAGAACGAAATAACGGCAACGGCACAACAATAACAGAAGGTGATCTGTACGAAGGTAAAAATTCGATTGACTTTCCGCAACCGCCCAGCCGCATCCTCTACTAGTTTATGCGGGCGATCCAATCGATGATTGTGCACTCTTGGCCCCCGGATAGCGGTAACCACATTGGCCACAGCTAGCTTCTGGGGCACCGTTTGCAGAGAAGTTGAACTTGAACAGCATCTCAGGCCTTCTTCCGTCAAACTTCAGACACTACTTCTTGCAGGTCAGAAACCAGAACTCCTAGCCAGTTCGTAGTCAAACTCTCAAAGAAACTTGGAAACCTCTATATATTTAGACACACGCAATTCATAAGAGCTCAAATAATACTCTAGCTTCCATTGTAAGCAGAAATGACGCTGCTAGACCATGTTCGGACGTCTGTTAACTTCCTGACACCCTTCATCCTTCCTTTGTATTTTCTCACTTCATATTGTGATTTTTTTCTTTTTAGGTGGTCATTTTTTGAAGAAGTTGAGATTTTTTCCTTTCAAAAAACGTATACTTTGCTGCATCGATTCTTTTAGGTACTGCATGACAAAGCACTGGACGTTCACCGGCTTCGAACAACGAACACGATGGCTGGCGTTGAGCTTCGTGGTAGGGATGGCGATCATAATCAAGAGCATCACAGCGGTACGTAGTGTTCTTAGGAGAGCTTTGTATGAATTTTCTTTTTTCTTCTTTTTTTATGCATGAAACCCAAATCGCCGAGTTGGTTGTACATACAGGGTGCGCCAGCTAAATCCTGACAAGGGCGACTCTATTTTTCAAACAAACTTACAAACACAAAATACAATTCAAATCCAGAATCCTTTCACATATTAGTACAAGGGTATATTAAGAATACACTTACTCATTGTAGCCTCAGTCAACACCAATAATCGCCTCCACCATTGACCTGAAGCGCTCGCAAGCCCTCATCAAAAAAGCTCGGTCCAAATTTGCGAATGCTGCCTCAACGGCGGGTCGCAGAGATGTGGGGTTATAGTGCTTCGTCTCATTAGCAACCCTCTCTTCTGTTGTACTCCGCACCAGTGAGAAGCATTTAGACAATTGTGAGGCAATCACAACAAACTAGAGGATTCTGACTTGCAGTATACCAATCGGAACCTTGGACGAAGTTGCGGTATGGCGGGAAATTTGAATTGAAATTTGTGCGGATTTAGCTGGCGCACCCTGTATATTGGTTGAGTCTCTACTTTCCGATGAATCTAGCTCTATCGTAACCTCTAATACTTCCACATTTCAGGATATCTCTGTGCTGGAGCGAGAGGAGTGTGATGGCTATAGGAGATTTAAGGTGTCGTATCAGCGCGGCGACAGCTATCATCTGGGTCTGTTCAACACCGCCGCCATTTTCGTGCCGTTTTTCACGTTGATCTTTCTCAACGGTGGCATTGTGATGATGCTGCGCAAACAGAACGTGCAGGTGAGACCAGATGGAGCCTATTTGTACTCATTTTTTCTACGCCGTTGGAAATCATGCTATCAAACAAAGAATAATAGTAAACGAACGGAACCGCGATTAACTTGCAACGGTTAAGAGAACTACGAAGAGTCAGTAACCCAAATGTAGCTCAAAAAATGATATTAGGATGGGGATCAGTAATAGCGGACATTTGTGCACTAGCGGTATCCTATGGTTATCGAGGGAAGAAGTCGCATAGAAAACTTAGCTGAAGCACTGTGACGATGCATTTCTCCTTCGCAAACGTCATCTTTTCACGAGCAGATTAATTGCCTAGTGTGTGAATATCGAAACTAAGCTGAATTGGACCGATTGTTTTGAAACGCAGACTTATCCGAAGAATTTGACAGAACAGCGCAAATGAAGAGTTAAACTGCAACGGTCTGACAGCATCTGTCACTCATTTCGTGGCAGCCTTAGTCCACTGAAGAAGTGCTAGAGTAATGCTTGACACCCCTATCTATAGCATTCAAATGAATCCCGTTTTGTTCTCTCATTGATCGTCAAGCAGCTCTTGATAACACCAGCATTGTTTCAGTACGCTTAGTTCAAATGACATACAAAAGCTGGCTCTCTCAGGATCCCGAACAAAGAGAACCCAGCTCAAACTCGTGACCTTAGAGAAAGTTTTCGGCGTTGTTCGGACCTAGGGACGTGCCGCGTATTCTTTCTTTGTGTATTAAGAATCGTAGGGACTTGTTGAATGCGAATCTGGCCTATGCACTGACTTATGCACGCTAGTCGCTCTACAAGCCAGTGTCATGAACTCCAGAAACTAGTCCGGTATCAGTGTACCAAGCCTAGTCGGATGGAGGACTTGGTTAGCTCGGGACAAGGATTGGTCGCTAGCGTTAGTAACATAGAAAGATGAAAAACAACAAAAAAATTAAACTTGGTTAGTAACAATCAACGAAATCAACCAGATAATCTTGAGGGAAAAAGGAAGGAAAATTACGAAAATGGGGTGAGCAGCGCCATGGTAAAAACCCTTTAAACACCCTTGCTGCAGCACCGTGAGGTCAATAGCGCGCTGCATTTTGCACATTTCATTACAGCAGAAAATCGAAGGAAAAGTAAAAAGATAAGGGGAAAGAAATTTGGCGGCAGCGGAATCGCTTGAAATTTGGTTGATTCTAACACACTAAGTTGAAGAAAAAAGCTGTGTGGCCGAGGGAGCAATGAAAACTTCTCCTTGCAAGTCTCAGTAGAACTCTAAACTGGGGAACATTAGCCGGAGAGATAATGGGAGAGGAAAGGGGCTGATTTCTGTTCAACAGGCAGGAAATATTTGGTGATATCATTCTAAAAGATAATTTTGCGTTTGCTACATGATACTTCAGGAAGGAAGGGAAGGATAACTTACAAAAGCAAAACATTTTCCACTTCATCTTGTTTCTCCTTTAGTTCCGAGTCACTTTATGGAGAGAATATTTGGTAAATAGCCGTTGGTATTGATTCCGAAAATCTAAAGTTGAAAATGTTGTCACATAGCTTCTCAATTTCCATGACAAAGGGCGAATGCATCAATTTCTGACTTATGCTTGCTGTCATCTGAGAAGCACATGTCAAATCGCTTTGAAGAACAGGATATTCTTGGATTTCCGGCAATCGAGGCTAAAGGGCACTTCAAAACGCAAAAAGCGCTCCCCTGGCTGCTGTTAAACCTTGCCGGATTGTTTTTCAGAAGAATTGCGTAAAGTACCTCATAGTGCTGGGTGGTTGCCGCCTTTGTTCGCACTTTTCACACTTTTTACTTTTTACGTTGTTGAATGATGTGGTGCTAGGCTGTGTTCTTTTCGCAGGGGATCCTGAGTTGTGTTGTTCCGTAAAGTAAAAGGGTAAAAAGTAGGAGTAAGTGAGAAGAGTATAGTGGGAAAGTGCGTAAGAGAAAGTTTTGAAACAATTTCTGAGGAGCACAGTTTCAAAAGTTTCTGAAAAAATTGGAAGACAAGCATAGTTGTTTCACAATTTGAAATTATGGAGTAAAAATTCACATGAGGAGCGCGTACCAAGAAGTACTACAATGCGGAATTCTCGGGAAAATTGAACGCTACTACCGTGGCAATAGTTTACCACTGTACTATGTGCACTGAAAAGGAGCGACGACAGGTATCGCTACTTCGGCAAGTAAGGTAGAGCTATCGATCCTCGAGCAGGCTCAACAAACCTTCCGTTCTTCTAAAGCCGAGAAAACTGATACCAGACTCGGCTGAAAAAGTGAATACATTGACCTGAGCAGCCGACTGGCGCCAGCGAATTAGACCAAATACGCATTCACTATGCCTCGACGACTGATTAGAGGACTGATTAATGCTGATTACGCCACCTTCACCTTGTACGGACAACAGTTCCAACATCTTCAGGGGTGACAGTCGTTTTCTGTAAAACCTCTGAAGCTAATGCACTTATCAGCTAGTTAAACTAATTAGTACACGGTCGGGCAAATTCAAAATTTGTGAATGGAGAATTATTAGTTTTTCATGAAGAAATATGCTCATTCTAGATCGAAAGTCTTACACTTCAATTTCAGCAACTTCGCTCACTTATAACCGAATTGACGATGGGACATGATGTGATGAAGATCCGACGGCGGAATCTGCGCTCGGCGACCAACACGCTGATCGTGATCATCTCCGCCTACCTGATCTCCAATCTGCTCAACGTCTATCTTACCATCACCGAATACTTCAATGCCGGTGAGCGGACTTCTCAAACACTCCGCTGTTTCCAATAGAATTGAGAGGGACCATTCGAAAGTTCGATGAGAAGCTTTGGAGCATTAACATTGCGACCACACCTAGAGAGCTGATCAGCGTCGGGAACTTTCTTTTATGCCACCAATTATGAAAGTCAAATATCGCAAAGGTCCAAAGCGAATCAAAAACACAACCTGAGAAACTCGCAAGAATAATAAGCTGGAATGAGTTACGGTTGCATCATAACAGACTCTATATATAGTTCAACTGAGAGCGAGTTGCGATCCATACCCATACCCTCTTCCACCCTTATATCCTTCTTGTTTTCTAACGTCACACTATAGTTTTCAGCCTCACTTTTCAACTATTTGCTTAATATTTCTCGCTTAATTTATTATGCTCTGCTGTTTAGATTTCCTCCACGTTGACCACCCGGACTTCTTCCGTCTGGCCGCTGATTTCGCCTCGGTGCTAACGGTGATCGGAAACGCCATTCGACCACCAGCGCACTTTCTCTCAAACTCGGAGATTCGACAGCAGTTCGCATTGATGGTCTTTGGCGATGTGCAGGAGAAACCGGTTCGAATTTACCGTTGTTATGCTTTACATTTTATCTTTTGAATCAAAGAGAAGGTTGTGAATGCCCTGAGGCACTTTTGCTAACTGTATTATAATTCTAGTCACTGAAGAAACTCGAAGAACTTCCGCGTCGTCGAAGTGAGCGGTTGGAAAATCCGTGGATCTCGTTGTTGCTCAGCGTCCACGAGAAGGACCAGCCGAGTTCGCCGCTTCTCTCCGGAAGCTACGTGAAGCGCCACAGCACCATCGCCATCTGCTGATACTCCTCACAAGGGAATCTCCCCTACAGGGATCTTTGTCATTCTATCGAGGACAACAGAACGTTTATCTACGATGTACAAGAGTTATCAGGCCTTTTTATGCCTTCTTCACTATAATGCACTGGAAGTGACCTAGAGAAGTGACTGGAATCTGAGCATTTATTTTGAAAACTGCGGACAAATTCTTCTGCTTAAACTGAAATTTCCACTGATCTCCTGAAAGTCACAGATAATGAGTGCAAGTGATTCTCTTAGGCGGAGGAGCTTCTATACTTTGTACGGCCTCGCAACGCCTGCGTTCTATGGCATTTAACCACCAAAAAATGGCCATCTTGTTTCTAAGAGAAGTGACTAATATATGCTTCATGATATATAATTCATCACGGGTTCCGACAAGTGTTATTGTCCAAAGTGTTGCACTTCCATTCCGTTTTTTGAATGTCTACACATGCGGGTCACCTGTTTGTATATTCTAGTCGTGTATTTTGTGCTGATGTTTAAAAGAGTTTCGAATAAATATCCTACGAGTGTAGAAAGTTATAGAGCTCATCAGTGAAGAAAAATAATGCTTTCAATGCACAATTCAGTTCAAACGACCTTCACCTAAACGATGTTCCTCAGGCGAAAACATACTACAAGTTTTTGTGTTTCTATAGTACCGGACACGTCATTTGATCAATTCTCGGAAAAGGCGAGGCCGCTTTGGAGCGTTCCAAAGCGGCTTAAGTCTACAACTTTGCTGAAATTCAATTATTTGTTAGAATGTAAAAATTGATATCTTGAAAAGGTTTTCAGGTGTGGGTAATTTATGTACCAAACGATAGAGCTCGAGCAGCTGCACTTTACAATGGGTCTCCTTTCACGAATAGTTGACATTAGCGGGAGTTATTCAGGAAAGCCGCTTTGGAACGCTCCTAAGCGGCTCTTCCGGGAAGTGATTAAAAGAGACGTCCGGTACTGTAGTCCTGCATTTCGAGAAATGACAAATTTTTTCCTCTGTCCGTCAGTTCTCGGTGGGCGTCGTCAGCACTTCGATGCGAGAGTGCGTCAAAAGAGCGGGTCCGAAAGGCGTGCTCAATGTGGTATTCGCACCTCTCTTGCAAGCCCGAAAGATCGCCTTTCATGGAAACGACTGTACGAGCCTGTAACAAGAATAAAGAGTACAGGCTAGACGTTGATCAGTCCCCTGCAAGAACGCGCCCGGATTCAGAATCGGAGGTTTGGTGAATGCGCATTTGGCTTATACAATGACTTGCGGGTCTGGCCGCTATACGAATCCGGTGTCTTTACCATCGTTGACAAATCTGGTGCCACCGAGGCTTGGTTAGTCCGGGAGGGGAACGATTGCTCGGAGGTGGGTGTGCCAGTAGCGCCTCTGACCACTGTATTAGTCTGTACACCTCCAATCGCCTAATCCGTCATCCTTGTGAAGAATAAGACTGAATAACGTGCGAGTTTCCTTACCTGAGCAGCCGCAGAGGTGAATACATTACTGAGACAGCTGAAAGATCTTTTCTCGAAAACCCAGATGAAAAAGAAACTAAGGCCCCCTACCGCTTTGCTCTAAACTTTCGCGGAGGTGATCATATCGAAGATACACTCGAAATTCTGGCGCGTGAGACCCTTCATCCGAGAGATTCTGGATTCAAGCCAGCGGCTCAGCCGAAGGGGGTAGTACCCTCACATAGCACGACAGCTCAGCGCATGCAATAGTCTTGCCTTATACCAAAGCTTCGATATCTCTGGTTTTCGGAGCGTGAAATTACTCTCGCCTCTGTGCGTTTGAAGAGCTCCGGTTCAAATATGTTTGCTTTGGATAGACTGTTAGCAGCTCTTGTTTCGCACTTACTCGGTCATCGGTAGTATACGGACGTCAATCGCCCTACAGACGATTTGGAAATGAAACCGCTGATTACACGGATTCAAGTGCGCTTACACTACAGTTAATATTTGTTTTGAATTCGTTTATAAGCAACGCTTCGAACGCTGCATTACTCATCGCAACGGATATGACCCCAGTCAGTAACATATCTGTGCTAGTGGTGAGTGTCCTCATTGTTGTCTGTGACGAAGATGGCGGTCTAACTCATTCGAACGACGTTGTATCTTTCAGCTCGCATTGTTCATTGCACACAACATTGGAATCGCTTCAGGTACACTACTCTTTTAGTGTTAACTTTGCTGTCAATGTTCTCGGAAGGAAACTGATGCTAACTGAAATTTCACTTCAGGAACCAATATCATTGGAGCATGTTCGGATCGATATGGGATGACTAAATCAGTCAGAATTGCTTTCGTTAGTGCACATAACAAGTACAGGTAATTAAGCAAGAATCTCAGGGTTCCAATACTACTGGTGCTCTAAAAATTTTGTAGGATAATTTCAAACATGACATCACTTACGAATAGGCGCTCACTAAAATCTCTGAGAAACTTTAAATCCTCCAAAGATTCTGCTTCTCTCAGTCGTACTCATATAGATGTAACCCTGAACCCTGGTTCGAGTGGTAGTGAGAGGAATATGTAAGCTTATGTGAGTGCAATTGTGAGCTTGCTTTATTTGAACCTTATTTCATCTCAGGTCACTTGTCGCAAAGGGTCAAGCAAGTGGCCGTTACGGTAAAGCTCCGCAAGCAGCTCGAATGCTCAAGATGGTTCGCTTTCGTAGCAAATTCATTTATAGGCGAGTACATGTAATTTCTGGTACAGGTATACGACTGCAATATCGAGAAAACCGCCATGGAACACACCAGGAGGTGTAGGTTCGAACACTCACCACGCTCGTCTAGGCCTAACCTCGGCGAGAATGTGTACGTGCAATGGGGGATGAAAAGCACATTCAAGGAAGCAGCGAAGAGCGTAAGTCTAAACTCTGATAATGCTTTTACCGTGGCAGAAAATCAAGCGAAAATGCGTCATTTGCTCTCATTGGAAGGGATGAATGTGAAGGCCTTTTATTTTCTATGTTGGTACCACATAAGTGTTCATCGTTTGCGTATCAGCATGGAAAGATTCCGAGTTCTGCTCTACATTGTAGCCTAAACAGAAACTAATTCGCCTCGATGTTGGTAGAAAACGTGCAGTAATACATAGGAAGAGGCGCTGTGTGATTCTGCTATCAAACGGATACGGCAGGGTTATTGAAAGATGCTAATTTAGAGTTGCAAATACTGGTTCTCAGAACTGAAATCGCCAGGAATGCCGCAAAACAACGTTCTCACTAGGGACCTATTCAACAGACCAGAGCCGATTGGCCACTACACTCAGGTATGCCTATGGGAGAAACGTGCCGTATTTTAGATCTACGGAGGAAGGCTCCAGTGTTTGTTCGTAATTTACGCAATTGTGATTTACTGATACTCTGCGCGGTGTCAGTATCTTTACTATAATTGCGCATGCAAAAATTTACCTGCTAGAATTCACTTACCGTATTTATGCTTCTTCAACTCACTGTGCTCAGCTCTTTTAATTTTAGTGAGATGTAGAAACGGTTTGCTGAGTTCCGTTCGCAAATAATTCCCACCGGTAGCTTTCGGTAGTGGTCAAGCCTAAATAAATAAGTAAAAACTCGTGCAATGACGAGGCCAAAAATATGGCTGTTCATAATATTTACCTTCAACATATAATCTGCGTCCGACATTTTTGCTTTCCTCATGCATGTAGAGTCGTTAATCTGACATACCTGACTTCAGTTCTGCGACCTCTTTATTCTGCTAGGGTTCAGGAGCATTTTCGTCTTCCGCGGTGTCTCAGCGTTTTTGTTCACTTTATATTTTCGAGTAGTGTAATTGACTCGTCTGCTATTAGGCGTTTTCAGATGGTTTGGCAAAACTCATACAGGCTTGGTTGCGGTGTCGCCAACTGTCCAGATTCAAGGACTCTCGTCACCTGTCAGTATGGACCAGCGTGAGTTGCAGGCAGTCAGCAGTATCTCAACAAAATAATTCTTACGCAATCTGAACAAGATCCAATGTTTAGAGGCAACTTTCTCAACCAGCTGGTGTACGAAATAGGAAGACCTTGCCAAACGAATGCTGACTGCAAATGCAAGGGCTGCAAATGCAACCGTTCACAAGCGCTATGTGTAATGCCTCTGCCTAAGATGTGAATTTTCCCGAAAATAAATGTTTCCGATTTGAATGAAAATTTGTTGCTTTCCAACGCCTACTGCTTTACACATCAATAGGAGTCTATAAACACTTTAGTGAACTTGCATACTCCGTCAGATGCTGGCAATGGCGGTAGTTTGGCTTTCTTTCCCTGAATACGCATAAGCATCCATATCGTAGAGTGTGAAAGAATCAGCTGCAAGACGTTAGCTTCCCAAGAATGCCTTCCTCTGATCTCAGCTGGAGAGACGTCTTGCCTGATGTTGGGTAGAATTTCCATCGTTTTTCGCGCCAGGTAAAGGTAAGATGCAGGTGTAGTCGAGGGCTGCTGCTGAACTGGAAGGCTCTGTATAATCGTTGACCAATCAAAGCACACAACATTTTTTGTGTTTTGTTTTTGTTATTCTTTCAAAAATCTCGACCTCTCGGTACTACATAATTCACTATTTGTCGTTTCTTTGTTCTCTCGAGGTTTTTATAAAATCACAAATAGCTGGAAAATTAATGCTTAACGTGTTAAATGCTGATTGCAAAGTTTTTGTTAGTTTTCTAGCCAAATCTTTATGTTTTTGTATTTGCGGGGTGGCATAAGTAATAAGGAAAAAACTTCTTAATTTCTCAATTACTCAAATACAATTCAACGGTGCTGTAGGTTGTACGTCTCCTTTGAGATCTATGACTTGCTGTCATCGTTCAACTGGCTTTCTTATCTCATCCTTCCAGAACTGCCGCGATCTCGAGTTGATCCACTAGTTGATATGGCTCCCAAAGTCTGCTTGGCTCCTTGTGTCTTTCCATCCAAGAAGTCTTACAGGCTCAAGAAGAAGTGATGGTCGGATGGAGAGATGTCCGGTGAATATGGTAGGTGAGGCACACGGACGTAGCCCACTGGGCAAGCTTCTGCGTGGTTACTTCTGCTTGGTGAGGTGTGGCGCTGTCGAAAAAGATGAGTTTTTCAAAATGTTTCGGTCGAATAGGTGCGACCCGCTTATTCTACCGCATAATAGTAAATCTTCAAATCAATATTATTACCCGATCCGCTTCGTTTTCTTCTAATCCAGGCAATTTCAATCTGCTGAGTATAACTCGTCCAGCCTTGAATAGCTCGCAAATTTTCTGAACGATCATTTATTTAGTCACTGTTATCTTTTCTCTACCAGCAAATCCTGGGTCCTTCTTTCTTTGCAATGATAAAACTTTCGACTTCCACATATCGATATTTAGGCGCTCCACCTATACCACAGGGTCGTACATGTAATATGCATCACATATTTACACACCTACTACTTTAGTTTCATTACCCCTAACTCTCCAATCACTCATTGGTCGTTCTCCAATTTTAAATCCACCGCTTTTTCCCTTGCGCTTGGTAGCGACGACGTATCTCATTTCTTTATGTGTAAACTGCAGTTGACTTTTATCACCAGTTACTATATATCCATAACTCTATCACTTACCACAGGTTTTATCGATCCTTCCTTACTGATCCTCTCACTCTAATTGCGCTCCCATGTTTTTAATTATACTTACCCAAGTTCGAACTGCCTCTAGTTTCCGACCAGTTCTAGAACTTCAACGACATCTTTACCTGTAATTGTGGACATTTACTATAAAGTTATTGGTATATACAACATTATTAAATTGTAGCTCTTACTCTTGCTCCAAAAGTGTTTCCATGAATTCCCATCATTGATGGCCATATCAACGCTTCTTCCTTATCCGTCTCAATATACCTATATGAGTATATGATATATGTATATGATATATGAGTATATGATATATGAGTATACACATATTACTGGTCCGTATTTGTATCCTGTTGGACTTTTGTTGAAATTCTATTGTTGTGGATTCAAATGAAGTTCACTTCCGTGTAAAAAACGGAACTGCCATGGATAAATTAAAGAAGTCATACGCTGATCGTACCGGTGCTGCCGTTTCTTCGCTGCGTTTCTTATTCGATGGTCGCCGAATCAATGACGATGGCACCCATTAGAGATGCAAGAGAATGATGATATTGAGGTCACATTGCATAGATTCATTATTAACTATACCGTTATACTAACACTGCTAGCGTCAGATTATTATAGTTATGAATATTGAGCTAATAATAAATTAAATACATATATATTTAAATATGTTCAAACAATAATCTATATAAGATATGAAAATAGTAAATATATTAATTGATTCACTCTTAAAATTATATGTGATAATTACGAATATTAGCCTATTAAATCACCTAACATCCTATTATAAACACTTAATTTTGAACACTGATTTTCTTACAAATACATCTATACACGTGATTCAGATTACATCCGACAAATGGCAATTTACACAAAGTACACGTATAAGTAGATTATTATCATACCAGTCCTAGCTCGACGCTATATTTTCTTTTTCGCGCTGATACGCAGCCTAAGTACGCATTGATATTGGAGCGCGATTTCTCTTTGATACTTACTTGCAAGTAAATACAACCTAATAATATCGTTATTAAAAGGATTGATCACATCATTTCCGTACTGTTTTGATATATTACTCCATACGGGTTGTACATCCAATTTCAATAGTATTTTGCAGTGTAGGTTTTCTTCTGGATCACCGAGTAGTTTCTCACGAGCTCTAGAGGCGGCGATTGATTGATTGGTGAGACAGCAGAAATAAATAACATTTATGTACAAACAGATGAAACAGCAAACGCAATAGTAGAAGAATAAATATGAGAGGGGATGGGGTACAAATACAGGGGATAATGATGAATAGTGATTGTCAGTAGGCGGCGACGATCAGGAAGCGCGATCCGGCGGTAGGCGGTGACGTCGGTGACGCGAGCTACGACTTACGATGACGACTACCTGGTCGGCTGCATCAATAAAGGCTATGAAAGAGCCGGATAAAATATGTGTGTCAGGCGACTATTCCGAAATAAAAGACACAAATCGATTCGAACCACGGCGAGAAGTACTACGAGAACATCAATAAGAGCTAAGAAAGGGCTATGAAACAAATGACACTAGATGTTATTGATTTTTGTTATTTATTGATTTTTACCGATACCTACGAGGTAGTCCACGGCATGTTGTCAACAGCGCCCCGCTTGGAGCGCCACAATTGCGTGGACCCCAGTAGAATTGCGCGCGCTGCGATCGCGGCGCGCGGAGTCTCAATTCGATGCAGGTGAGTATATTGGTGTTATATTGCGCTTATAATTGTATGTTAAATGGGTAGTATTGGTGATTATATCTTAATTATATGATGTGGTTATATTTTTGTGGTTATATATTTTTATTTGTATTGTTAGTAACTCTATTACCGTGTTCTTGTTTCATATGGAAGTTCTCAACTTGCTATAGTCGAAGTATTAGTAAATTAGAGGCTATAATGATGTACTTATATGATGGGCATAACTAAATCAGATATTTGTTAAGCAGTTGCTGTTGTAAATTCCATCCATGGTTGGGAACTTGCATAGGTGAAAAAAAAGAAGGAACCATGACCCAAAAAGAGGATAGTACTTACCAAGAAAGAGTGAATTCTCAAGTACTCATGGAATAGGTTCGTATTTCGGGATTGCCCAATCAGAAGAAAACATCATTCGACACTATATCGCATTATTTCGCTGAGCGAATTTTGGCGTAAGTAAGTTGTCATTAGTTGTAAGTATGTTGTCTTGTCGCCGCGGCATATCCTGTCTCAGACAAGTCGGCGCCAACGGTTGCAAAAACGTTCTTCACGAGGATTGCTGAGGGGTGTAGGTGGTCCAAATCCATCCTGTCTGACAAAGGTGGAGAGTTTGAGAATAAGGTAATGGAAGAATTGACTAAGATTACGAAGATAAAACTCGTTACGACAAAACGATACAACCCTAGAGAGAATGGAATAATGGAACGGCTGAATGCTACGAGTGTAGCGATGCAGAGGCGGGATATGGTAGTTCCTGTGGAACGGGACGTGAGTTCCTGTGGACGCACCTATTGACTGCAGTTTCCGAAGTGGACGAGCGCGTCAATTTCACCTATTGACTGCAGTTTCCGAAGTGGACGAGCGCGTCGATTAGTAGTCTTGGGGAAAACACGGAGCCGATAAGAGTAACCTTTGATATACTAAAAATTGTGCCGCACTTCATTCCGGATTATCGTATTCATACTAATACTAACAGAGGAAAAAAGGGTAGGAAAGCATGTGCAAAAGTCAAGAATGATTGATGTTTCTCTCAGAGGTGCCGAAATCTGTTCCAAAGTCGTGAAAGGTCACCTCGAGGGCATCTGTAAGGATCTGTTTCAATTCGAGTTGTGAAGCTGGCCAAGATGGTACACGTTTCATTCGGCTGACGTTTCGGTCTATTCGCCTTCGTCGGAGCCTGGAAAGTCAGAAATGTGTCTGAAAGGACCACAGTTTTGAAGAAACAAATTTGTAGTGTGATGTGCAGTACTAAATGTTACATATGTAAATTAAGAAATGACCAAAGTTTCATAATTAGTAACACTACAAAATTAAAAATACACACCAACGTTTTGGATAATTGTAATTGCATGAATAAGAACGTAGTTTATTGTATCTCTTGTAATCTCTGTAGTACACAGTGTGAAGGAATAACTAGTAGAACGCTTAAAGAAAGGATTAAAGAACATGTATATTATATAAATAAGTTGGACATAAATAATTACTTATACAGCCGTTTTAATAGTAATTGTAATAAACATATAACCGTTACTATACTAGATAATATGGATGAAAATTGTGATAGAAGTATCTTGCGAGCTAAGAAACTGTTCTGGATTAAACTATTAAACACTGCATATCTTTTCGGACTTAATGATAACATTAAAGGGTATGGGAACATTTCCAATATTGATAACCCTTTTAATTTCAATAAGAAACACCCTCACTATAGTCTTTCGATTATAAAGAAAGATAGATACCGAGGGAATAAAAACATAATAAAAATAAAGAAGATAATGATGTTAATGTATTTATACATAAAATTAATACCTATGTTAACTCCTACGAATTATATAAATATGTTAAGACATTAAAAAAGAAAACAATAAATGAAATAATCCGCCTCTGTTATGAAGATTACTGTAAAAATAAGATTAACGGTAATAATTTACATAAATTGATATGCATACTATGTAGTTACTACTTTAAAGGAGATAATAACAACAGTAATAATACACCTCATATTACCATAGGAAGTAAATTTATACACAATTATTTGGATAGTTTTAATTTGAATAACATTATAAATTCCAATAAAATAAAAAATATTTTAAATTCTGATAATTATATTAAGTGTTCCCTAGTGTGTTCTTATAACCGACCTACGTTTAGCATCATATTTAATTACAACAAAACGTTGAGATATCTTAATGAAAAGAGTTTACATAGAACCATGCATATGCAATACTGATTATTATAATAACTTCTTAGCACCTGAATATGATCATGTCATAACTGGAGATTTGACTATGGTCAAGGACAAGGGCTCATATGATATTATGGCCAA
Source organism: Nippostrongylus brasiliensis (assembly GCA_030553155.1). Lineage (NCBI taxonomy): Eukaryota > Metazoa > Nematoda > Chromadorea > Rhabditida > Heligmosomidae > Nippostrongylus > Nippostrongylus brasiliensis. The sequence goes on along the minus strand of CP130735.1, from coordinate 33,128,731 downwards.
AGGTACTAAATTCAGAATGCCCTTCGAAATTAATGAGGATATTATTAATACATGGATCATGGACACAGTTATCGAGATTATTAAAAAATTCAGAAACAAGTATAAGTTAGATACTTATAAAAGCACTCTTATTCATGAACATTTGCTAGACTCTTTTCATAACAAATCAGACCATGTAACTAGAGACACTAGTAGTTCTAATAATAATGTCACAAAATACAATCAAGACTACTTAGCCTATATGCAGAAGCATTTCGTTACATGCCCTTTAGACAAAGCGGCTAATAACTATGACTTTGTTTGTAAAAAGTTATATATTAGTACCGTAGGTAAAGAGATGGGTATTAATTTAGATACCTTTCTAATTGGTAAAAATAATACTTATGATATATATTACCTTAAAAGCAGCGCTGAATTAATAAGACAACATAACATTGCATGCAAAAATTTGGGTTTTGAAGAAAATCATGTTCATCTACCACATATACATGCTATTCCTAAGCTACATAAAAATCTCATTAAATTTAGGTTCATAACTAATGCATCTAAAAGTTCTTTAAAACATATATCTTTGGAATTAAACAAAATATTTATTAGATCACATATTGAACTTTATGTTAACTCTATTAAGAATAAGAATAGCAATTTTATTGGCTACCAATATAAGCCAAGATCTATCTAATATAAAAGGTAAGGGTATTAAGCTCTTTTCAGCAGACTTTACAAATATGTTTACTACTATCCCACAAGGAATTGTGATTAGTACTATTTCTAAAGTAGTTAACTTATGCTTTCGTAATGCAAATAAAAAATAATTGGCAGTTAATAAACGTTTCGAAAGAATTTTTTATACTGATAATCGTAAATATAACAATCACAGCTGCTACACCAAGGAAGATCTTTTTTGCTGGGTTGACTTTATTTTAACTAACAATTCTAGTCAGTTTGCAGGGCTTTGTTTAACAAAAAGTAGGTGTACCTCAAGGAGGAAATTGCGGTCCTCTTTTGGCTGATCTTACTGTTTCTTTTCTTGAATACCAATACTGCACTAATAGTTACAAACATAATAGTGTATTCTTTAAACCTTTCAGATATGTGGATGATATTCTTATAAATCATAACTTAAATAACAAAGTGATAGCTAACATTCTTACGAAGGTTTATAATAATGTTTTACAATTTGAAATTACACATAATGATGACTACAAATGTAACTATTTAGATCTTAATATATGGATTGAAGATAACCAAACATACACTAGTATGTATAATAAGACTAATAATTTCATTTTTAAAGTTATAAAACTACTACACAGTAGTTCGTATATTAGTGACCAAGTTAAAAAAGCTTGCATACATAGTGAGATTTATTTATTTATTTATTTATTTACGCGAATTTAAGATCCGCGTCGGAAAAAATACAAATGTAACAGGAACATTGAGAGAAAAAAAACGAACAATAACCAACAGCAAACAACAGTCGCTAATAAGTAAGAATTCGTTGTTTGGCCATACCTTGAACTTTTGAATCGAGCAGGAGGAGGTTGGAACGCCAACCTTTAATGCAGAAAGGAGAGAGGCGGCTCTGCACGTAAAGGCTTAGGCTTAGTTCTATTTTTAGGCTAAGCAAACGACAGCTTAAACGTCCCACCTCGAGTTGTCGAAGGCCGGACACAGTAAAAATTTGATACATTGCATTTCGTTGCGCCAGCCAGAGTCTTGAAAAGGACGCATACAGCCCTAACTAGGGAGGTCAGTGTGCGTGCCCCAAAGATTCCGATCGAGACCTATATAGTTTTGTAGAGCATCGAGCGGGGATCACAGCAATATAGTTCATTTTTGCTGAGCGCCAATGGGTGGTCCGAAAATCGCAAAAAACCGGCGCCCTTGAGACACTTTGGAAGCGGCCTCTCACTCCATAGTCTCTGGTGTGAGAGGCGCCCACCGATGTGCCTCGGTGGCGCAGTGGTACCGCAGTGGATTGTCGTCCAGAGGGTCGTGGGTTTGGATCCTGTTGGTACGTTTTTGTTTTGCGTCAGTCGCATTGATACCAAAACGTGCTCATTTTGCGATTTTGCCGTTGATGTTGAAGAAAATCATGTTTGGAACAGCTTAAAACACACAAATTTTAATAAATGGCAACATTAATATGGGTAACCAATATCCACCGTAACTTACCTTAAACAGACGCAAATTCAAAAAATAATGGTAGATCCGTGATCAGCAATCCAAATAACCCCCACAGACGAAGTTTGAACGAAATCGGTTACGTTGACCCAGGTACCTCACTTACTCACCCATACCATAGGAAGCGCTCACCAGCCCATACACAACCGAACCCACCGTAAGATATCCTCCCAGTAGCAAATCTCGAAACTAGTGTTAGATTCGTAACCAGCGCCTCAAATAGCCTCACTAGTAAGGTTTTGGCGAAATGACCATGACGTCTCGAGCCTCATGTCAGGTGTCGGGAGAATTGTCCAAGGTCCAGTCTCTGATGAATTACTGATATATTATCCCACCGTTCAGACTCTAGCTGTCAGAAAATTTTCAGCTTCGTTCCAAAAATTGCTTGGGAGTGTCACCTGGGCTGCAGATCACGAGTTTTACTCTTGTTTCTGGAATTCTGACCGGTGAGGCCACACTATGGCAAAGGTGAGTAAGTGAGGTACCTGGGTCAACGTAACCGATTTCGTTCAAACTTCGTCTGCGGGGGGTTATTTGGATTGCTGGTCACGAATCCACCATTATTTTTTGAATTTGCGTCTGTTTAAGGTAAGTTACGGTGGATATTGGTTACCCATATTAATGTTGCCATTTATTAAAATTTGTGTGTTTTAAGCTGTTCCAAACATGATTTTCTTCAACATCAACGGCAAAATCGCAAAATGAGCACGTTTTGGTATCAATGCGATTGACGCAAAACAAAAACGTACCAACAGGATCCAAACCCACGACCCTCTGGACGACAATCCACTGCGGTACCACTGCGCCACCGAGGCACATCGATGGTCGCCTCTCACACCAGAGACTAGGGAGTGAGAGGCCGCTTCCAATGTGTCTCAAGGGCGCCGGTTTTTTGCGATTTTCGGACCACCCATTGGCGCTCAGCAAAAATGAACTATATTGCTGTGATCCCCGCTCGATGCTCTACAAAACTATATAGGTCTCGATCGGAATCTTTGGGGCACGCACACTGACCTCCCTAGTAAGTTTACGGCGTGATTCTGGAGTGTGCAAGCCTAGATCGCTATTTCTTATATTAGATCGAGGAATCCTGGAGTACAGGAAGCCACCTGCTCTGATCAGCGTCCTCCTAGTGAAACTTTTTTAAACCTTTTCGATCAGCCCAATAAACTTCCTTTTGTTGGGAATGATCAAAGTAGAGCCAGCTTCAACAATCGGCCTAACATAAGTCTTGTATGCCGCTACCAGCACTTTTTTATCTTTGGTAAATAGTCCTTTGAAAATTTGAAGCGAACGAGCATATCCCTTATTAGATAGCATCCTCACATGTTCCGAAAATCAAGCTTTTCATCGTAGAGAAAAGCCAGAGCCAGAACCCTTTTTACTCTCGTAATAGGTTCGTCATCAATACTATAGCCCATCGGGACTGTCGAAACACCGATCCTCATGCACAGAGTGTTTTCCGATGACAAAGGAAGACACCAATTGATAGACCACTCCCTCATTCGATCTACTCCTAGCTGAAGTAATCTACTCTCGGAGGGAGTTCTCACTTTCCGATAAATCTTGATATCATCCGCAAATTGTTTCACAACAATTCCTAATTCCTGAAATTGAACGGGAATATCCGCTGTATAAATCGCGAACAAAAGTGGTGAAAGAACACCTCCCTGAGGAACTCCACTCTTAGCATGCCTAACGGTTGAGAAAGCAGAGCCCACTTTTACTTGGAATGTTCTATTAAAAAGAAAATCTTTTATCCAACTACAAACAACGGGATGAACTTTCAATTTTACTAGTTTGCAAAGTAACAATGACTGACTAACGCGATCGAAGGCTTCGGGAAAGTCAAAATAGATGACATCACAGGCCTCCTTACGCTCAAGACAAGCAGTCCAGTCATTTATGCACTCAAGCATATTAGATTCTACTACCCGGCATGAATCCATGCTGACTATCAGGAATAACACCACACCGAGTTAGAAACTGGAATAAATGAGTTTTAAGTGTTTTCTCAAAAACACGACAGGGAAGAGAAGTGATGCTGACCGGCCTGTGGTTATTGACATCACTCGAAGGTTGTTTCTTCGGTAGAGGTGTGACATATGAGTGCTTCCACCGTTGGGGCACCTCAGTGTACACCAGTGACTGGTTAAATAAATAAGCCAGTGGGCCAGCAATCACATGAGCGACTTTTTTGAAAAACGATGTAGGAACCCGATCCGGCGTAAGGGATAAGGAATCCGGGCTGTTTTGAATGGCTTCATAAACCGTTTCGCCATCAAACCATGGAAGCGTTTCCATAGTCTCAACTACATTCGATTCAAAACCAGGCAGCTCACAATTATCATCAAGGAAAACTTCGCAGAACTTGTCCGCCAATGCTTCCGCCTTATCTCTATCAGAGAACACAATTTTTCCGTCAGTTACAATACGACCGGTCGGCCCGCTCGCCCTCAGTTTTCTATTCAAAAACTTATAGAACGTTTTCTGATTCACAGAACTCAAGACCTTCTTCTCTACATTTGTATTGAATTTTTTCAACTCTGCATGAAATTTCTTACTGAAAGCGCTGAACCTCTTCCAATGATCCGGACTAGGTGTCTCAAAAGCCACTCGGAACAAGTATTCCCTGTGGTCCAACATGTTTCCATATGAGTAGGCATATTGCCCTGTCTGAGCTCCACTGGTCTCCATGGCACAAACTTATCCAAGGCTTCTGACAAAACACCTATGAAAATTTCATATTTCTCGTTTACACTCTGAGCAGACTCAAGCATTTCGCTCCAAAAGAACGACGAGAGATACCCGCAAACAGATCTGTAGTCACATCTATGGAACTGTCTACAGTACGAGTACAGCGGCTCCGTATAAGAACAGCATAACTCTATTTGAATACTATTGTGATCGCTCAATCCCACGGGGGGCCAACTGTGACATCCTCGATAAGGGATTTCTCTGTGGTAAGCACAAGATCGAGTACGTGGCTGCCCTTTGTTGGCCCACGTACTAGCTGTACCATCTTAAAACACCTCACCATTTCCAGGAAGACGTTACTATCAGAAGCAGCCGGCGAGCACAAACAAGACCAGTCAATATCCTATTAAAACTGTGGAGTAGTCACACACCATAAGATCTTCAAAGGTTACAGACAGCTGCCTGTTGTGTTCGAATTTGCATGAAGGAGCTCTGTAAACCACTGTGAATCTTATTGTGCGCCGCTCCAAAATAACGTCAGCTGAAAGAATCTCATATGCGCCTTCCAGTGACTGCGAGAAAACTTCCACCGCTCCCACGCCTTTTTTAAGCAAGATGGCAACACCACCTCCTACCCTGCTGATTCTGTCGCAGCGTATGCCCAGATAATTGCTACTAACGTTATACAACAATGATGAAACCAAATGATGGGACTTCAACCAAGTTTCTGTGAAAACGTGAATGTCAAAATTCGAGCTAAGAACAACATTAACATACGACGCATTTTTTACAATGGAGCGCACGTTACTATAAAAGCAAATTAGCCGTCTAGAATTATTTCTTGGTGATAGCGCCAGATTACAGGGAAACTTGGCTGGAGTCTGGGCACACATTCGCCCCGATCAGGAGCATGGCTCAGTCATGTCCCGGCTCTCATTAGAGGGCTGGGACATAGATGACTTGGAAACTCCAGGACCGTGACGTCTGCGTTCCTCAAAGGAAATAGAAAGCCGAAGGTAGACACCCTTCAGTTGAAGGAACACAAGATGCTTAGCACGTTGAACAGCCATATTACGGAACTTAGAACAAGGTAGAACAACTTTAAGAAGTCTATTACCGCCTTCAATAGGCCTACCGAGACGATAAACAGCTGTCAGAAAACATTCTACACCAAGGAAATGTAAGATCTTACAAACATTCTCAAAATCATGACCGAGACGATCACGGATAGGAACATCTTTGAGTTCGGGTACTCGTCCAATTATAACGGATCTACCACGATCAATTTCTGTTTCAGAGGGTGAATTATTCTCTAATACAGAAGTGCTTCGGTCGTTTTCTTGAACTGTGCTGGACAAACGCACTTTAGACTCAAGAGTAGCGACAGTTTGACGCAAAGGCTCATTCTCACTACGAAGCTCACTGATCAACTTATCTTTCGCTTCAAACAATAGGGTTAACTGGCTTGACAGCAGACCGAGAACCTTCTTCACGCAACGTGGCACCGTTGTTGACCTCGCGACTTCGTCGAGAGCCTTGACCAGTCCCTCCGAGTTAACACCGTTCAGCGAAATCGAGTCAAACGTGGAAGCCTTAACGGAGCCGGACGAGCGAGTGCTCATAATGTTAAACAGCAAATCAAATGCAAACGGAAGAGAAGAGACGATTGAAAACAAGTGACCTGTCTCTGCCACCAACGTCGAAGAATCAATAGCGATTGTGGGTCGCGCACAATCAACGTAATCAACGGCAACAGAGGAAGAATTATACGTACAGATCCAGAGGTTGCTCGGATGAAGAACCGTCGGCAACTAGAATACCGTAAGCAGCGAGTGACGGGCTTGTCAGTAACGACAGATGGGAACGGAACAGATTAACCAGGCAATTTGGTTAGGCGAAACGCAGAGTGCTCAATAACCAGCCGCTCAGCGTGGACATAGTGCCGAAGAGATTTTAAGAATAGTTCGTACTTGCTCCCACCTTGATGATTTCAGTGCTAGATATATACAACTTAGTAAAGAATTGATAGAATCGGGTTACACTAATCATTTTATTTATAACATGCTTAAAAATGCATGAACAAAAACAGATCTATTGCTTATAAATATGGTAGTGGAGCTGAGTTTGCTTGTGGTCTGTCGCTTTGACCGTCTTCCTATTCCCTTGTGTGTTTCTCCAGTAGTCTATTGTCCACGTAGTCATCCTCACACGTGTAACGCGACGTTATTCTGTTGTGTTATACAACCGGTGCTTCTCAGGTGACGTACATTTCGCGGGTTTCTCCTGAGAGCGGGATTTCGCTCTCTGAGGAGTAGTCGTGATAGTTGTAGCGTATTCAACATTTACGCCGATAAGTGTGCGGTGGGGCACACTTTTCATAGTTTCCCGCCTGACTAGTATTGGTTTCCATTTTCCCCTATTTATCACTATCCAGCTCTCCGCATTCCTTCTATTGCTTGACTAGAGAGCGGTTACTCCTTCCCTTCTGTTATTCCTTCTCTCTATTCATTTAGATATATGTGGTGGCATTGGTGTCTTGATATTCGTATTTATTTCGGTTCTTGCAATTTCCGTTTCTGCTTCATACGTTCCTGTCACACTATTCTGTTTCAGTTATTCAAAGGTTGTATTATTTGCTTGGAGTTTATCTTTCTTCTCTTTGGATAGGATTATTGTGGATTATATACTATAGACAGGTTAGTTTTAATTTATTTCCTATAAAGTCTTCCTCCTTGCTGATGAGACCCAAGGAAGGCTTTATATTGCCTATCGTTTGCTCGTTTAAGGTTTGGGTCGAAACGAGCTTACGTAATTGTTCCTTTGCTTTGCTTCTTTATTGGAGAATTGAACGCCGTACAGTTCCCAGTGGTGTTTGCAAATATGTCGATTGGATGGATGTGGCAGGCATGGAAAGCAGCGGTTACATTTGTGAGGACAGATGTCGACGTGACAACGGCGGTCAAGTTCTGGAAAGATGGCGCTGCGTGCTTAGAAGAAGAAACACTACAGAATGTACTGCGCCTCGCATACGATAAATGTCTCGATTGGACAGAATTTATTTGCGTAACCGAAGGAAAAAAGAAGCAGCAGAAAATTGAGTCGTACGGATTAGAGAAATCCTATGATTCTGCTCTGAAGAAGCTAAAGCAGGAATTAGCCGAAGAAGAGATGGAAAGAAGACCGTTGTAGGACGGCCCAACCGCTTTTGCGGCGCCACCCAGCGCTGCTTTGCTTGAAAAGGATGGGTCCTAGAGAGGAATCACCATTAGAGTTGCAGCAACGTTCACGTGAGGTCCTTATCGAGTGGCGAGCGGATGCCATTCGGATCAGTGTGGCCCCTGAATAGCAAGTTCGACGAAGAAGAAGCTAGCGAAATCGTCAAGGCGTGTCACAGGCAGCTCGAGGAATGCGGTCGAATAGTTATCGCGTGGCCACCAGTGGTTGAAAAGAACATACACCATTAGACGACGATGGTATCCGCACAGCAAATGCTTGACGATGCAGTAGCTAAGAAAGTAGGAGCCGGACAATGTATAAGGACCGTAAGTGCGAAATTAAGCAAACGAACCGTTTTTTGTAAAATTGGAGCACCAGAGATCTCTTTGTATTTTTATGGGTTCAATTGTATAGTAGGATGTGCAAAAGTGTCATACGAGACAATTCGAACGAAAGTAAAATCAGTAATCGCGCTCCCAGAGATAAACCATGTTGTGATTCGGACGATGAGGTCATCGTCTCCATAAAGGGGAGGCATGTAGTCGGACGGCAGGTCAGTGGTAGGTCGTCCGATCAAGCACCGTGATCATGGCGGTAATTAGGAGGAATATAAAGGGCCGAGACGGACGAGGCAGCACTTAGTACCAGCCATCGAGATCGCGGCCCACACGCCTATCCCTACTCCTACAGTTCTTCGCCGGTTGACTATATCATTTCTTCCCAGCCTTGTCTTATTTGAGGGCCCGCGTGGTACAGTGGTAAGAGGCGCTGGTGTCACCCGCACGGTCGAGCGATCGATCCCGGCCCGAGCTAACCAAGCCTTCCATCCCACCGGGGTCGGGTAAATTGGTACCAGACTTGTCTGGGAAGGTATAGACACTGACCTGGTATAGTGGCTGGCCCCCGCAAGTCATTGTATAGGCCAAATACGCATTCAGCATGCCTTTACGACTTGAATGGAACACGAATGCGGCGGCGCGTCCTCTGGGAACTGATCAGCGCCGACACCTGTACTTTTACTTTTTATTGTTTTCACTTTTATACAGTGTGTCGAATCGTTCGTAGTAGTCGTTTGTTTAATAAAGTTGTGTTTCGTACTTGTGCGTGTACACTGGACCGTTGAATCGGTGCGATATTTGGCTTATCGAACCTTTGATAAACGATACATGATACAGGTTTCTAATACCCAAAGTGACACATTTTGATCGGTACTCTATGGGCTACGTGGATGAGACCCAGCAACTCGTCCTAAAATTCAGGTGAATGGCCTGAACGATGCAGATTGTTAGTGTCTCATCCTTCTACTCATGAGACCCCTCGCTTACGAACAACCCTTTTTTAAGAACCTCGAAAACGTCGTTCGTCGGAAATACATGAAAAGCCAGAAGGGTGCTCACAATTTTCGCCAGCATCGTCGCTTTTAGTTGCTCGGATTTTTGAGCTACGGGGAAAACTTGGGTTGCTTTGCTGACAAGAGACTTGCTAGTTTCGATGGTTGTAAATGTTCATGTTATTCTAGCAGTAACTTAATAAGTTCTTAGTGTTCGTTGATATTTATTAACCAAGCCCTAAGAGACCAAGAATCATTGATGGTCGAACTGAGCAGAACAAAGCACGTTTCTACTGAAAAGGTCTCTACAGGATCTAAAAAAGCTTCACTGGATCCAAATAATTGAAGTTTTCTTCATGTTTCTCGTCGCGAGAAAAAAGAGCACACAATTCAAATCTTTACTTTCTCGATGACGTAAGGCTGAGCCATAGAAATACCACGAATGAAATACGATCAAGTACACAACAATAATCGCTGAGGTAAAGGGTTGACATACATACCGAGCTATGTAATCGTATACTGGTTCCTAAGCGGACAAAACGCTGTACTAGTGCTGCCATATATTTTGAACTCTATTCAGCAGTTTATCTAGTAATGTACAACTAAAGGAATGAAGTGCCATTCAGGGTGGAGTGCCAGTCTCTCGACGTCTAGGTAGCGACACTGATTAGTTTCCCGATGTTCTGTCCCTGTTCATCACGATTGGCAAAAAAAGAAAGAAGAAATTAAAGTCTTAGCCTTACTCTCTACTCTCTATTATGGCACGGTGCCTACTCTGAACGACTACCACAGCAGCTGAACGGAGACACTCCACTAATTATGCATACAGAACTAATTACGCATACAAACCATAACCTTGATGAGAACTTCTTTTCAATGTATTCAAAAAGTGTGGGACTTTGTGAGTTTTTTCTGTCAGCTACTAATAAATTTACTTCTATACAATCTGTTGCCCATTCGTTGGGCTTAAAAACGGTGCATAGAAATCCTGCGCTAAAAAGGTGTTTCCTATTTACTTATTCATAGAGATACGTTAGAAAACACTCAGCACTGTTTTCGGCTAACCGAATTTCTATTTGACCACGAAGAATCGCTATGGCAGTTTGAGTTGACCTAGGAGCTTTGACTGTCTGTCTCACTTTCCGTGGACAGCGAATCGTTGAAAGAAGGGGATGGATCACATTATGAGCCTCAACACCAACGCACTGGACAATGACGACAGCAACGAGAGCTCCGGCGTCGAGTTGCAGAAGTCGCTGCCTTTGCAGAAATACGACTGGCCTAAAAAATGTTAATCGCATATGATACGATTATTTTAGAGGTAAAAAAGCTAAGGGGTCGGCGTTGATCATTTCCCAAAGGACTCCTCCGTATTTATATTCCATTCAAAATCGTATCGGCATTGTAACATCTACAATGACTTCTAATCTGCTCAGGGGTCACTCTTTATGGCCTTTGTTATACCGACGCTCACCCCCCAGCGTCTGCCAGCGCAACTCGTCCCATTCAGTATCAGACACCGCGGGACCAGACACGTTTGTGCGAGTTATCACGTAGACGCTGGCGTGGTGACGCTCACGGGCTGTTATGCAGACGCTCGCGTACCTTCCACGCTCTAGTCGCTGTGCATTGCACTGCGGTTGACCCTTTCGCTGGGGGTCGGTCGGTCACCTCGCGCATTGCTCTGTATGCTTAGGGCGCGTGCGTCGCGTGCTCAGCGTCTGAGGTTAACGGCTGGACGCCCACCGCTCGCAAGCAGCTGACGCTCACCCCGAGCGTTGGTATGACAAAGGCCTATAACAAGTCAATCCCTTACCTCTCCAGACGAGTCCAGTACGAATTTACGCGTTCCAGAAGGGATAGAAAGCTCGGCTAGCCCCGGAGGGGATCGGTCGATATTTAGCTTATTGCTTAAGAAATGCGTGTTTCATAATTGTTATTAAGTTATTTCGAAACTAGAATGTACAATTGTGGCCAAAAGCTAGATAATATAATCATTCTGTCTCCCATACCTTATTGACTTTATGCAATAACTTTCAGCGAAATACCTCGTGAGCGCAAGACGACAGGAATTTTCGAACAAATTTCCAGTAAGCAGTGTGGTGCCAAATTATGGGTCCGCCCCAAATTTCCCTGATAGCTCACCAAGAGCGCGCTGTCGAAGACAGGAAATATAACCATCGTATACCACATAATTTATTACTGTCATGAAAAAAATTGAACAACATATCTCGTGCGCGCCAAAAGAAATGAATTTTTGAAAAATTTTAAGTATTGGAGACAAATCATTTTTCAGATGGATTTCTGACGGGTTTTCAAGGAATATGAAGGAGGCATATATGCCGTCCGGAAGAGGATGGGGTGCTCTAGCAGCATGTCATTGCTTTCCGCGATGCTTAACATTGAACAATTTCAAAGGGAAAACTTACGAACCGAATAGAACACTACATGGTGTCTCAAAAAATGTGCCCACTGTTTGAGGAGCCATAAATTTACTGATAGTGAAGATCCAAAGATGGGTTATAAATCATGCGAAAGCATATGAGAAGCAGATCTTATGGCACGTTATTGGTGCGAATTGCGCCAGGCACCTCTGCGACAGACCTATTTTTACACCTGATTGGCAGTGCTTAAGATAAATGCACGCTCTCATTTTGTCAGTTTGTAGCCGCACCGCTACCTTATGTTCATTGTAATGCCAATAGGTAGTTGAATTCTTGTTGCTTGTGGCCTAAGCAGGAGTGGTAAGGCAGCAAAGTTATGGCTGCTCAAACATTGCGCATGGTCGAGTGGTCAGGCAGCAAAGTCACTAAAAAGTCTGTAATTCTGGATTTGTTTAAAAAGTTGACAACAAAATACACCTATTTGCACTGCCAAGAAGTTTCTTAAGTTTCTTCGCATAACTGTTTGCGGAAAAAGTACACGTCGCCAAAATGGATTTTTGAGTGAAGAAAAATGTAAACGTCTCAATAAACCTCTTGTATTTCTTCATATTCCGCACATCTAGAAATTTCCTGTACCCTGTTTGAAAGAGGGAGATTTTCTCTATCGGAATCTGTGCACAACTTCCTCGAAAGTTCCGACCTGTTTCGTGGGCTGCTGGTCAAATAAGGGTGGAAATTTCTGCGCGACCGACTGTTAACAGATTTTGGGCCGCTACTGTATGTATATCCAGATAGTGTATTTGGACCTTCACTAATAGGTAACTTTTGCCGAGGGGTAGGATAAAAGGGTAGTTGTTGCAATCGAACCAAGTTTGATCTTATTGAAGCTGTCGAGCTCACCTTTCACCTTCTCGTCGTTCACCCAATACAGCCCCATGTTCAGCGTGCGCACCTTCATCGACGCGTCCTCCTCGTCGGCGTTCGTGCAGCCCTTCACTATCATCTCGTGCTCTGCAAATACAAAATTATTATTTCCTCACTTCTCCACTCATCAATGAACGTACTAGAAAACCCCGTTGAATTCAAAGCTCCATTGTACAGCCTAATTAAGACTTCTAGTAAGTACATACATAGGGTGGTAGAAGACGCTACTGCCACCCGCACGGTTGAGCGACCGATCCCGGTCCGGACTAATCAAAGTTTCCATCCAGGCGCGGGTAAAGTGGTACCACTTGCCTGGGAAGGTAAAGACACTGACTTCATATACCGGTTGACCGCCGCAAGCCAGTGTATAGGCCAAATACGTATTCATTATGCTTCTACAATTCAGAATTGAACACGAATGCAGCGGCACGTCCTTAGGGGGCTGATCAACGCCAGGACCTTTACATTTTACCTTTAGGAAGTACATACAGGAGGGGCTATATATACAGTAGCGGTCAAAAAGATATGTCACTTTTCATTTTTATGCACAAATAGCTCAAATCGAAAAGAGTCTGGTACGATTCGAGAGTCCTAACGACTCTATTCGAAAATATGTCGAAACATACCGTTTTTGCAAATTCTGTGTTTTTTAAAAATATTTTATAGTGATTTTCATATGCTACTTTAAACGAAAATATCTCAAAAATTGCTGAGCGTAGGATCAAAGTGAGATGATATTCTGATAGAGCACAGTTTACTCATTATAATGTGTTACAAACGTTTGGTTCAGACCGCCGCTAAATTATAGATTTTTCTGAACAAACATTTTGGTGGTCAAAAAGTGGTCAAATTTTAGGACCATGTTTCAAACAAAATTCTATATCTTTTCTATTTTTCAACGAAATTACACCAAATTTGAGAGTACTATAGAAAATATTTTTTTCTTGGAATAAATTGTTTTTGATTCGAATTGTGAAGCTGGCCAAGATAGTACAGGTTTTATTCGGCTGACGTTTCGGCCTACTCGCCTTCGTCGGAGCCTGGAAAGCCAGAAACGTGTGAGATTATCCCACCAAAGACTATTTCACACTACAAGTTCACTTCAATGCATCGTTGAAATCAGAAAGGAAGAAACCATTCTACCGAGGTAAGTAGGCTGCCTAAGTAGCCTACTTACCTCGGTAGAATGGTTTCTTCCTTTCTGATTTCAACGATGCATTGAAGTGAACTTGTAGTGTGAAATAGTCTTTGGTGGGATAATCTCACACGTTTCTGGCTTTCCAGGCTCCGACGAAGGCGAGTAGGCCGAAACGTCAGCCGAATAAAACCTGTACTATCTTGGCCAGCTTCACAATTCGAATCAAAACAGTATCATCACAATGCCAAGATTAATAGAGAGTCGGACGTGGAAGATAAATTGTTTTTGTTTTGAGTCTGGTTTCTTATACTGTGAGAAAATGTTTTTTACAGTGGAGATTGCGTAAACTGTTTTATTCAAGAAAGTTCAAGAGGAATCGACCCCATCTTTTCTCAGTTCATAGCGCATTTATAGTACTCTCGATACTGTACGTACGCTAAAATAAAAATAGTTCTTCGTAAAAATATATCGCTTTTATTAACACACGCCGCATGCGCCGTCACCATCAGTACAGCGTATGGTGGCGGGCGAAGGCGCGCACAGCGTGTGTTAGTCAAAGCGATATATTTTTATGAAGAACATTGATTTATTTTAGCGTACGTACAATATCGAGAGAACCATAAATGTACTACGGACTGAGAAAGAATGGAGTCGATTCTCCTTGAACTTTCTTGAATATAACAGTTTACGCAATCTCCACTTTAAAAAACGTTTTCACACAAACTAAGAAAACTAACATGCAGCAGAAACAACCGTATTGAAGAGAAAATCGTTCACCATAGTACTCTTAAATTTGGTGGAATTTCGTAAAAAAATTTTTGACCACTTTTTGACCACCAAAATGTTTGCTCAGAAAAATCTATATTTTAGCGGCGATGTGAATCAAATGTTCGTAACACATTATACTAACTAGACTATGCTCTATCAGAATATCGTTTCAGATTGATTATTTGCTGAGCGATTTTTGAGATATTTTCGTTTAAAATAGCATATGAAAATCAATATAAAATGTTTTTAAAAAATACAGAATTCGTAACAACGGTGTATTTCGACACATTTTTAAATAAAGTGGTCAGAACTATCAATTGGTATTAGGTTCTTTTCGATTTGAACTATTTATGCATGAAAATGAAAAGTGACATATCTTTTTGACCGCTACTGTAGGTGCCAACTGTTCGATGATGAACCATTTTCTATAATACTTTCTGGCCGTACCCTGTACACTGCTTCAGAATTCCTCTCGTTCCTTGACTCTGATACCTCTTTGGCACGCTGTACGATTCAAGATAAATGCTTCCCTTTATCCTTTTGCCTTCTTTTGACAATTGCCTCCAGCTGCTTTAACTCCGCACTCAAACCGAGGTGCTCGGCATTTTACGTCACGTTTTCAAGCGTTTCGTTATAAGGGCCTCACGGTGAAGAAAACGAAATTCTGTGCTCACAGAGTGCTTAACCATAAAAATTGTCGGACTTTGGTCTATTATGCCATGAAAACTGGTGCGAGTACACCTTTGTCGGCCTCAGTTTTTACACGTCTCTAAGCTCCCTTTCGAGATCTACGAGAGGAAAATCGTCAAGCAAACATCGGGCAGTGCATCAAAAAGGGGAAATGTCGTCTTAACAAGTCGCAGGATGAAGGGAGAATCAATTTCAAATTTGCTATCTTTTCTATTTTATGCGGATCTCGTTCAAACGAGCTGACTTTCAGTCAGTTTTTTGAACTGCGAAAGTGCAAAGTTTGTGTCAGCGCCAACTGCCAATCCAAAGCGTTGAGCTTTCTGACATCCTTGACAGGCGACGAGCATCGGTAAGTGCTAGGACATTTGGAATACACCGCCGCCACTCCCATTTCTTACATTTCATTGTTCGTAGTACGATTGAATTTGATCAGAGCTGGATTAGGTTTTAATAATTCGCGAAGCTTATGGTCTAATTTTCTCTATAAATGCAGCGGACGTGGCTGAAAATCATAGCTCATGGCGAAATCTTCTCGAAAAACGTAGAAGGATTGGCCGGCTGTGAAACCATCAAGAACTCTATGCTGTGCAAGCCTCAGGAGAACACTACTCGTGAACCGCAGAAGATTCTCTTTGTTGGATGCAACGACTACAGTACCGGACGCGCCACAACGATAAAACAGCGGCAGCGGCGGTTTTTTGCGCCGAAAGGTGCAGTCGTTGGGGTCCATGCGTGGTGACATAGATGAAGTCTCAGTTCATTCACGCCGCGTGCCCAACGGGGCTACCGGCGTGGTAGCCCGAAGGCGGAGTCTCATAGAGCGGAGAGTCACCAGCCGAGGAATCGAAAAGGAAAAGGCCCGAAAATCAAAGGAGCCAAATAATCGCTTGTTAAGTTTCCCTGCATATGAAAAATTCGTATACGAAAAGATAGTGCTCGATCTGCTGAATTCAAACATAAAATTATTTTTACGAAAGATTAAATCATTTTGAAAAAAGAAATATAGAAAAAGGGGGGTTTCCGCGCGCGAACGCGCCACTTTATCGTTGTAGCACGTCCGCTGTTGAACAGATAAGCGAATTGTGGCTGCGAAACGACTCACAAATATTGCAGGTAATTAAGTACGTATTATATATTATTACATAATCTTCATACCATTATTTGATTAGCATTTCCATGGTAAGCATCAAGCTAGGTATCTCCAGTTTTTAGTTGGTATTATTGCCAGAGGGAAGCTTTACATAACAGCTCTTGAAGACGACATATGAAGGAAGAGGTGATAAGCGGAGAGTGTGCACAATGAGCAAAAAAATTGGTAGAATCGAGAAGTATGACATCCACATGCCCGTCTCGTTCCTCTACTTATGTGAGTGGATCATATTTTAAGAAGTGTATCAGTTAGAACAAGTAATGGTAGTCGTTTGTTGGTCCCAAAAATAAAGTATGAAGCTGCGCCGCACGCACCGAAATATTAGGTCGTCGAAAAAGTTTCCCGCCACTTCGGCCATTCTTTTCAAATTTGTTTCTCTGTTTTATTCCACTCGACATCCGACAAATTTATGCATCGCTACCATCAACAACATCTTGTTATTTACTAGGTAAACTTTGAACTCTCCTCGCAGAGAGTTTTGATGAAAAGAAATCATCGATCCACGTTTTGAGGTGCTCTCACTCGTCCGGTTGGTTCTCTAGTAACTGAATGGAGAACGAATGGAACAAGCGTTATGTGGTTGGGGCAAGGTTCGACGAGTGTCTTGGATAGGTCTGAATAGGCCATCAGAGAATTTGAATTTTTTCCAAGCCTCCTTCTCAACAAGTGAATGCGCGTCAAAAAGTCGCGTCGCGACTGAAGAAGATTTTCCCATATTTTCCACGAACAGCTGCTCCGTCGCCGTCATAGTGGCTACGTTACATGTCGTTGGTGGCAGTAGCATCAGTAGGTAGCAGCTTCTAGCGAATGCCTCATTTGCAGCTCAGCTGCACACCGATCATCACCCATTTCGGGTGGAGTTGCGGATTTTGAGATTTCGCTGGTTTGCAGCGAGTGAATAGCAGGAGATTTGGCTTGTGATTGGTGCACACTACCCACTCCTTGATGCCACTAACCAAATTGCCGGGCGAATGAAAATTTCTTCGGAATGTGGAGATGGTCGTGCATGCACCCGTCACCATCTGTAGATGGTGGCCGCTAAAGCATGCTCAACTATGTCCCCTATTTCCTTGTCTTTTTAAAGACACGGAGACGAGCAGCGTGGATTGGTATATGGCCTTCGAATTGCTCTATCAACCTATGGGTACTACGCCGGCCATACTCTAAAGCCAGCTCCAGAAGAGCCAGTAACTTCACAGCAACTGCCCTATTCGACTACTGTTTCCTTCGAAGCTAAAATAGGGTTTTTTTTAAATAAGAAACCAAACTTTTGCAGCGTTAAGAAAGAAAATTGAAGGACCTATCATATTTCATAAGCCATTAACTGAGCTTCCTTCAATGCGTTGTTTGATGAGCTCGTAAGGAAAAAGCAGTTCAAGGTACTTGCAATCAATATCGATTTTCCCTGCAATACCTGTAGTGCTGAACCACGACAATTGTGGTAAATGTAGGTCTAAGTCAACCTACATAAAGACTCATAAGTCAACCTACATAAAGTTTATGAAGGCGAGATCCCGGAACCCGTTTTAAAATTTTGGTGAGCGGCAAAACTGAGTGGCGGGAAACTTTTTCGACGACCTGATATTTGTTTCACTAGATATGTGTTTGATTGATTTCCACGTATTGGGGCGGAATTTGAATCTCAGTGATTGGTTCTGTCGTGAACTCCAGGATTTGCTCTGAGCATGCGGCACAGCATGTGCTGACAAGCACAACAAACTTGCACTCTGTAGGTCAAACACATGGGAGAAAATGTGAAAAAGTTTCATTTTTACTGTAATGGTGGTGTAACATATACAGAACACCGGAGGATCACAGAAACGTGGTAGTTGTATCGATGTCCGCGAAAAAAACTGATAAAAATTTACAAGATTACAAAGAAACATTATATATAAACCTATCGGAACCTGTATACAAAAACAAGAGTACCTGTAACAAATTTGTGGCTTCTTCAATTTGATACTTTTAAACAACAGAACATCTTATTTTCCTTGTGAAAGATGAAATTTTCGAAAAAGGGCAGGCGAATCGATGTTTTTGAAAATCATATTCACGAAGAAAATCGAAAGTTGAGACGGATTTGCAAGCGGTGTGTACTGTATGTACTTGCTCCGAGTTCATCTGAAGACTCTTGAAATCTGGTTCCACCCTGACGAGCCCTGTGTTCTTTTGTGACATTTTTGTATTCGCTCAAATTTTGGAGTACATACTCGAAACGAAAAGTAAGAAGAGGGTAAAAGGTTTGAATAATTAGATTAGAGAAGAAAAATTAATTCGAAGTTACAGAGGTGCGTGCGTTTTCCAGTCGAGAGTATCCTTCTACGATAACAAGTGTTTATAAATAAGAAAAAAGGAAAGAAAGAGTTAATTAAACATGCAGTGCAGGAGATTCGAATGCTATGCACTTCATATTTTTCCCCTTCCCTAGCTCATGTAGTTACAACGCTTGCGGAAAACTCCAATGAAAAAAGTTTTCTTTCTAGCGGAAAAAGTCGAAAGCAACGTTCTCTGTTGGATAGATGAGCATCCGCGAATCTTCACCTTGCAAATGGTTATGGCAGCCATCTTTTTTTACAGGGATAACCACATTTGCGCTCACATTCACAGAAGCCGCTTGCTTTCTAGGGAAATCTCCATAACTATATGACTGTTTTTGCCTTAAATCTTCTGAATATCGTAAGAACGGTCGCTCCGATTAAAACAAAACTGCACGACCACCTGTGGACGAGTTGCCTTGAACCCTGTTTACCCAATTCTTTGAACTTTACCATTTGGTCACAACGTGTGAAAACCACAAGATCACTGCTTACCGTCGTCGACGAGCTTGAAGCACGAGCCTTTGCAGCAGGTGAGTCCGTGTAAGCAGTTCTCCAGATCGCGGCCCATACACGTGTAGCAGGACATCGTTCGGCCGTCCGTGTTCAGAGAGCAGTTCCTGTCCACCACACCTCCTGACACCACCACTAAAAAGCTACCATTTATCATTCGATAAGAAGGTGACGTCTCCGGTGATGATAACCTAACAGTGTTTTGTCTGTAGAGGGTTGTTTCACCCTTCCCAAGTGCAATGCTCTGTTGCTATTCTTTATTATTCTGTATTATTTTACCACTCTCCGTGTTTTTCTCTCCATGTCACTCAATTCCTATGATATTGCTTTTCTAAAGCCGTAGTCTAGTCAGCTCAATTACAACGTTTTTTCAATTATTATTTATCGGCAACTGGAGATTTGAATAAATAAATGCGAATAATCTCTCCAACGGCGCGCCACAAATTAGACTTCTGTTCGAAATTGTAGAGGCATGGTGAAGGCGTTCAATAACTTGCAGTGGACACCAGCTGTTCGAGTTAGTGATGCCACCTTCTCAAGCGAGTCTGGTTCCAAGCTACCCAGCGGATGGAAGCTTTAGTAACACACAGCGAGGATCTCCAAGGTACAAGTGGGAAGAATAATTTGTGATCAGTGATGTGGTTAAGACTATTTGACTGGCTCAACCCTTCCTAACTCAAACGCCACACAACTAAGCCGCTATACCAATCACTATATTAGAAAATGTTTAAGTAGTTTTTACCTAATTTTCCTCACTATAACTCCGTTTTACGGATTTAAAACTATGCCGCATTGTACTAACACTTTAAATCACCTGGTGAAAGGCAAACAAACGTTTAATGCAGGTAACAAAGGACAACTTTCTCAACGCTACACAACGTGCGCCCTACAACTTCACTTATAAGAGAAAATGAGCGGGACCCAATTCCTGGCCAACGTGTTTTATCATGGAAATGCTGATAAAAGATTTTCTGAAAAAAAAGTAGCAAAAGGCTATGCTAAACTGAAAGTACTCCTACGAGCGAGCTATGCGGTGTACATTATCGGTGGATAATCTGTGAGTGAGGTTCCCTATGCTTCACATCGAACATCAAATCTAGCTAAATATCTTTTTTTGAAATTCTTGTTCTATATGTGGTTCTGAGGGCCCGCGTGGTGCAGTAATAAGAGGCGCTGCTGACACCCGCACGGTCGAGCGATCGATCCCGGCCCGTGCTAACCAAGCCTCTCATCCCTCCGGAGTCGGTAAATTGGTACCAGACTTGGAAAGGCAAGCAAACTGACTTGATATAGCGGCTGGCCCCCGCAAGTCATTGTATAGGCCAAACACGCATTCACCATGCCTCTACGGGCTTGTTCAGACGACGCGCGTCGAAAATGCAAAATTGAAGCTCAATCAATAATTAACGTCATTGATCGAATTTGCTCCTTTGCATTAGTGGCGCAGTCCGGTTGCGCCTCATATAGGCAAAAAAAATTAAGCATATAATCACATAGGAAAGAAATTGAATGAAAAAAGTGAATTTTGTCAAAATTTCCATTAATAAGGAATAGCAGCCTTCTAAAAACCCGAGCGACCAGTAAGTTTGCCTATATGAGGCGCAACCGGACTGCGCCACTAATGCAAAAGAGCAAATTCGATCAAGGGCGTTAATTATCGATTGAGCTTCGATTTTGCATTTTCGACGCGCGTCGTCTGAACAAGCCCTACGACTTGAATGGAACACGAATGCGGCGGCGCGTCCTTCGGGGACTAATCAAAGCCGACGCCTTAACCTTTACCTTTACCTTTACCTTTATAGGTGGTCCTGCATGCTTTTGCGTCACCATAACCTCCTTCGAGCCCAATATTTGCTGAAAAGCTAATTCATGTCGCTTCTGCGTTGCCCATAGTAGCAGATCTCTCCACAGAGAATATTATATGTTAATCGTTTGAACATAGTTCCGCATATCGAACAATGGCTGTTCCTCGTAAGCGTAGTAATGATGCCATTTAGTGAGTAGTTGAACCACTCACAGGCTAGGCTCTGAGACCGCCGTTCAAGCTGTCTGAGCGACTACGGGAAGGTGGATCCACTGTCGATGTACAGGGCTAATTAGGAGACTTGTTTATAATGACTTTGACGTTTTACAATTTTAATGTCTCCTATCGGTTTCAGCCTACAATTCCTCATTGTTTTGGGAAGAATCAAATCGTACGCGCTGCATGTCCTCCTCGAATTTTGAGCCGCACGTGACATTACCCGATTGACTCTCTGGTCACACTGTGACGTACCCCCCCAATTCCGATGTTTGAAATTTAGAATTCGAATTACCATCTTTGCTTCACACTTCGCACTTTTTTCTTCTCCTTGAGCAAAGGAAAGACAACGAAAAAGAATTCAAACAATTTAGCCAAGGCGTTTAGAACTCAGAAGCAGTGTACCTCCCGCCTAAATACATATACATGTTACCTTGCTCAGTAAGCCCTGTCGCCTACAATTTCACATTACCACGTTTTTCCTGGACGCTCGCATCGTGTTACAAAGAATGCAAGGAATTATTGAGCACTTGTAATGGAACCATAACTTTTTCAAATGCCAAGTTCATACTACAAATTATCCCAGTGAATTTCCAGCAAGCTGTGAAAAATATTGAACATTGTTAAGTTTCTGAAGGAAAAACAAAATCACAAGGGTCCACATCAGGAAGTTGTCGGCAGTTTAACAGGCAAGTTCAAGAGCATTTCATATGACTGGCGAAATCTTCTCCATTGTTAATAATTAGTAACACGGGGTATCCACCAGTTTGCTTCGGAAACCGTGTCTTGAAAAGCAGCTCTACCTTGCTGAATGCACTTAATTCGGAGAACTCAAGATCCGAGAATCGGGCTAGCAACAGTAGTAACTAGTAGCACTAGTAACTGCCTTGCTACATGGCCTCTGCTACTAATTCGGATTTTTCTTCGAGCAGCTCTTTTCTTGAGTTAAACCAAATCTTCTACCGAGAAAGGACACCATTCGTCGATAGGAAAAACGTAATGGAAGCCGGAAATGAAATGTTCTGCTTCCGATTTTCACACGAATTTCCCTTCTAGTTGATCGCAGAACCGCCTACGAAAAATAGGACAATCATCTGATGACATTAGGTGATGCATGCACAGTAAATATGTAGTTTACCTTCCTCGGTATTGTTAGCGATGTCTCGAGCGCTGCCATAATCGATGCAGCATACTAAAAGTATTCAGATTTGTATTTTCTAGCTGTCCTCGTCTACCCACACGCCGCGAACGAGACGTATGTGCCAGCTGTTCGAGGAATTTCCCCGTGAAAATCAAATTTACTGCAGCTATAAGCCACACGCACTGGACAATTACTGTTCAATCATACGTCTTCGAACCATATTATTAGAGAGGCAACTTTCACCACTTTGAAGTCGAATGGAAATTAAAAAGGAACGAGCTCACCTGCACAAAAAGCCGCCAATAGGACGATGTGATGTTCCATGTGGAAACTGAAAAGAGGATTGTTAGATTGTTAAAAGCGGGGATTTCAGACGAATTTCAAGCGAGCAATTCATATCGGAAACATTACCCGATTGACTCTCTGGTCACACTGTGATGTACCCCCCCCCAATTCCGATGTTTGAAATTTAGAATTCGAATTACCATCTTTGCTTCACACTTCGCACTTTTTTCTTCTCCTTGAGCAAAGGAAAGACAACGAGAAAGAATTCAAACAATTTAGCCAAGGCTTTTAGAACTCAGAAGCAGTGTACCTCCCGCCTAAATACATATACATGTTACCTTGCTCAGTAAGCCCTGTCTTCTACAATTTCACATTACCACGTTTTTCCTGGACACAATTGAAAATCGACTAAAAATGAGAGCCGCTCGTTGAGACCAAGCTTCACACTCAAAGGGAAGTGTGTCGACGTCGCGGCACTAATGGAAGGTGAACACGTCTCGAAAAATCAGGGAATTAGCAGCAGTTCATGGAAAAAAGCAGATGAGGAGTCGAAAAAGGAAAGCGGAGTTGTATATCGTCATGGTGAGAAATTCTCATTTCAAATTGAGGAAAAATTATATAGGAAATAGAGAGAAATGAGCAAGCGTTCAGATGAAAGACTACGACTGGATGTGATAACGACTGAACAAAGGTTGCTAGTGCAGCCACCAGCGTCGGCAGTATAGCGAGGAATTGTTGTAAAAAGAGTAAAATAGTTTTTTTCTAGTTCATATGCATTTGGAAGATATTTGCCGGAAATTTTGTCAAAGTTTCAACCTTCTCGTTGTCTTCCGCATTTCGCCCACCAACCTCGAAACCCATATGAACTGAATAGAAGCGTTAGTGTCAAAGTTCACAGCAAGAGGGATTGGAATTTGTAAGGGAATAGTATACGTAGTCAGCCAACGAAGGGAAACAATTGAAAATCGACTAAAAATGAGAGCCGCTCGTTGAGACCAAGCTTCACACTCAAAGGGAAGTGTGTCGACGTCGCGGCACTAATGGAAGCACCAATCCAGCACCAATCGGCACCAATCCATATGATCAATCCGCTCAAGAAATACAGTAGTGATGTTTATGAAGAAAACGCTTTCTTTCAATGGCTAAAGATTAAGAAGCATCACCAATATCTCTGTTCCTACTAATCGGTTGCTAGTTGCTGTTGGATGTCTCAATATTTGGTGGGTATTTAATACATCAATGTTGGTTTGTTTCGTTTGCCGACGAAGTCACGGAATCCCATTATATTTTTGCCTCTGTTTTATTCCACGACGTTTTTAACGCGATCACTACGGGTACGACTATCATCATTGTCACCTGGTCTTCTTTCTCCTTGGCGCTTTTGTTGAGGTGCCACACTGCCATCTTGTCTTGCTCCAGAGCTTCATGTGGGGTGGCCCTATCGTGCTTGATCGCAGGTTCTTGACCACCACCCTTTTCCCATACGACTGTCGAATCCGATCCGTCACCTGGGCCTGCCTCTAGTCCCGACGCTTTTTTCGGCTATTTCAAAGCTAAGCAAGGGCTCCTGCCTTGAACAGGATCGAGCCGTGGTCAATGAGATCATGATCATTAACCTCTTCTCTAGGCTAACCCGGCCAAATACCTTTTGCCTATGTGATGGCTAAGAAATTTGAACCTCAAGTCCAATACCTTTTGGGCGCTAGTCAAAATATGCTGTGGCACATCGGTCAAGCTTTCCATAGAAGGGAGACTATTTTCTGCAATGTTTCTTATTCCTGCATTCAACAGCCAACGCAACTGGTATATTGTGTTGCACGCGCGGCCTCGGAAAACGTCTTGACTAAATAAACATATCAATTATTTGATAAATAATGATAAATGAGCAAATGTATTAGCTCGGTTTCTTTCCAGAGCTGTTGGTTGCAAATTTTGGTGGCCAGCTGTTGCCAGTGACGGTGTTGCTGCTCGAAGTTGGATTTATGTACTTTATCGAGATCACGTCGCTTCATGTCCACGTTTTGAAAGATTGATAATAAGAAAGCAAATAAGTAAACAGAGGATAACATGGGTGGTCTGAATCACCAATTTACAGTACTTCCAACAATGCAATTGGGTTATAGCGATCGGTGATAGTGAATACCGTAACGATCAAAATTATATGTCACCTTGATCAATTTAATACAAATAATAATGCTCTGTCGGAATATCACCATTGTGTGGAAACACAGCTCCGTTGAAATCGCATGCGAAAATAACGACAAGATGTTCTCGAAAAATCCAAAGTTTGGAATCAAAATCATTGATCGAAGTACTCGCAAACGAATTTTATCAAAACTATCAAATTTCTTCTGGCATAAGTTATTCGTACTCAAACATACAACGCCATATGTACATTTTGACGGCAATCGTAGGTAATAGGAGCAAAGCAGACTTCTGCGAGCAGTAAGGTATTGAATCCAGTGCAACCCTCCCTCGGAATAACCAAAAGAATGTGGAACAACTCGAAACGGAGGCGTCTTGCTTCGACGACTCGCAGCTGCCAGTCAGCTTCAGTGCTTATGGAATCGATGTTCCGGCGCAACATTTCAGCTACGCATGAATTGTGTTGGGTTGTTCCGATGCTGGCTAATGTCAATAAAAAATAAAACTCAAATCTCTTAGAATAAAGCATTTATCCAAATTGGAACAACGTATGTTTATAACTAGGTATGAAAAGGAGCTTGCAATCTATGTGGAAAAATGTGAAAGTCGTAGTGAACCGAGTTTCTCTTTCAGATCGTTGTCGACCCCGCAAAGTCTAAGAAACCTTTGCTTTCGTATAAGAGCAAATTAGTGAGACAACAAGCTGCGATTTGCAGTCTCATGGAACGCTCTTCTAAATGTTCGTCTTTGTTCTTCCTTGCGAATTTTGGCGTATTATCTGACGCTTTGAACGAAAACGATTTCCGATACAATAACTGTTGTAAATTACAGCAGCCGCAGATGGGTCCGAGCCATTTTGATGCTCCATTAACATGTTTTGTTCGAGTTAAACAGCAGATTAAAAGAAGGATTGAAGGAGTCTCCAGTTGTCTTAAACTTCAAAGTAAAACTGTGGGAAGCGCTTAATAGCATTTACAGTAAGTTATGAAAAGTGACTGTACTCGTTGTTTCACCAAAAACGTTGAACTGAAATCTCGCGAAGCTAAAAAGCGGTTTTGAAAAGTGGGCGTGCCTCATTTGTAAACTGATAGAAATGATGAGATGGGAGACGAGTCTTTATTTCAACTAAGAAAGTGGGGAAATTTCCCGCAGTTCGACCTGGATTACCTCACGCGATGCTCAGCGTTCTTCATGCGCACCCGATTCAGTTTAAAAAAAGTTTTGGCAGGTTTTGACGACTCAATTTATTGTCAAACAATCCCAACAGCAAAAGTGGTGGGTGAGTAAGCGAGAAATGTCTAGTAGGATTGATACCTATCTATTCTCTTTTTATTCAGCGAATCCGCTCTTTAGCGGCTATGACTCCCACGACAACGGATCTAACCACAATACATATTTATGAAGAGACACGTCTATCGTTTCTCCTTATATTACAGTTTCCACCTACATACTTGGTCAGTTACAACAGCAGCACATATCCACCCAACTTGCAGAATTCCCAAAAGGAGAGATGTTCCGCCAACTATATTTTTAACAGCTGCGCCATCAATGGAGTAAGCACACTCGGGACTCTTTTGGCACACAAAGCACGCATGCTTTTTTCCATAGACAGCGGCAAATCCTGTTCTGAGAACCAGCTGAGTACTTTATTAGCAAATCCCTGGAGGGTGTGGGCTTGCGGAATTCCGTCCACTTTGCCATGAATCTCATGATCATCAGAAGCACAAAATTTCACAAATGCTTGGAAAGGAAACAGTCCTTTCCAGTTGTTTGAATTGCATGTTTGGGAGAGACATTTATGAGATGAGTGTCCAGTTGTTGCAATTCTCCTAATCTTTTCCTTCCGAAATGCGCAATATTCATCTCTGGCATCCTTATCCTTACTATATAATAAGCAAAACCCAGTTGTTTATTTGGATGGATGGATGGATGGATGTCAATTCATTTTTCAAATAATTGGTGGTGGTGGCGGTTCGTGGTGGTTTTATCCCTCCTTATCCCTGAGATTATTTCGAAAATCACATTCTATGAAAACGCGATTACACTCCATATAAGGGTGGTCAGTTTAAAATGTCATACTTGGCTCAAACTTGGTCTGGCTAGAATATTCCGCATGCTGATGGCGATTCTATGTAGGTGCCATTTGATTTGGGGGGGGGGAGATGGTGATTGAAGCTCGATCAAGAGATGCTAACTCAGACTCAGGGAGGACGACCCGGCGAAAAGTTCTCCGGCTCTCAGATTGGTGTTATAGTATGGAGAATTTGAAAATACACATTTGAATTCGAGAACAATTTGACCTCTTTGAATACTTTACCAAGAACTGCATGAAATTCGTAGCCGTTGTCGATGTTCCGTTGTCAGAAGTGGGTAGCAAGGAGGTCCTGGTTCGCATGCATGTGACAAAACATAGAAGGCCCGTGTTGGTCCTTGGCACTAACGCATTACCAGCGCTAGGCTACACACTGGTGAAGGCGCTAGGAAGTGAACGCATCAGAGAGGACGCCAGCCAATGTGAGGAGAAAGAGAGGGAAGTAGTGGAGGCTAGCAGTACTAAGGCGGTATTGACACGCAGAGTATATGTGGCCCCAGGAGAAGTCAAATGGATATCTGTCACAGGAGGCCCTAGATGCAAGGAGCGAGTGTTCCTCTCCACGGCGGAGTGGTTACACTCAGGCCTATGCACGCTGGACGACACGGGAGGAGCCGAGGTGCAGGTTTTTAATCAGGGCACGGAGCCTATAGTTATGAAAGCAGGACAAGAGGTTGGCACGTGGGAGAAGGATGACCCCGTGTATAGCAAGGTTGTCGCAAAGGAGGTAGCAACGGACATGCTAGTGTTAGGTAAACCACAGTTATCAGCAGCCGAACGAAAGCGCAGACTCGTAAGTTGTCTACGGGAGAATAGAGATGCCGGTACGACAGAGGAACCTGCGTTGTGGCGATTAGTAGACGAATATAACACTGTGTTCGCAGTCGAAGACAGAGAGCTGTCTCAGACGAGCTTAGTCGTGCATGAAGTGGACACGGGGAATACCGCCCCAATTAGGCAGAAGACTCGACCAGTACCGATTGGTGCGCGAGCGGAGTTCAAGGGCATGATTAAAGAGCTGCTGGACAGAGGCATAATTGAAGAGTCGGATTCAGACTGGGCTTCACCAGTGGTTCTCGTCAAAAAGAAAGACGGATCGCTGAGGTTGTGCATTGACTACAGAGAACTCAATAAGCACACCAAGCAGGACGCGTACCCACTCCCGCGGATCGATGTGATATTGCAAAGCCTCAAGGGAAGGAGATATTTCAGCACCTTAGACATGGCCTCGGGGTACTGGCAGATCCCGATGTCGGCAGACGCAAAGAGGAAGAGTGCGTTTACCACGTCGGAAGGACTCTTCCAATTTAAAGTACTACCTTTTGGTCTTAGCACTTCGCCGCCTCGATTCCAGAGGTTGATGGACGCCGTACTAGGAGATTTGCGGGATAAAGAAGTATTCGTATACATCGACGACATCTTAGTGGCGACGGAAACGAAAACGAGGCATTTCGAGGTGCTGAGGACAGTGCTGGAAGCGTTACGAAATGCTAACCTCAAATTAAAGCCTCAGAAGTGTAGTTTACTGAAGGAGAAGATTTCATTTCTGGGTCATGAGGTTTCTGCAGAAGGTGTTCATGTAGACCCGCAAAAGGTAGAAAAGATACATGGATACCCGAGACCGAAAAGTATTGCGGAAATGAGGACCTTCTTAGGCATGTGCGGGTATTATCGAAAGTTCGTGCTAGGGTTTTCTCAAATTGCACAACCGCTGTTCGAATTGACCAGGTAGAGTAAGAACAATATAGGATTATCGAGGTGAGTGAAAACTCGGCTCTGATAACGAGAGTAGGGGTGAACGAAGAACCAGTACGCGTGCAGTTCGTCCTACTTCTAAAGTGTCCGAAAGAAATAGGTGATGAACCAGTCAGGACCCAGACGAGTAGGAAGAGGGGTCGCAAGCCTAGAGAGAGAGTGAGAGCAGTGATGTGTGGAGTTGTTGCTGTATCTCAAAGCAGGTGTTGCAGGCTGGAAAACGACTACGACGTTAACGACGAGATGCATTTCCTGCATCTGAAGTTCCAGTGTGACGGTCAACCTTTCCCAGCCGTGGACGGAAGACCTGGATTTCCGTTGTCGAATTGTCGTGTGAGCCAATGTACCACGGTGAAGGATTTGTTGCCGGTAGTGCCGCAGCCCGCGGCAGACGAGCGGTTGGAGTGCGTATTGGATGCTGCGAGGGTACTGGCGCTGTGGTGGGGGTCGGGCTCAATCACGGCGAAGGTGAAAAGGATCTTGGACAAGAACTGTTTGGCCATCAATCCGAAGTCGGTGGCTGTGGCGTACGCCTTCTTTAGGAGCAGGTGCACGCACATCGCGGTGATGACCGGGTTGGTGCCGCAGGAGGCCCGGTTCAACCACAAGAGGCTCCTCGGATGGCCGTGGGATGTGACCCGCATCGTCGAGTACGGATGGAATTTGAGTCGAAGGACCGAATGGACGGCCATGGGAAGTTGGCTGCAGGAAGACCAACACGCAAGGACGGTGATTATCATACCCGAGGTGCTCAGACGGCTCACGTTCTGCATCAGAGGGCCCAGAACGACCTTCTTCTATTATCGGTCGTTTCGAGAACTGCGGCGAAACAACAATGTATTGTTTGCCGACGAGGTCGGGAATGCGGTGGTGGTCCTGCCCCCGAGAGAACCCGACGACGCGTATTCATGGGTGCAATTCGTCAGCGCCATGGATCTGTGGTTTCGCTGCGGGGCCCACGTATGGATGGTAAACGGGCCGCGCTCGGCAATTCTACTTTTCTGTTGGCTGATTGAGCCAAAGTGAAAGAAAAAAAGGTTCGTCTTCGCCAGGAGCCGCCGTCTTGTCTCCACGTCATCGTCCCCCCCACGTCGTGTCCCCCTTCGGTCGCCTGAGTGCAATCAATGAAACAGTGGCGAAATTTCAAATGAATGAAGGGTGACAGCTTGGCGAGCAATATAGATTAGATTGTTTATTTATTTATTTAAACGTTTATATCCTATTTGTGTCTGTAGGACAGACGTAAAAATACCACTTTACATCCTTTGGCTGTTGGCTGATAGGCCGATGAACGGCTGGTTTATAATAAGTGGAAACCAGTTGTTTATTTGGATGGATGAATTGATGTCAATTTAATTTTTTAAACGAGAGCGGGCGATGGCGGGTGTATCGCTGTCTACCAATAGTAGAATCATTTTGATTATCACATTCTACAGGATCACCACCACATTTACCAGCCGTTCAGCGGTCTATAGGTCGATCCATATGAGAAGGAAATCTCGGCACTATTCCAGTTATTGCACCTGGTGATCAGAGGAAAATTTTCTAGAACGATCCATCCCGAACTTCGTCTTAAGGAGTTAGTTAAGGTGCTGATCACGATTCTAGGTGATCAGCATGCAAAATAACCCACCTAGTGTTAGGGAGATAAGGGTGATTGCAGAGAAAAAAGTTAACCCCTTCTCTCCCACCCTCTTCAACATCGCTATCAGCATGCCAGTGAACCTCCATGGTCAATGCTTGAGGCAAATTTAAAATTTCTAACAATGAGACCTTAGCAGTGCGATAACTGGAACAGTATCGAAATTTCAAATGAACGAAGGGAGACTTAACTGAGGAGGTTATATAGGTTTACGTGCTTATTTATTTAACGAAGCCGGCGAATAGACGTTGGGTGGCCGATAGGCCGATGAACGGCATGTAACAAGATAAGTCTGGAACTCTCTTGTTCTCTTCTTGATTAACAATTCGCTACTAAGTTTATAACGATGGATCAGTGAACGCAGCAAAAAAACTGGGCCAAGATTCTTCGCTGATTTACTCGTTGTGAATCTCCCAATGTAGCCCGACTGCCACGCAAACAGTTTCATTCGAGTCCTATTCGGCTTCCACCCCCCTCATTGGCGCAGGGGACTCAATTTTCGTGAATCAGGAGATGAAAGCAGATCTGTGGTACGGGAGGGGTGAGCTAACCTCTAATTCTTGGCAACTCCACGGATCTGTACCTTGGATCTAGTCCATGAGAGAAAAGTGACCAGACTTCCAACCCAACTACCACCGCTCGATTCGGTGGATAGATTTCCGCATCGCGGGTAATTTGTAGGTCAAGAAGTACGACAGCATATTTGAAATTACTGAAACATAAACTTCCCAGGAAATACAAAGGAGCTCGCTGCTACATCTAATCGACGGATTTACAATTACAATTATGTAAATAAAAGTGATCTCGAAAAGATGACAGCAGCCACCGTCCAAGAAGTTGCTGCGCCTTCAAGCAAAGCTAATGAGGCCCACGGACAGCGCTTCCAATGTCGGAGAACCCAGAAATAGGCGCTGTTCCGCCTTTCCCGGAACGTTGGCAACCTGGCCAATCAATCGGAGACGTCCCGGCTAGAAGCTGAATCGCATATCCGGAATAATGTTCACCAAGCGTAACGCTGTCTCCCAGGCAATGAGCAGTTCGTGCTGCATTAGGTTCGCGTTGAAAAAACCTCTAAAAAATAGCAGCGACCAATTCCATTGGTGCTTGTTTTGCCCTGGGGCGTCGACGACCCAGCCGCAACAAGACATTTCCGTTGCTATGGTGAGTGCGCAAAAATGCGATAAACACGCACGACGAGTCGTCGAAACTGCGCCGGCTTGCGATTTCCTCCAAAACAGCGACGACAACAACAACATTCCCTCACAGAGCAACTGATTCAGACTCTTTTGGATTGAAAGGAAAAGGAAAGTGTCGCTCTCGTGTCAGCAATTACTGAGAAAATTCTGCGACAATCTCACTCTTTGCTAATTTTCGCCCAACAATAAGGGTAAATACGAGACCGACATTAGGTTTTCTGTTCTTGCTCTGTTTGTTTCTCGCTTCGTTCTTTCATGATTGTTTATGTTCACTCATGGCATCGAAATTGTCGGTTACTTTTATGGATCGGATTTTTTGTTACTCCTATGTAATTTGTTGTTCTTAAGGTATTAACGACAAGAGATGAGGTTGGAAAACCGGCATATGGGAAATTTGAAGAAGAAGATAAACACTGGAGCGGATTTTTAGGAGTACACTAAGTGACGTTTGCAGTGAAATACACAGTGGGCAAGTGGGAATGCCAGAAAAGCGGGTAACCAGCAAGGCCAAGAAATTAAAGAAAATGAAATAACTCGATGACAAATGAATTGCCAAGTATTGCAAGTAAAAGGAAGATACATGCGGAATGGTGCGAAGAAAGCGGAAGAATGATACCAAAATCAGTGACTGAATGAATGAGTGAACGAATTAATAAATAATAGAGAAAATATGTGAAAAACAAATGATGAAGAAAGTGATAAGATACCACATGTTCTGCTTGGAACATGGAACCCCACTTTTCTCATTGTCTCAGAATAGGATGAGGAGTTTGCGTGTATAAATTATGGTGACGAATAGAAGCTATTATTAGCTCAGCAGTTCGCTTTTTTCACCATATTCAATTTTCGCTCCTATTCGCGAACGGGCGGAGCGAATGTTCCCTCACGACTTTTTGACGTTTTGTGACGGAGATGGATGACAGCAGGATGGAAGTGGAATTATAAATAGCACCGCGGTAGTAGCGTTAGGTCTCCATTTCATGAAAACTAATTACGAGGTACTCATAGTTTCAACCTGCTCCGAAAGAGGAAATCTCTCTGCATACATATTTCTGTCAATGTCCGCTAATGAAAATCCAAATCTGCACAGACATCGAAAGTCGGGCTTTATTCCGGAACGAAAAAGGATTTTTGATGAGAGTTATGATAATAGTAGCATATTAAGTGCGCGTGGTGCAGTGGTAAGAAGAACTGCTAGCACCTGCATGGTTGATCGATCCTTGCCCGGGTTAAACAGCCCTTCAATCCCTACGGGGTCAGTCAAATTGGTACCAGGATTGTCTGGGAAGGTAAAGACACCGACAAGATATAGCGGCCAGCCCTCTCTAATAATTGTGTAGGTCAAATACACATTCACCGTGCTTTTACGACTCCGAATGGAACCCGAATACGGCGGCGCGTACTTAGGGGACTGGTCACCGCCGACACCTCCACCTTTACCTTACTTTAATAGAATGTCATAATAGCATCAGCTGACAATATTATAATAGCACAACGCCATATTGCTCCCGCCGAATACCTCTGAAGGTAAAGACATCGATGAATTATTGAAGATTCACGGCAGCAGTGGATTGCGTGATTGGCTCAGGACCCACCGCACGCGACTTGCTGCATGAGATTGATAGCTGATTCCCTTGTCATTTTCTTCTGAAACCTTGCATTTTCGCTATCGATTGTACATTTTTTCATGAAAATGTTGTGCGCAGTCGCACTATGTGGACCTTTGTTGAACGCATTCGAATGTAGGCTTTTGAAGTGGAATTTCAGGTAAACAACAGCAGTCCTTCGGTCTTTCCACTGTCTAAAAAACCCTAACACTTTTCTCTCCTCCAGACTTCATTCCTGATTCGGCTCCAAAGTATTTCCGTCACCTCGTAAAGCTAGACTTACGCAGTGCACCAGATGATCGACTTTCCTCAAGGAATTTAGTCTTCAAAGGTGCTGTTGATGCACAAACTAATCTACAGAAAATAGCAGTTAGCCATAGGGAGCACGTGGGTTAGAATGAGTGCAATATGAGTATTTCTCGATACGGCTCCCTAGGCACGACCCAGCGGCATACCGCGAGTGAGCATTTAGGAACAACGACATTTATCCATTGGGTCTCAAGTAGCCCAATGGGATTGTTTGGTCAAATATATTAGGATGATTGCCGTTATATTGTTGACATTCTGACGTATTCGTAGTAATAAATACTTGCTACAAACGTATCGGAAGAATCATCCTTTGGTGAAACCCAACAAAAAAGGATTGGAGCAACACTTGATAGAAAAATCACAGAAAAATAGAAAAAATGCTTTGGGTTGTTGGTAGAATAAACGTGCCACCGTATGAGACTAAACGTTAAGGAGAAGAAGAATAAAAGAGAGATAAGGGAATGAGTCACCTTTCTTGGCTCGACAGCACTTTTTTAGCGACCAGCAGAAAATTTTTAAACGTCGAAAAGGCAAAACACAAGATCAGGCGGCGCGAAGCCGTTTCTTTGCGAAATTCAGTGTGTTAAACGGAATTACACTACCACTGCATAATGGAACCAGAGTTCGAGATTCGAGACCATTCTTTCCTGTCGTCATAAACTTCTCTCCTAGCCTCCTTTCCTTTCCAAAACAAATAAAGCCGTGCATCCACATCCTCTCCAAGGCTTAAGTGGGTTTTCGAATCCTCCGAGGTGAGATCTAATTTGACCCGTGGCGAGAGGGAATTTCCTCCATTCTATGCTGCTGCAGCATACTAAAATCCGAAGCAGATCGAACTCCGCTTCAAAAAGTCAAAATGGTTCTTGGCGACGGCAAGTCGCATAGCCGCTGTTGAACAATTCGAAGTAAAATGTCGACTTGCAAAGAAAAATCTAATTTCTTCTCGTCCAAAGTGAGTGCAATGGGAATATGAGCACTTTCGTCTTGTTCCTGTTTGAGAAACAAGACTAGAATGAATCCAAATCACAAATAATCACAATTGAAAACCTGGGTAAATCCAATGCAGTATAAAAATCTTATAATTACTCATGTATTTGAGAGGTCGGGCTGTTGCTATCAGCACTCACCCGTGAATACGGGTGAGTGCTAATAGCAACAGCCCGACCTATCCAAATAGCACAATGGTACTGTGATAATCATTTCTGAGCGATCTTAAAAATGGCGGTGATTATTGCAAGCACTACATCGTATAAGAAACTTCCTTGGATTCAAGTACAGAAATTCTTTTCAGTCAATGGATACGGCTGTGTAATCAGAACTCGATGACCAGACGGATAGCTTCGGAATGAAATAGAACGTAATAAACCGCTTTATTTACGTGATAAACCGCTTTACTCAAAACTCTTTCTGTCCTGCATGTGGGCTCGGCTCTTATAAAGAGAAGTCAACTGACTTCGAGGCAAATACAATAGAAATAGTCAACACGTTCCAAACGTTCGAAAAGAATCTGGAACGTTCGAAATGCTGAAGCTTGTAGTCATTTGACGCTGTATATGTGTACATGCCGTAAAGGTCTGCCAAATACTTGTTTTGGTGGACGAACCTACTCCAATCCGCTAATCATCCAGGCCCTTCAAAGAAAGGAATGTTGTAATTCAAGGTAAAATAAAAGGTCCAGCTGTTAGGAGTAGAAAGATAGAATGCAGGCAGCCTGAGTAGTGATTTCCTTCGTGAGTTCTTACATAAAATTCTTATGTCACAATGGAAAAGAGAAATCCGCTTGAGAAGTGAACATGCAATTGAAAATGGATGAGGTAAACATCCAGTTCAAAAATACCGAGTCCCAGCCGTTAAAAGAATCTGAGAAAGATGAAAAATGTGTTTTATTTTACTTAACCCACTGAGGCTTCAACTGCTGATCGTTTTTTACAGCATCACTCTCGTCGACGTTTTCGTAGCTAAAACGTGTCAGTAGTCAATCAGTAGAAATAGCCAAACCTGGAAGAAAATGGTTTCTTGCGATCAGGATAGCCTTACCCAGGAGACCATTCCTGAAGCAAGGGCGCAAGATCACTTTATGATTTTTGGTCCATTTTTTGCCCTTTGCAGAACTATTCGTTCGAAACATTATCTAGTTGCTAAACAACGAATTGTGGTATACTCCTTACCGCAACGCACAATACTCATACTCCAAACCTGCTTAGCTGAATTTGAAGTGGAAAATTCTTTTGTATACGAAATCATAACTTTCCTCGCAAACCAGAGAAAGCCAGGATTTTGTGATATACTAAGTAAGGGCACAGGAAAAGTGGTGGACCATGTGGAAATTCGAAGCTCTAGCCGGAGCAAATAGATGAGATAGAGAAGAGGAATTAAATGTGCTAATGCGGCTGCATGAGGTTGGATATGAAGCAAAGATAACAAGGAGGATTAGCTCATTCCGCCTATTTTTGTTCTGGCATAACGACATTTCTGCTGCTATGGGGAGTGCTCAGAAGGAGAAGGAGGGGTAAACAGTGGTACCCGCCGAAACCGCCAATTTGTGCTCACGACATACAACGACAACAACGGCACTCCTCAGAAAAGAAAAGAAGGGGCTTCCTCACGCCGCCAAAACATCGCCGAACAAGCACACACGAATATATGTACATATTCATACGTATAATATATGCACGTACCCGTTGGGCACATCACCGCTTTTCTACGAAAAAGAGGTCGTCAGGATAAACTCAGACTTTTTTTTTATTTATTCATACGTCAATACGACGCACCTATGCACCAAAAGTAAAAGAAACAACAACAAAACCAAGCTTAACCAGGATTTATCTGCCCTGTGAACATAGCACCAAGGTATGGAAATCGTAACCTCGCAAGTACGTTAGGCGGGACAACCTTTAAGTAAAAACTGTTTGAAGTGCGAGCTACAATTATTCTCCAAATAAGTAGCATGCAGTACCGGACACGCCGCAACGATAAAACGGCGGTAGCGGCGCTCCGGAGCGCCGAAATGCGTCGTTCCGGTGTCCACGCGTGGCAACCCGGGCAGAGCTAACTACAGCTCATCTGCGCCAAATGCCCAACGGGGGCCACGCGTGGTAGCTCCTTCGAGCCACCCCGTGGGGCCCCCCTTAGGAACGAGCAGCACATTTGTAGGCGGCGAGGAGAAGGCGGAGCCTAGTTTGTGGAACGGACGCCACATATTCATATTCGGCTACGAGGGGGCGGAGATTAGTCGGTGGTGAGTCACCAAGCGAGGGACCGAAACGACAACGGGATCGGAAAATCGAGGGGTCAAAAAAATCGACTGAAAACAAGTTTTACGAATTTGGGAAAATTATATATGGAGAGATAGAGCTCAAGCTGCTGAGCTCGAATATATACTTATTTTTGCAAATTAACCAATTTTAGAGAAGTTATTCAAAAACGGCAGATTTCGCGCTCTGAGGCGCCGCTGCCGCCGTTTTATCGTTGCGGCGCGTCCGGTACTGTAGATGATGGTGAGATGAAATCGTCGCTTTGCCCAAGGACCCACCTCTTTCCGGACATCATGTTCAGCACCAAGTTACCCGACTATGGTATGGAATTCTTGGTAGGCGTTGAGTGAGAATCGATCACTCAACCCTGCCAATGATGCTTGTGTCTCTTCCCTATTCAACACGCGAGCTTGAATCAGTTGATATTACACCAACCGTCATCATCGACTTATTATTCATTTAAGTGTAAAGCTGAAGTGACTGACGTTGATCTGTCCTCTAGTGATCCAAAGGGATTGAAGGCTTGGCTGGCCTTAAGTGAGGATCGATCACGCACGCATGAAACTGTTTCCTCCTACAGCACCATATGAGTTGGAATTACTTGGTACCTTCTCGTAGAATAATTTTACATCACATTTGAAAGTCGTTTAATTTTTCTACTAATCTGCGTTGGAATATACCGGAAGCTTACTACAATTCATGGCCTAGAATACTAAAAATGGACAGTGCGCAAACATCTTTCTTATTGCACATGTTTTGCTTTGGAAAATCAACAGGAAAGGAACTCGAGAAGGATAGAACCCTGTTCATCAACTGTAGTCGTTTAATTTAACTGATAGCTCAAACTGATCCGTAGTCAGACAGTTGTCGTTGGGAGAAGTGGATTTCTGGGTATGGGTTCTTCAAAAACGCTTGCTGTTTGCTTGAAAAAACCTGTGAAGATAGATGGCAAAGTAAGAGTAAAATCTAAAAAGCGAAGAATGTAAGCGGAAGTTGCTCTAGATCTGTTTTAGACATTTTTCGAATTCCTTCCGACTTTGGAAGAAAGTAGAAAACGACACAGGTGCTAGTATTCCATAATCTCGCATTATCAAAAATATTGATCGCCTAGAAACGAGAAGTCTGCGATATAAGACTCATATGAACATAATCGAGAGGAAAGAAGAGCCTTGCTGGGAGTTAGATTCACGACCGAAACAACAGGAGTATAGATGAGAACAGGAACAAGAAAGTGAAAACAAAGAGAATCTATGGGATCAAAACATACCAAATAAAAAGAACAATTATGCCGGAAGAGCAATGTACTCGCTTCGATAGCTCCACGCGATGGAAAGCACGGTTTCCCAGAACTACCATATAATTTTCAGAGAATTCGTGACAAGCTTGGTAGTTATTCCGGCAGAAAAAATATGCAGAAAAAGAAAATGAGGCAAGCGTTCTTCGGAGCCGGCGAGAATAATGAGCGCTTCTTACGAGGTCTCTAAATTTGGACGATGAGGGCAAATGCGGCATTAAATTGATGTGTAAGGCGAAAGTGCACATTACGAAGTTCCACATGACTACGAAACGGCCCGTGGGCCTCGAATGGGGGCCTACGCATCGATCCGAGCCGACTAGGAGAGGCGCTCGAGAAGCCTTCGGGACAAGCCGGCCAGCCGTCTCGCCCTCGAAATGAACTCATGCTGCCCGGATCGACAGCTGTTTGCAACACGGCCTACGACACACGCCAATTCGCTCCGATCTAATTCAAAATGTCGGAAAGCTGAGGAGAAACGACGTTGAGAAAATTCCTCGAAAAAAAATTTTTTTTGACCTTTTCTCCTTCTTAACCGATTAGTCTGACGAACAAAGATACATCACGTGAGTATTTTTTTTGTCTGTCAAATGTGGATTCTATTAAATTTTCCAAACGGACAATTACGAGGACATAGTTTGAACCACATTTTTCACACAACTCTCGATAATAGATCTAAAGTTAAGATCTTAGGGCAAAGGTGCTAAATGCTTTGAACTAGTGGATAGCGATAAGCTATCGTAATATCAGAAACTTTTTTGTTGAGTTTTAAGAGTTCTTTCTTACATAGGTTCAGAGCAAGTGTAACAAAGCTTATGATTTTGCAAGAAGAATCTGAATTACTTTCCGGACGGTGATAATAGACGCGCGCAAGTTCTATTCTTTTCTGCAATTCTTGCAACTCAAAGTTCCCCATGTGATATCCCGTACCGATGTAATGTTCCGTATGAGTATATAAGCTCTATACGATGCTAGTAGTCAATCAGAAACTACTAGAATGGGAACGTAGCCGGCCATGTGGAACAAAGTGTTCCACCAATTCAATTTCTAATTTTCACTTTCGATATTTTCATTATTCAAGGGAGTACTTGAAGTTATGTTTACTTGATTAAACGTGCAAATTCATAAGGCCTTGTGAATTTTGTGTTTTCGAAAACATAGGGTACGGTAGTTCTAATCACTGTATTCAAATGTCGGATCACGATAGGAGTAACCATATTTATTACGGTAACTCCGACAGGCTCGTTGGTCGAGCTTGTACAAACAGTACGCTAGCCCCACCTCCTCGTCGACGAAGCCCTATACTGATAAAAACAGCCACTCTACTCAGCTCGTGGTTTCCTGATCGTTCGTTCAACCAGACCAAAAGCCTCCTACCTTCGTTGTGAAATACCTCCATCTTGCCTTCTTCATCTGGTATTGAATCTACGTGGCCTTCTGCTCGGAATTCATCGGTTTTCCACAACAATCCAGTCAATTGAAGTTAGTTTATTTTGAGATTGAATACCTTGACCTCTTATTTACTGTTTTAAAGCTTTCTCACTTCATTTTGAATTCGTTTTTTCTCTTATTTAAAAACTCATAAAAACAGATGCTTATATCACTTTCGCACATCTGATTCTGAATTTTTCAAGATAATCCATATTGTCGACTTGAAAATCGTCCCACACTAAAGCGTAAACCAAAATCTAAGTTTCCTTATCAACTTTTCAAATAAGAAACCAAGAGATTCTACATCAATTTACTGCTCTTCAACTTCTTTGCGTTCAGCAATCTCTTTAGATTCAATTTTAACTTCCTTATCATCCCAACCTTTAAACTTCAATCAATTTCCAATCAATCAACACTCAACCCGAAGGATCATGGCCAATGTAAATCTTTCAGATATTTTCAATGCGCTACATGTTTCTTCATTTAGTAAAGGTTTCCCACAAGGAGGGAACTAAACGTTTCATGACATTTGTGAGCGAATTCAATGAAAATGGTTATTTAATGAGAATGTCAGAAACTGATATGTTGCGCATTCTACCAGCTTATTTGATAGGTGAAGCAAAAGCAGTGTATAATCGTCTGGATGAGGCTCAAAAATCAACATACAAAAAAGCAATTACTGCTCTGGGACTTTACTTTTCAAAAGATCATTTTCAAGAATCAGCTCGAAAATCATTAATGGAAATACAAATGAGGCCGGGAGAATCTCCTATAGTATTCAATACTCGACTAGAAGCCGCAATATTAGAGGCGTATCCTACCAATAACATGCTAGAACATCGTCAAGTTATTCGATTACTGCTCTTCAAAAACGCAATGCCACGTTACATCATTGACAAAATGGAATTGGTTGGACCTCTTCCAACCGAGTTTGAACACCTACTCAGTGAGGCTCAACGTCTGTATCATCTTCATAAAAAGAATAATTTTTCAACAACTTCTGATGACCCAGTTATTAATAACATTTTTCGAACCCTCGAATCATTGAACAATCATATTCGTTCAATCCCACGAAATTATTAATTCATAAATTGTGAGCGTGTTGTTTCGCTTATATTACATATATCATAGTTGCAAGCAAATCAGTGGACGAACATTTGCGCGATTTGGAGGAAGTTTTGTGTAGTATATAAAGCTTTGGAATGAAGCTAACGCCTGGAAAATGCTCCTTTTTCTAAACAGAAGTTAAGTATTAAGGTGTTTTAATCAGCAGAAAAGGCTCCCGACCTAATCCGGAAATGGTTGAGAGTATCGCAAAAACACCTATACCTAATGACACAAAAGCTGTCAGGTCTTTTTCGGGAGCAGCCTCATATTTTCGTAGGTTTGTTCCACGTTTTGCTGAGATTTCTGCTCCTTTAAATAGATTGTTGGTGAAAAATACCCCTTTCGTTTGGGAATCGGATCATACAGTAGCATTTGAAGCACTGAAAAATGCGTTAGTCGCAGCTTCTTTGCTAGCCCCTCCAACTTTCGATGTTCCATACATAATTCTCACCGATGCCTCCACCATAGGGCTCGGGTGTCGATGAAAAATTGCATTCGTACTGCAATTTTGTTTCTCTCTTTTTCGCTGCTGCGCGCTACCATTTGATAAGCAAAAAAAAAATCAGCATGAAAAAATTTTCTTTGGATTGGCGGTTCAAAGAAAAATTAGAAAGAAAACTGCGTAACTAAAAAGCACATTTGCAAAACATCAAAATCCCTATTTTTTGTCCTTAATCTTCACAAACGCCTAAAGGTCGAATGCAATTCCATTACATTCGGTCCTTTTTTCTCCTCGCCTTCAATGCTGCGACCGCGCATTATTTTTTATTACACTACATAAAGATTCTTTGAATTAGCAGTTCAAAGAATTATACTCTAGATACGCAAACTAAAACGCACTTTTGAACAAATTAAAAGCCATGTTTCAATTTTTTTTTGAAAATCACTTAGATGCTCGTTTATTGATGAATATGAATGAAAATTCAGATCAATAATCGTATTTTTCACTTCTCACAGTGTTTGCAACAAGTGAGAAAGCATTTTACCTTATGTGTAATGTGAATGCCTTCGAATTTTGTTCTAATCGTAGTCAATATTGTTAAGGAATACAATGTTTTCGTATTCGTTGTAAAATTTAATACATTGCTTAATAACGCTAATTTCTACTTCCGCTCGAGGACGAGCTTGTTTAATGGGTATAGAATAGGATAGGAATAGGAACGTATATCAGCCTACAACGTTATGTAAGATTGTCAGTTCTCAACGATCGCAATTTCGATACCACACAAAGTATGCAAGCCACGTTAACATCGCTTATTATTCGTGTAACACTGTTGCCGTCCATAATATGAGTATATACATGTATTGGAGACCAGTCGTGATCAGCTCCGCTGATTCATTGGACTTTCCACATCGAGGAAAACTCTTCATCAACTCATGGACTACTATATTTCTTGCTACGGATTGGAAATGGCGACGACGATGATCTTGACTTATGGTATCGATATTCTACAAGCTCGAGGACGATCTTGCTTTGGAATGGGAGATGTCGTGAGGCAGCTCCGCTGATAAGCCTCACCTGCCGTGGCCGCCCACTGGCAGGGTAGTCGAGGTTCTACCACCATGTAAGGCAGCCGCCTGCTGCCCTTCTCCTATCACCTATACCCTTCTGTGTTTATATGATAAATATTATACAATCTACTATGCCCTAACAGAAGTATCCAGTACTCCCCAAGTGCATCATGTAAGGCCCGTTAACATCCTTACACGATAGATGTAACACAATATCCAAACATTCCATTGATTCTATAGGGTAATTCAAGGCGCTGGACGTTATCGTGGGCCGCTCGCTATTGATTAACTGCAGAAATAAAAAGGTAAAAGTGTCGAGGTCAATCAGTCCCTAGGGAACCGCTCGCGCATTCCTGTTCAACTTACAATCGTATAGCCATGATAAATGCGTATTTGGCCTTTACAATGTCTTGCGAAAGCTAGTCGCTATAGGAAGACAGTGCCTTCAGCTGCCCGGGCCAGCATCGACCATTTTACCCCGAACTGATGGAAGGCGTGGTTAGCTTAGTCCGGCCTCCTTCGCGCGACCTTTGAGTGTCATTTGCTCCTCTTACCGCTGCACCACGCGGGTCCTAACTATTAGAAGAAACTTTAGAAATATATCTCATAAATTAAACGAAATTGGAAACAATGCTATCCATATCTGGTTCGTACACTATCATAGCCTGAAATACTATTTATATAATGATGAGCACAAGCTTCTTGTGTGTGGCTAAGCACCACTACGCGATGGGTTACATAGTAGTACGCACATTTGTTCTGACGATTTCTCCTTTACCCAATGGCATGAGGCGGACCTGCCTTCAATTCAAAAGAGAATCTCTAGGACCTCTAGCTGTTAAAGATTCAGCAGTCTTATCCATCAGAAACGGGCTATTAACTGAATCGAGTCCAGGCCAGAAATTTCTGAAGAACTGGAATCAACACATGTGGAGCAGGCTCGCTGATGGATTTAGGTGGGTGGATTTATCAACTAAATAGTTCCTCTAACGCGCGTGTCGCCGTGGTGAGAGGCGCTAATGACACCTCCACGTTAGCGATTGATCCACGCCCGGCCTGACTAAAGTTTCCATTCTTCTGAGGTTGGGTAAATTTCTTCCTTTTTACAATTGCCGGTGTTTTTGATACAATTCATAAATCAAAAACCGTTGAGACCTTACTGGAGGGACGACGAAATTGCAAACAATAATACTTTACGAAATTGCAAAAAGTACAAGTCCTCTTGGAAAAGATTGCTAAAAGAATTGTTTCGGT
This sequence comes from Nippostrongylus brasiliensis, assembly GCA_030553155.1. NCBI lineage: Eukaryota > Metazoa > Nematoda > Chromadorea > Rhabditida > Heligmosomidae > Nippostrongylus > Nippostrongylus brasiliensis. The sequence continues at coordinate 33,085,375 of CP130735.1, read as the reverse complement.
TCCTACTATATTTAGTCACTCAACCCGCAACTGCGGTTGCAAAGCTGAGATTGGAGCAATGGGATGAGCAACGCAACGCTAATGGATTGAGCTGCTTAGTCCGAAAGAGACACTCATTGTCAGGACCACGCTTCACGGCTGAAGCTCAGACGGAGTTCTCCTGGACATTCAACATCTGCAGCAAATGCGATTTCTGAGCTCGATGCACCATTAATTTGTTTGTTCTTCGCTCCACCTTTTTATAATGTGTTGGTGTGTCATAGAACAAGAATAGTTTGAACAACAGTAGGAGCGGAGCGCTGTCAGAAACAAATAAGCATAAAAAGCGGCAAAAAAGTACAAGTTTGGTTGGGATGGTAGAAGTTTGGTAAAAGTACAAACGATTTGATAGAAAAGAGTTTCATTGCAAATTATTGCTTTACACTCCGTAGTAAAGATATCGCTGCTATCGGTAAACAAGACCTATGGGAACGATGAGTCGGAAACTGCAAAGAAACGTTGAAGTGTTCTAAAAAGTAACACCTAACAACCTCGAGATGCTGAAAAATGCAAAGTAAATCCGTTTGCCTGGTTTCATATACTGAGGTCCGAAAATGTAGGATCTAGTAACTTTCACAGCGAACTCTGACGGACAGTGAATTTGAAGAGGTATCTGGAGTTGAAAACGTGTGCTAATGTGAACTAGTAGTAGTAATAGGATTGATATAATAATAGCAATAATATGGAGGGTAATAGTAGATCAATCATTCCCGGAGCAAAAGGAATGGGGACAAATAATCCAGTTCAAAGATATGTAGTAAATATCTGGTATTTTTAAATTAAAATATTCGGTGGTTTCCCAGACAGGAGATTGTCCTCCCTTTAATAATTTCTGAAAAATTAAATCTGTGCGAAAGTTGGTTCACCAGTGACTGAAATGCCAGAACAATGACCCCAACCGGAACTACTCCCGACGTGATGAGGAGCACAGGACCTGCAAGACGGCTACAAATTGCCTTCATTCTCAGCGAGTTCAGAATCTAATGGCGTATTAATGTGGGACACCCTTCCCTTCCGACCACTTGCAAGCTTCTAATCGAGATCCATTATATTGAGAAGCTCGGCATCACGAAAGTGTTTGGCATAAATCTCGCCTTCCGGAACTGACTTGTGAAATTATACTGAATCCAGAACATTCATAGCGGCAATGTAAGACGATACCTAGTAATGCAGCTTTTCCGGTCTGGAAGAAAGGCCTGGTAGAAATTGGTGGTGACGTTGGTTATAAGAACTATTTCCGCTTAATCTTTTTTGAGGGATGTTGAGGACATTTCGAGCCGTTTGACGCTCACTTTTAACTGTCTAAAGCTCGATTCAAAGTTTGGAAGATTCCGTTAGACTCTTGCTTGGTATTAAGTCATGAAGCATGCTCAGCCGCACGGAGAGTACCTGATCCATCGCTTTCTATACAGAAAATTCAAATGCAAGCTGTCAAAGAAATTTTCATTCAAAGCCGACAAAATAGTGAAAATAAGGAAAATCACAATTTTGCATTCCTAGAACAGAACTGCCAAGAAATTCTTTCTGAGGACCAGAAAAAGAAAAAGTTGATCTCATTTTCAACCATGGGATCTCCCTGGAGCATCACTACTTCTCTGAAGGAGACATATACTCTGAAGGCTCTGGATGTGAAGTACAGTACCGGACGCGCCGCAACGATAAAACGGCGGATGTGAGTGCGCCGTTCCGGTGTCCAGTAACCGCAGATCATGCCAGGGTGGTTCTTTATGTCCACGCTAGGAAAGGACGAGCCGAAACAGGAACAAGTCTGGAACGGACGCCGCATATTTATATTCGGCGGAAATCAGATCTCAAAATGTCAAAAAAATCGACTGACGAAGAAATCGTGAATATATACATAATCAATGGTGCGCGCTGTAGGGATCAGCCAGGTTTCTTTATGTCCATGAAACAGGAACAACTCCCGCGGGAAATCAGTGCTGACGAAGAAATCGTGCATAATCAATGGTGCGCGCATAATGATCAGACGTAGAGGCTTTCCCCCAGAAAAAGAACCGCACTGGCATGTAGGCCCTGCCACTGTTTTGGAAGAAGAAGTGAATGCTCGAAGAAGAGAGCGAACGAAGGGTCCAGTTTGGAGCGCGAAGAGAAGATTATCTTTCTAAAGGTAAAGGTCCTGTGCCAAAAAAGACCGTTAAGACGCCATCTGAACGGGCTGCGCTTCGTGCTCATTCTGTTCGACGATGGAAAACCTAAAATGAAATCCTTGAAGGATCATCCAAACAAAGGTTTAGTTCAAGGACGACTGAGAGAAAACTAATTCGTTAAGTGCAGAAGGCTTATTTGCCGTCATTACTTCAAGATCCTCGATTTCTCGCCCTGCCGAGGGTGTTTTAGACCGCAAGAAATCTCAAACATCGCTGCACTTAATTGAAATATATTTGCATACGCATTTATCAAATACGGTAATGCTGCATGTGGCAGTTATGCATTCATTAATTAAGAACAGATCAGCCTTTTATCATAGAACATATGTTACTGACAAGAACAAGGGAAGAAACAACACCTGATTTCATTGACACAAATCTGCTCAATTCACCCGCACCCTTAGCCTGATAAGGAGTGCACCTGTTCCGTGTTGTTATACTTCCGTTTGTGATAAGTATTTCTATTAAAGGCATCACATAGACCCAACGAATGCAGTTGTCGCTTTCAAATGTCTCAGATCTTTCTTTCCTTCTCCCATTTAGAATTCCACCTCTTTGATATCACCACTAGCTGATAAACCCAACTGCTTACAGCTGCTGTTCAACAATGAAGATCACCTTCATCGTCGGTTTGCTCATCGCCGTCGACCGCGTCAAGACTGAGCCAACTTTGGTGAGTTCACCTTTTCATCGATTCGTCGAATCAGCCTAACTGTACACATAAAATTCATCACATTCCTTGGAGGATCCGAAACCAACTGGAATTTTCATTGATTAGTAGGAGATAAGACAGCACTTCAGGCTCCTGCAAGAGGAAGTCTTTACGCTGTGGACCTTTCTGTTGAGGCAAATGCTGACGCTATGCGCTGCCTCAAAACAGCTGGCTACAGTATCGTCTTCGTACGGTAGGCGTGCGTCTTTTAGTACTGAAGTTCAATCTCAAAGGTTTAAGGTTTTGGGTTAGCTGAGAAATAGTATTTCTTTCGATCTAATAAAGGATACACTGGATGATTACTTCCTACAGCTCTCACTGATTCATCCAACCTGAATGGATCCGTTGTTCTTCTAGCTAAGAAACCCCAATCCTTATTCTTGATAAGCTACGTGCAGCAATTCAAATTTCTAGCGGATATGATCCCAGCGGTGACGGACAATTCGACGAAAATTCTGTTCAGACAATTCGTCTCGCCAATTCAGGTTCGTTCTTTTGAGGGTTCGGTAAGAGGTGGATTTGCTAGTCGTAGAAGTCATTTCATGCACTTTCAGCTAACCTCGACACCGAAGTGTACATGATACCCAACCCTCGCTCCACCAAAAACGGAACGCAACAGTTCCTGGAGCTACACTACGGTCTTAAAAAATCGAATATAACGTTGCAAAGAATTTGGCTGCAGGTACCATCCATCTCATGGTTCATATTTCTTTTAGGGCGCTGAGTATTTATCCGTTTTCTTCATTAGCATGAGAGCTCCCAGCTGGGAACTGAATCTCAGAGTATTTTAGAGTGTTTAGGTGATGAATCTCAGCAACTGGGACTCACATAGTGGCTATAACACCGCCTTCGTCGGTGAGCTCATGTCCGCCGCATGGGTGTGTCCTTGCTCTTTGTGATTTGTTTTTTTTATTCTTTTCCAAATTTACTTGCAGCGGCTGAAGGAAATTACTTATATCCACTACAGAGTCAAGGCGTTCGCATCGGTTTCCACACCACACGCGAAGAGTGGCCGAAGATTATTTCCTCTCCAGGTTTCGTGACTGGATTGCCGCTTTGGTAGTCGTTAATTTCTCCGAATTCACCAGTCGTTCTCGACTCTGGGAACTCAAATCTGATGCACTACTGATCAGTCCCACACAGGTATTCGAGCGTACGCGGCAAAGGAGAAAGCGGGGAAACTCCGGCCAACTTCAAGGATTTCGTCCCGTTCTTCCCGTGGTGGGGAGCCGCGGTGAAACAGTTCGCTTATGGCGAAAATGTGTGCGGCCTAATAGTCAACAGGTAAGGTCGAACTGCTCCAAGGAAAGCGAAAGGTGACTCTGAACTCAATCTTTGCAGGGATCTTTGCAGGGACTACTACTGGAACGATAGGGCATCGAAACCGGTCGCTGAGCAGCTGGGCGCCGACGAAGTGATTGTGGGGAAAGCCACCGGTGGCGCACACTATCAAAAACATCATTTTTGAGAATCGTGTGAACAATCGCAATCGATTCTTCGTGATCACGTTGTGTCGAACTCAAACAGAATGAAAAAAAGGTTCCCGAGGCAGTTTTTCAGAATATATTTGCAATGAGGTCTGCTTTCGTAACGCCGGCCTGCTGCGTTTCTGCACCATTGGCGACGTCCTTCCCAGGCAAATCTGGTATCAATTTGCCAATTTGCCTTACCCCGGGCAGCCTTGGTTTTTACGAGATCACATCAAGTCAGCGTCTCTCTAACGATAAGCAATGTGCCACGTCCGTTGTGAAGAGCTATTCAGTTTTGCTTGCATTAATCTTGTGGTTCTAGGCTTTCTGTATGTTTTATGTTAGGGCTTTCTGCCGATAATACCTATCAGAAGTATCGTCTGAATTCCTGAGCTGCAAAACGGTCTAAGACTTCTAAACGAAGAGAGGTGAACAAAAGGTCGTGGTCAAAGCTGTTGAACATGACGAGAGTTAGAAGGATAAGAAACAGTCTCAGTCTAAGCACTATTTTACGATGCTTAACTTGCGAGATCTCGACAGAGGCAGTCTGAAGATCTTCATTCTGATTAGTATTTGTTATGTGATGCTAACGGTGATCACAGCCAGTTGATGATGAGTACCGAAAAGATTACAAAACGGTGGCGCTATTAAACTGACAAGACCAGAACACTGAAAAATTACCCCATTTCTGCTTCCTCAGGTTGAACCATTTTGCTGTTCTAATCTCCATTTCGGTTGAAACGGTGAACGCAATGTTGAGGAAAATGAAGATTTACAAGGTAGCGGGTCTGGATGACGTAGCTGCAGTTCTATGGACTTACATACGTTACGGAAATTGAGCCATCTTGCTCGATACATTTCTCAACCATATAATTTCGGGAAGTAGGGTGCCCACAGATTGGCAGCACAACACAACAATTCCGATTGGTAAGAAAGAAGGCAATGCAGCTTTTTGGGCGCAGAATTGACAGAGGAATTTGCGACACCGTTGAATTTTTCGTCAATCGTTATTGCGTTATTGCCTTCCGTAGCCAACAGGAAAGCTGGGTTTATTTTTCAGAACGAAAAGGGTGCAGTTTACGTAGTGTTTACGCCTTCCGCAACAACATTGATAACACGCTGAAATCGAACTCAAACTCCTCATTAAATGTGGTTATCAGTTCCATTCACAGCTTCCCTCCTGCCCGTCAGCGCTTGAACTCATTTCCTTCTTGTCATTGTCTGGTGGCAGTTTAACAACGGCCCGACCTTCTTTAGCTTCGCTTTCCACATACCTTCACTACTCTTATCGACGTGAGTAGCTATTCAAGCATTCTATCGTCAGCACTCCTGTCTGATGGTCGTGGCTGACGATGAAAATCACATGTGCATAGAAAATTCATGCATTAAATATTGGACTTATATTTACAAGTGTTAACTTGGCACACATTGAATAGAATGGTATAAGAGGTAACTTGATGCTTTGACCTAAGCTTCCGAATTCTAATGGGTACGGTGATTCAGCTTTCAGAGCTTCAGATGCGTGTAAGTGCCAAAGCAACTTTTTATCAAATTTGTACAGTTTTCGAGACAAACCTCTAACGAATCAGATTTGGGGAAAAAACAGAAGTCTACCAGTTTTCAGGCAAAAGAAATATAAAGGAAGTTCTGGAAATCCTTTTCCTGAAATTCCTTTCTTCGTAGAATATAGGCTTCAGTGATCATGATATCTGAAAATTCATCTTTTGGATGGTTGGTTTAGTCGTAGAAGCGACCGGTGACGTACTGATGCCAAGATATTTTTTGTTTTGAATGTCCATGATATTGACTTAGGCACCAAGGTAAGGTTCATGTGTTGAAAACAGTGAGAAACAAGAATCATAAAAACAGCATCACCAACAGCGTTGTTGCGTCATTGATATACGCCAAGAACTCATTGCTGTCAAGGAGAAGTGGAGTGGATTTCCGCAGTCAGTTCATCCCCCTCCAAGCAGAAGACAGTCCAACGGGTTGGTCGAAAAATTGAAGCCTCAGAACCAGCACAGTTCCGGTCCAGTGGTAAACGAGTTCAGCCTAGCAGCTGGGCGGCGGTCGCAAATGTTTATTAAGTGATAGTTAGAGAAAAGATAAGTATACAGATGCCGTTATTTGTAGACCTTTAGATGGCTCGACTTTGTGGAAGGCCCTAACACGGCTATCATTCGCATCCTTGTCTCGCGTTGGTCATCTAGTTTACTGCATGAAGTCGACTGCTAAGGGTAGGGTCGGCTGTTCTAGGAAATCATTTTCTTCATGCATTCGAGGAACTAATCGCATCACCTAGCAGGAGAGCTTTAGCGAGGCCGCCAGCAGTCCCTCGGCAGGACTTCCGCCCATTCTTGTCCAACGGTGGTTTTCTCTCCTCGTGACATGACCAGCCTATCGATGATTATTAGGTTGGTAAGAAAGTTCCCGCCGTTTTTTTCAAACGACTGCTGTAAGATTAGTTCGAAAGCTTTTGGAGAGTTTGACACAGCATTCGAAAGAGAATTGTTTGCTCTTCCAAGCTGTATTCTTGTAATTTGTGATAACTCCAAATGTCATTGTTTTTTTTGGCTAGTAAAGTGAACAGCGAAAAAGTGAAAAAATAACCTCATCGACAGCGATTTTTTTCTGCTCAGTTTCAGAGGCACAAATAAAACTTGTAATGCCATTCGATAGACAATGCTTTTCTCTATTAGATCGTGCATAATTTGTTTTTATTTGTCTCGAAAATTACAAAATTTTAAACCACTGAAGTCCGACCTTCGGAATGCAAGAATAATTTTCCGATGGTGCTCCTGGCTTTCTTGTGAGCGCTCAAGTTGCCTTCTGTGGAGTTTTCTATACAGAATCTTTCGCTCTATCAGATTATATGTTTAATTTCAATGAATGTTCGATTTTAAAAGATTTTCACGAGGAGGACGTCTTAAAGTTTCTCGGCGGAGCAGACCTCCAGTTTCAATCTTTTTACCAAATCCTATGCGGCATTCGAAAGAGCAAGATACGCTCTATAGGAGGGTATACAAAGCGTTTTAAACCGTCTTGGTTATCAATGTTTTTTAGGTCGTCAAAGTGGACCTAAATCGTAGGCGCGGCGCGTAGGGCTCGCGCGTCGCTGCGTTGAACCTCCCGGGAGCGCAGTTTTGCGTCCACTTTGACGACCTAAAAAACATTGATAACCAAGACGGTCTAAAACGCTTTGTATACCCTCCTATAGAGCGTATCTTGCTTTTTCGAATGCCGCATAGGATTTGGTAAAAAGATTGAAACTGGAGGTCTGCTCCGCCGAGAAACTTTAAGACGCCCTTCTCGTGAGATTTTTTTTAAATTCGATGCGTATTCAACCTGATAGCTTTCGATTAGAGGGGTTGTAGAGGGGATATTTCCCTCAGACGAGGGGTATGCGTTTTACGATTTACGATTTTACGATTTTACGATTTTTACATTTTTCGTAAAAAATCGTTTTACGATTTTACGACAAAAAATTGGGAATTTTACGAAATTTTTACGACTTTCATGTCGAAGCCCAAATAGTGCTAACAGGTCAAAATTGCAAGTGTTCGTGCCAGGACCCTTTGCTCAGGGCACTACACAGGCACTCTCTAGCCTCATTTAGTTTCAATAGCTCCAAAGCATTTTTGTGCTCCCCGAGAGTCAGTTGAGATAGAGAGTTTTTCCGTTATCCGGCCATGTTTTGAGCGACTATTGGAAGGCGCTCACGCCTGCAAATTTTGCTGTACTTCTATTTCTGAAGATTAATGTACCTTCGATTGGTTTCGATCCGTAATTTTTGTTTTCCGTAAAATTTGTTTCCTTTTTTGCTAATGATGTTCACTGTAAATAAATGAGCTACATACTAAGTTGGTAAGAAAGTTCGTGCCGTTTTTTCGACTGTTGTAAATTAAGTTCGAAAGCTTTTGCAGAGCGTGACACAGCACCCGGAATAGAATTATCTGCTCTCGGGAGCAGTTTATTTGGAAATTGTGATGAATTTGAATTTCATTGTTCCTTCGGCTAGTGAAGTGAAAAGCGAGAAAGTGAAAAAATAACTCATCGACAGCGATTTTTTTCTGCTCAGTTCCAGAGGCTTAAATAAAATGTGATATACGGTCTGCAAGATGATGACGTTCTCCATGAGAAAATATATTACTTATTCCTATTTGTTCAAAAAATTAAAAAGTATCAAACCCCCAAATTTGTCGTCCGAAAGACAAGAATACTTTTTCGATGCTGCTCCTGGTTTTCTTCTGAACGTCCGAGATGATTTCTGTATAGTTTTCCGAGCAGAATTTTTCGCTCTATCATGTGATGTGTTTATTTTCATATCGCGTGATAGAGCGAAAAAATCTATTTATAACTGTACAGAAATCAACTCGAGCTTTCACAAGAAAACGAGGAGCACTATCGGAAAATTATTTTTGCATTGCGAGCGTCGAACTTCAGTGGTTCAAAACTTTGTAATTTTCGGAACAAATAGTAATAACTAATCGAAGGAACAATGAAATTCAAACTCATCACAATTTCCAAATATACTGCTTGAAAGAACATATAATTCTCTTTCGAATGCTGTGTCATATTCTGCAAAAGCTGTCGAATTTAATTTACAACAGTCGTTCGAAGAGACGGCATGAATTTTCTTATAACCTAATACTTGATTCAACACTCGGTTTGAGTAAACGTTTTGATTTAAGTAACGTTTATTTTGGCCGCATTGGCGCTCAAAGCTGTCTGTTTCAGCAGAAAAAGAATATTTCACGATTTTTACGGTTTTTACGACTTTTTACGACAAATTTTGTCGTAAAAAAATTTCGTAAAAAATTTCACGACAAATTTTTTTTGGACACCCTTGCCTCAGACCATAACTATGGAGTTCGGCTTGGTGTTGGGATAGCCAGGTGAACTTCAGAAGACATCTCTCCAGTGCTCTGTGTGTGACTTGCAAGGACTTCGCCGTGACTGATGTATCAGGCCATGTATCAGCCGCGTAGTATAGCGCAGGAACAACCATAGAGTCGAACAAATGAGCGTGAAGGTCAGCATTCTGGAGCTGGTCGTTGGCCTCTTCGAGAGACCCGAAGGCTGAACACGCTGCTCTCCTTCTTCTGTTGGGTTGGGTTCTTCGTTCGTGTCGTTGTCCATGTTCGTGGAGGGCCCTAAGTAAACACAGGACTTCTTTTTCGGCGAGGGGAGATCCACCAAGTTCAATGTACCCCATCGCACCACTATTTTTTCAGAAATTATGCCTTTTTCTCACTGATCCATTTAGTTCTAGTAGTCCTTTTTCGGTTGTCGCACCGGCTTCTCCTTTCCATTCCATTCTAGTATGTGGCTCCCCCACCTCTAGGTGAGACTTATTTTTTAAGGGATGCTTGAGTTTTGGCTCATATTCTACTACAGAAAGATATGTTGTACATTTCTGACTTTTAGGAAGACATGCTGCACGTGAGCAAGCGAGAAACCATGATGAGCGAACAGGTCTTGATATCATGTTCTTCTCTTCAACCCGGAGACAACTACCAGATTTTTCTTAGGTAAGTTGGTGATCACCAAATCGTGATTATTCAAGATCAATAGATTCGAAGACCAAAACTATCCATCCTCTGCCAACTGGTACCTTGTTGCTATACAGCAATTTCTACGTTGAAGGGATGTGAGCTGACACAGATTCGCATTTTTATGGACATCCTTGACCGGTATCTGTCCATGAAATGCACAGCTCGACTTGCAGTAGGTAACATGAGGCATGATTTTTGGCCTTCTGAAAATGAAAGTCGATCTTTAAAGTTGGCTATCCATTGTAGATGGAAAAAATTGATCTTAACTTTTTCACTTTATTTCCCGCCCTATCCTTATGATGAAGGCTATAGGATGTGAACTGCTAACAAAAGGAGGGAAACTTTAGGCTTAATCATCACAAGGGAACGTGGGTGGCGCGAGGAGCCTACAAAGCGGACCGACAAGGCGAAATCAATCTGGACGAACACGCCGCTGTCAGAGGAACGTATTCAGGTACAGCAAACGCCAACACTTGTTGGAAACGACTAACCGACTCTAGAATTTTTTCTGTTAATTAAATTTAATCACATAAGTTACGGAAACTGTTAGGTTGTAAACAAAGTTCTGTCCTTTTTTGTACCTTATTTAACCTCGTTGTGTTTGAAGCTTTATAATAAATCAGGAGTAGTGAGTAATGGTCAAAGGAGTACTTCTATGAGAAGAAGAACTATTTATTAACCTAAAAAGCACAACTTATTGATTACTCGTCTTTTCCATCGAATTTGATGAATTTCTTTTGTAAAATACATATCTATAAGAAACAGAGTTTCGGCTTAGAACGGACAGAAATTGCAGGAGTGCGCCCGATGGGACTATTCGAGAGCCTAATACCGTGCCACGATTTCAAATTCGGCGACTACTGCAAATGTTCGCCGCCGGATCCGTTCACCTACACACTTGAGTGAGTAGATTTCTGCACTCTGCCTTGTGAGCATCTACAGAACTATTCGCAGACTGCGGGATTCTGTCGGCCACCTGATTCATTCCCTACAACTCACAAAACACTGGATGCACCCGTCGGTGACCAGGACGGAAATCGAGGAGAACGGAGTGATTGGAACGCTGTTTCGCCCTCCTGGTGGGTTGTCATTGTACAACGAAATAATATACAACAAAAAATGAATCAATGCTACAAGTGGCATGGGTAATCACACTTTACATTGAGAGGTTTTTCAAACGATTCCAGAATGATGTTGTAATGATGGTGCTAGGTTCATCACAAAAACCGCAGCGCATGCGGGATTCGATCCCGTGTCTCGCGTCTGTCCGGTACAACGCCGCTTTTCTAGTATGCTCCTCAAGCCTTCTGACCAGGAGTGCGCGGAACTTCCGTTTCCGTGTTCCGAGTACCGGTTTCCAGCCGTTTTTGGCCCTTCCGTTCCGTTTCGTGTTCCGCTTTGATTTTGGGCGGAACACGGAAACGGAAGAAAAATTCTAACAATGAGAGCTCCACTGTGCGGTCCAACACAAGGAGACTGAAGTTATTGTGCTGACGTCGATTCGATCCATTCGAATTCTGGAAGTATGAAGTATAAAGATGAATGAAATTGATACGGTTTTTGTGAGGAATTTTCACCGCTTACTTCGAAGCTATCACCAATCGTTGAACGCCTTCACTAAAATAATAAACACATTCTAGTGAAAGGAAAACGAGCATTCTATGGGTACCTTTAGAAACAGAAATGAAAACGTTTTGTGGTCGAGTTTTGGATAAATTCCAATAATTAAGTGATTTTTGCACTATTTCCGCTTCCGTGTTCCGTATTCCGGTTTCCGGTCATTTTTATCCATTTCCGTTCTGTCTTCCGTCTTCCGCTTTTTGGAAAAAAATTTCCGCACACCCTTGCTTTTGACTTGAGGAGCAATACAATAATAGAGAAGCGCAAATGAGTAGCGTAGTAGTCAACACACGAGCTTCGCATAGTCGCGAGAATGTGCCCCAATTTTCGCGATCTTGCGAACTTTTGAGGCTTTTTCTCATCATTTCGTATTATATGATGGTCATCGAGCAGATCATTTCTGTTGACTGTTAGATAAGATTGATATCTGAGTGATAGCTAGGATAGGCATCTTCCAAGTGATAACACCTCATTCTCAGGTGGTATGAATGAGAATGATTCATTCTTGAGTGTGCGACGGTCTGATAATGGCAATGCATCTTTTTGTGTGGAGACGACATTAAAAACCTACGGTGACCCAGTGAGATTCTCTAATAGATGCCTACTTCTAGGTTCCAGAATCCAAGGTCATATCACCCCTAACCATGATATCCTCGATCATTGAAACTGTAGGACCTTAAGCAAATATGGTTTTGTTTCCATAAATTGGTGCCTTCCACGTACTTCGTGATCCGAATTTGTTTGTTTAATCACCATTTCTTGAAAAATCCTCAGGAGACGGCCCTTTTCCCGCTATCATCGACATATCCGGCGCTGGTGGCGGTATCAACGAGCAGAAGGCTGCATCGCTGGCCTCGGAAGGGTTCTGCGTGCTATCGTTGGCATTCTTCCAGTACAAAACGCTGCCGAAAACATTGGCTGAGGTTGACATCGATTATTTCAAGGTGAATTCTTTCCAAAGCCAGAGCAGATCTCGAAGCAAATGTAACGGTAAGGCTGTACCTTCAGGGTGCCGTTGAGTGGTTGGTCTCGTTACCCTTCACAAGCAATGAGATTGGAATCCAAGGTGTATCATTCGGTGCGCTGTTGGTCAACATGCTCGCTGTCCGACATCCTCAGGTTAGGTTCAGTCCTACATATAATGTTGCAACAGTTGTAGCTACTAGAATACGAATTATGACGTCCTTGGGAATTTCTATTGTATAATAGAGCTATTCTCGCCTGGTGCACCATTTCAGGCTCAATAAATTCACTGTCTTCTAAAAGTAAAGGTAAAGGTGCCGGCGTTAATAAGCCTCTTAATTCAGTCCTATTCGTGTTCCATTCGGAATCGTAGAGGCATGCGTACTTAGCCTATATGATGAACCTAAGTGGCCCGAGACTGAACCAAATCAGTGTCTTTGCCTTCCCAGACAAGTCCTATACAAATTTACCCGACCCTGAAGGGTTCCTTGGTTAGCCCGGGCAGGGATCGGTCGCTTGACCGTACGGGTGTCAGTAGCGCCTCTTACCACTGCTACTCGCCTTTAATTGAATAAAAAATCCGTAGTCGAACTCACCATCGTCACTGGTGTCATTTTAAGATCATCGCAGTGTGTTCGATAAACGGAAATCACACAAATTTCGAAGCGCTCCCAGCTAGAGAACACGGGCGAAGGATACCATGTGCTAGGTGAGTTTGTATGGAAGATTTCGAGAGCACTTTTGAGACTCGTAAGGCCTTATTGATTGAGTGAACCGTTCAACAACAAACCTCCAGCCAAGATATGCATTTTCAGTATCGACAACAGTCTCATCTACTTCCTGAATGGCTGTATGTGCTCCGACAAAGTCTGCCAATTCGGTGTCGTCTCGCCTGAAGCCGACGTACACATAGAACGAGCTCCGAAAAGGACTGCGTTCCGATTTGTGGTGAGCGTTTTTAGTCTTGCGGTTCACACCCGACAGTATTCTTCAACTACAGCGTATCCCTCCAGCAATGAGCATCAAAATTTATTGAACACAGCGTCATAATGGAATCATAAGTAATGCATATTCAACCAGAGCAGACATCTCTCAAACAATGGCCATCAAAAATTTCTAGTCTGACGTAATAATATAATCGTGGGAAAAGTAATTCCATAAAAACATAAAATTTAACACACTCCCGCACCGACTAAATGGCGATCAGTGAATGTTTCTCACCACTTCATTTTTCATCCATTTCTTGTCTTTTGAAACATTGTGTCTCCTTTTTTTCATTCATTTCTTGTCTCTATTGAAACATTTTCTCTCCCTTTCATTAATTTTTCCTTTTTTGATTTGATTTTTCAATAACTGAGGAGCCCATGTAACAGGCGTCTTTCGACGACCTCTCTACGCCATCCGTGTTCTCTGCACGTCTCAACGAGAAGAAACTAAAGGAGACCGGTCACTACGTTGAAGTGGAATTCACGCCAGGAGGACATTTGATGGATCCATCGTACTTTCCAGTTCATCAAGTGGTTTACTCAAAAGCCACAGGTCAGTAACTATTCAATGGCTGACCTTTACAGTTCTAATTGATTCCATTTTTATTTCTAAACGATATCTGCCGCAAGGCGAGCACATTTAGTTTTGGAAACTTTACACGTTAGGTAAGTAAAACCTAGCTCATAATCAGTAGAGGACTCAAATTGCAAAGACGACCAAACGCAAAGATTTCACGTGTTTTCAATTCATTTCAGCTTTTTCAAGAGGGAGCACATGCTTCAAGTATCGCTCCCGTTGCTAAATTTTTTTCTATTTTTTTTTCTGAAATTGATGTGCGATGGTACTTTGCAGGGTAACATGGGACTAAAGGTACAAGTTTTCAGGAGTGCCACAAGCCTATGGTGGCGAACCGTCCTTACACGGAGCCTGCCAAGTGCGCGTTTGGGCCAACACCGTGGAGTTCTTTAGACGATTCCTGGGTGAACCGCCGTCCATGCCCATCAGACAGGAAGAATTCCGCTCCAGTCTTTAGCGCTCACTAACAGCTCTGTGAACTTATAAGTCGCATAAATTTTGTGAGCATAGAGAAAATATTTTGTGAGCATCGGACCCAAACAACAGTGTTGCACTGCCTCTGGTTCAAATACTTGTGATACGCATCTATTTTAGAACTAGAGTTTGCTATCACTAGAAACTCGCAACAAAACATTTCGGGTGGGTGAAGGACCGAATAGTAATTCAAGTTCCTCTTCGTCTCCCAGAAATGAGACTATAGATTTTGAAAGGTTAAAAGGTAAAGATAAAAGGGTAAGGTAAAGATGTCGGCTTTGATCATTCCCCGAAGGACGCGCCGCCGCATTCCTGTTCAAGTCAGAATCGTGAAGGCATGGTGAATGCGCATTTCGCCTATACAATGGCTTGTGGTGGCCAGCCGCTATACCAAGTACCATGGGGTTCGATCTTTGCACTAAATTTACGACTACCCCATCCAGGAGAGCTCTGGTACGACCCCCTCCCACACGAAAAACATCTGCCTCGCATCTATATGGGTTTGTGCTGGTTCCGAAGTATCATTTGGCCCAAGTCAAGTTAGTCTTCTCAGATGCCGCAGGGACAATATGGTATTCCAGCTTCTTCTCCTGGAAACAAAGTTACTTGAATGCGAAAGTGGAATTGATCCTTGCTATATTTTTTTCGACAACTATTGAGCCTTCACGTATCTAGAGTAAACAATGAAGGATTTCTGAACTCTGGAAGATTTCAAGCCTACTGATGAGGTTGAACTTCCCACATTTGCCGATTGAGAAGGGATTCTACCGAACAAAGAGGCAGCATGTCGAAAAATTGAAATTTTAGCTCATGGAAACAGAATTTGTAGAGTAACTGAAACGATATTCAAATTTCTGTTCAAATTCTGTTGAAGCTCCCAAAGAGAGGGTCTTGAACGCAATTGAACCCCCGAAGGTTCCCGAAGGATGAAATTGCTACACCTACATGGATGTGAATCGGTAAGCTTTCAGAATTCCGGAAATTCAATATACACATCAAAAAGTAGAAAAGAAGAAGATGCTGTGGTTACAGAAATATTTTCTGAAAATGAAGTCTACGTAGATTCAGAGCTGCCACAGTTATACAATACCGCTCACAACTTGTGTCCCAAGAAACGTTCTGAACGCTCCAGAACGTTATTTACCGGTTTTTCTTTCCTAGTGGGTCATTTAAGAACTTAAACATATCAGCCGATTCGTCTATCTACACTGAGCCCGAAACTGACGTTATTTTCGTATTTCAGTTAAAGACGACCTAGTTACAGGCCAGTCCCTCTTGAGTAGCGCTAACTGACGCTAATTGGTTTACGACCCTCCGAATGTTGCCATTGGAGTCTCCTCGGGAGATATAGTCATCACGGTGCCAAAAATTCCGGAATCTTAACTTACTCTCATTGAAATCGAATTCAGCTTCTCACCACCATTATTTTGGTACCTGATATGCTTTTTATTCGTAATTTCGAAAAAGTTTTGCGTTTTAAGCAAAAACCAAAAGTTCTTGAGTTCAACCACTTTTTTCTGAGAATGTTGATGAGCAGGTATGGCAAAACTCTGTCTTTCATATTCAAGGTCAGGAAGAGTATTACATCTCACAAAAAACTAAGTGAAATGTGGAACATTTTGAGAGACGCAGTTACTCAAAGATCACTACGCGCATCATCTTTGCTCATATTGTGTTGTTTGTCCAACTTTGCCAGGTTGTAGCATGGCGGATATGGTAGCATGGGCTACACTTTCCCGCTAATCAAAAGAGTACCCCCTATTTTATGACGCTGATGTCGTTTAGCAACCCTAGATGCCTTCGTTTTCGTGTTATAAAGAGCTTTTCAGAACGAAATTTCCGATAAAATTTTCGCAGCTGTTTTTCTCCTCTCAAAGAAATATAACGAGAATTCGCTTCCAGCAGCGCTGAACAGCTTTTTCTCAGCTATCTAGCAATGTGAAATTACGAGATATTCGTTGAATTCAACTTTTTATGTTCAGTCATACCGTCTAAAGGAAAACTCAAGTGTCGCTGCTCTGTGCCTGGCCTTCTCCATCCACCAGGGCGGAGGGGTGACACCGCTCGAATATCCTGCGGAGGTAATTAGCGCTTGTCGTGACTGCTCAGCCTCGTTTATGGTTCCAAGAGGCCTTCGATACTTCAAACTAGCCATCATGAAATCTCGATTATGTACAAGGCGGCACTCAACTCTTTCATTATCAAGAATTTCAAACGCAAAAAGCTGCAAAAGTTTGAAATTCATGCATGTCATGATTTGATACAAACATCTGATGATATGTATATCATGTAAAAGTAAGTATTTGATCATTTGAAGGAAAGTAAGTTATTTCTGTACTTGTGCTTTGCGCCTTATTCGCTCCAAGCGAGGATGGAGCTCATACATTATGCGACGGAGGTTTAGGTGGTCCCAGAGGGGGTCCGAATTTATCACGTTCGATTCAGACTTTTGTAGGATGTGGTACTGCATTTCATGTTGATTGAAAAATTCATGCCCTTCAACCTTTTTCGAAAACAGTGTCGTTTATGGTTTCACTGTCAGAAAAACGACTTTTAGGTTTTATTCGACAATTTTACTTTAAAGTACAACTTTACTATACGGAAACAGAAGCATTTGAGTTTGCTCAAAAACGTTATCGTCTTGAAATAGGGAATCCTCCATTGGCTGGGAAAGAAGCTGTGGTCTCTAATGCTATCTCAGCTTCGCTACTGCCTATCAAAGTTGGACAAAATTATGCACTGCGAACAAAGTTGCGCTTGTGGTGATCTTTGCAGTCCAGAACCTCTAACTTTTTCATATACAATCGAGATTTTGGTGGAATGCGATGTCTTTCATACCAATTGCGAAAAAACAGACGCTCTTAATCCTGCTTATCAACTTTCTCAGAGAAAAGTGGTTGAACTCAAGAACTTTTTGTTTTTGCTTGAAACGCAGAACTTTCTCGAAATTACGAATAAAGCGCATATCAGGAGCCAAAATAATGGTAGTGAGAAGCTGAATTCGAATTCAATTAGGGGAAGTTAAGATTCTGGAATTTTTCGTTCCGTGATGACTATATCTCCCGAGGAGACTCCAACGGCAACATTCGAAGGGTCGTAAACCAATTAGCGTCAGTTAGCGCTACTCTAGAGGGACTGGCTTATAACTGGGTCATCTTCAACTGAAATAGGAAATTAACGTCAGTTTCTGGCTCAGTGTAGATAGACGAATCGGCTGATATGTTTAAATTCTTAAATGACCCACTAGGAAAGTAAAAAACGTTCTGGAGCGTTCAGAACGTTTCTTGGGACACAAGTTGTGAGCGGTATTGTAGCTCGACTCCGACGCACATAAATGAGTATAGATCAGGAAAAGCATGGAGCCAGACGAATCACAAGATTCACAACTGTTTGGAAACTATAAAAACGCTTTCTTTATAGAACAAAAATCTTTGATAAAATTAACTGCTTCATCATTGGCAAAGGAGCTAATGTCAAGGACCACATTAGAGAAAATGGCGACCAAAAATCGCACCACTAGAAAAAATGGCGACCAAAAATCGCACCACCCCCCCCCCCGCCGCGCATGAAGATCGATTTTTTAAAGAGTGATTGCTATATGAATAGAGAGCCCGTTTTTTCTAAATTTAGAATTTCATTTGGGATTTTTGAAGTTCCGATTTTGGGCTGAGTTATGATCGATCAAGTGGAAACACCAAAGGAACAGAGATCAAGAGAGGACCTGTCGGTGTCTCCACTTCATCGATCATAACTCCCCATGCTAAGGTGCATGGCTCATCTTTGTTTTCCCACATTTCAAGAGGTACCTTCCGACTAAGGTTCCCTGAACGCGAACGGAGCCGAAAGTTCGTACCCGCAAAATTGTGGCATTCAATGTTTGTAAGTTCAACTCTTCTGCCAGATTTTGGTCGATGAATGAACATTCAGCTTTTTGAACCCAAGAGTGCATCAGCTTCCGTGTAGGGAGTTTCAAGATGATGAGTTCCCCTATCGGCAGATATGTCTCTTGAGTACGGGGAGTGCTTGCTCGCATGAAGTTGTTCTACCGAAATCTTTTCTTCTTCCGTACGCGCCGTATCCTGTTCCTGGTTGCTCAGTTGGTGCGCTCTTATCGATGTCGAGTTCGGTTTCGGAGTCGATTTCACTTTCTCATTTGCTCTGCCCGTTGAAATGGGTTCGTCATAACTTGTAGATGTTGACGCGTCAGGAGATGTTGTCGTCTTGAAGCAGCACGAGGTATGGTGTCTACCTGGACAAACGAAACACACGCGCTTCTTGAACTCCGACGTGGCTAAAGCATAAAAAACATCAGATGTGTGAAACCGTAAAAACCGTAAACAGGATAACAGAAGACAAATAAAAGCAGTTAATAACATTGGGCCTGCGAACAAAGGGGAGAACAAATGGAATGAACAATTACTGAAACAACAACGGTATAATGCTGCGAGAAATACTTAGTCGCCTTCCATAGGAATTCTTGGATGCCTATCATAGAAGTTCTTGAAAGCTTTTCGCATGTGAGGTACCCTGGAGGGCTGTGACTTTTGCTCTGCCTACCAGGGTACCTTATACAATATGCGTCTAAGAATTTCTCGCAGCATTATACTTCAACGCCAAGTCAGCGGGAATGTGCAATTGAAGCCCTGCCTGTCTGAGTGTTAATCAATGTTGGGCTCGAGGTCCTCGTTTTCGTGGGTTTCATCGAGCGGTCGTTTCTTTTGACGCTGACATTCAAAAATTTAGAAAAACTTGAAGATGCAATCGTAAAAGTCAGCACTCACTGTGTACGCTCCCCATGTTTTCCTTTCCTTAACGTACGGAGTTCCGCGAACATCGGTCCTGAAAACAGTTATCACAGCAAGATAGTATCGCTTACATTGACAAGGAACCTTGATAAACTTACATCGCTTTTTGAAGGCCTCTGAAGATTTTGGCCTTCCAAGTAACTCGAACTTCGTTAGCCTATCGACCTCTTTCGTTCGCACCTACATATTGCCGCCGAGGCCCATGAAAAATCTGAAATATTCAAGAAATCGGAGTGGAGGAGCCTATATATGAATGAATTTACCTTGCCTGTTCTGTTTCGAATATGTAGTTCGGTGTGAGTTACTACAAGGATAGCAGAAACTTACTAGGGCTCCTCAGCGTCCAACATGAAATGCCTGTGCCATGCACATGAGAAGAATGAATCAGACTGCCTCGGGACACGTAGATATTAGCATTAATGGATATCGCGACAGGATACCTGAAATTGAGCCTGATGAGATACTGCTCGAGGGATTATAAAAGGAAAAACATTATAGCACCTGCTGCCTCCGCTACTGGAAACTGCTCTCCTAACGGCGGTGAACGAACTGGACTAGTGGGGCAGGCATCTTGTAGGAAGCTGTTGATCTTCTTCGAGAGCAGATAACCAAAGAATAACATACAAACACGAATGTAAAACGAAGGGCTGTTTGCTTACTTGTGCACCACGACCGATGAACTGTTTGTTGTACTTTGGTTGCTGCGCAGCTGTAAACGTTTATGAAGGCTTTCGAATGCCCCTCCGAACCACTGGTAGAGGCTACCATACTGTGAAATTTCCTCCATCATAGCATGATCAAAGAACCTTTGAAAAAGGTTATTGGGCTCAGTCTCGTTGGATTAGAAACCTTCAGAGAAGAACTCACGTGGCATTTCATGGTGAACACCTGTAAAGCTAACAAGGACCACATCGAACTAGTCAGCGAGGATACTTCTTGGCTGACCGATATCACTGGTACGCAAAAAGTGGAGGGACGCGCAGCAAGCCTAGCTGCAGCCCAGTATCCCACTATAGATGCTGCAGCTTCTAGGCACTTGATAGCTTCGCCAGCGACAGTAAGTGGGAACACGATCAAAGTGAGCTGAAGTGCAGCCACCATTCAAACATAGTGCTGTCAAATGTAATCTTTGAGATTCCATAGAATCCAAGTGAACGGACCGCATCGATTTCTGCAGCTGTACAAGTTGGAGGTCCTCGAGATGGAGCACAGCTGCATTAGCATAAGTATGATATGTGACGCTTTTGAGCGCAATGTAATCTCTTCACAGCCCTCACTGGAAACCCGAAGCTGCGGAAATTTTGTCTGAGTACTAAACATGTCTGAAATGAAGTACTCGTCAACATCGTCCTTTAGATTCGGTAGGTGAACCAGAGGGCTTACCACGCAATCAATTTCTAGTTACACCCTCACTACAAACGTGGAAACCGTCTGCCAGGAAACTGCTTGGAGAAACGAACCTCATAGCGGGAGCAATGGTGGGGCTTGGCTTCTGCATGTGGTTGCTTGGTGATATCTAGCCCTGACAGTGGCACAGTGATTTGAGATGATACACTTCAGTTCGGCCACTCGACCTGCGCTCTCACTAACAGACAGAGCGATCGGATTCAACAGACTGGTCCGACAAATCATTTACGAAGAATCGGCTGTTGACTTCCTTCGAGATACCTGAGTCAGCATTGTACTTCCCAAAGTTATTGAAAGTATTGCGCCCACTTTGACATTTTTGGCACCACGTAGTTCTTGACGGATAGAGGTGAAAGCCGGTGATTTCGCCATAAATGCGCACTTCGGCATAGATGGCATGAATGCGCACTCAAACTTGGGTAATTAAACTTTTATAAACTTCAAATAACAATAACAACCAACGCGCTCACCAACGAAAAGAAAGAAATACAAACTGAGGAGTCATAAGATAGGAATGGTATTGATGAATAACGAAAAGAAACTAAAGTGAGCTACATCATACAATACGAGAGGGGGAGGAATAAAGAGGAAAGGCTTCAAATGAGAAATAAAAATAATCACAATAAATTCTACAATACTGGATGATGAAGGAAGATAGGGTCGGAGGGGGTGCGGTAGCGCTGACCGTCCTGAGATGTGAAATAGTCCTGCTGGCGAGTCGACGCGCCGGAGTGTTGTCCACGCGCTACCTGCGGCGGGTCCTGCCGTGATCGACGTTACGGTACACGCAACACAGTCTTCGGAGCAATGGGCCGTCCAGCATCATGGATATTGAAAATAGAGAAATTGGGCTTTCTAACCACATACATAGAAATCAAAAACAGTGTCTTCATGCGGGGCGGAGGCGGTTTGATTTTTGGCCCTCATCTTTTTCTGATATGGTCTTTGACATTCAGCACCTTTGCCGACGATGAAGCAGCTAATTTTGTCAAAGATTCTTGTACTATAAAGAAAGCGTAGTTATTAGAGTTTCCAATTTGTTTTTGTGAATTTTCTGGTTCCACGCTTTTCCTGATTTATACTCATTTATGAGCGTCGAAGTCGGGCTATAATTGTGGCAACTCTAAATCTACGTCACTTTATTTTCAGAAAATATTTTCGTAACCACAGCATCTTCTTTTCTACTAGATTTCGATGTGCATGTTGTTATTCTAGAATTCTGAAAACTTGCCGATTCACATTTATGTAAATGCAGCAATTTTATCCTGCGGAAATCGGGTTGAATGGCGTTCAAGAACCTCTCTTTTGGAACTTCAACAGAAATAGAACAGAAATTTCAGCATCGCTTTATTACTTACTCTACGAACTCTATTTTGTTTTCATGATCTAAAATTTCAATTACCCTAATGTCTCGCAGATAAGTCCGCCTCGCGCGCGCCGCGGCGCGGCGCCAGCAGGGGAGCAACTTGCTAAACAATAGGCAACACATAAGGTTTCTCGGTGTTATACAGACGTTCTTCCTCCATGTTTAGCAATGTGTTTAGCAGGTGTCGAGGTGCGTAGTGAAGAGATGAACTTGTAGTGGTCTACATGTAAAGGGAAACGTAACAACGCTGCAGGTTTTGATTGCCTTCCGGATGTTTTCTCTTTTGCTTTATGGATGGCTTTTTAGGGTTCTTTAAATTTTCTTGGTTTTGACCAAAGATCCATTGGCCTGAAGAAGGTCATACGCTGCTGGCTACAAGCTTGATGCGACGGCACTACAACAGTGACCCTTCGCAATACCTAAAAATCTTGCCTTACCGAAACTATTTTGAAGATTATACCTGAACAGTTCCCTAGTGTAGTTAGAAATAGCTAAAACTACAGTGTCATGAAAAAATACGAACCTCAGAAAAAGAACAATACATCAGATAAGACGCAGCATATGTATAGTCTACCACCGATCAATACGCCGCGCCGCGGCGCCCGCGAGGCGGACTTATCTGAGAGACTTTAGGGTATTACAATTTTGGTTTGACATTCTGCCTCTTTCTTCGGTAGAATACCTTCTCAATCGGCCGATATGGGAAGTTTAACCTTATCAGTAGGCATGAAATCTTTCAGAGTTCAGAAATCCTCCATTGTTTACTTCAGAAACATGAAGACTCAATAGTTATTGAAAAATATATTGCAAGCATCAATTCCACTTCCGCATTCAAGTAACTTTTTTCCAGGAGAAGAAGCCGAAATTCCACATTGCCCCTGCGACATTTGAGAAGAATAACCTGATCTGGACCAAATGACACTTTTGAACCAGAACAAACCCATGTAGATGCGGAACAGTCAATATGGAGAATTAGGGTATACAGAAATCTCCCCTTTTCTGAAAGGACGTCCTTCCATCCACTACTCGACCCCCATCCGCGGACGAGGTCTACAGTACCGGACGCGCCGCAACGATAAGGCGGCAGCGGCGCCTCCGAGCGCCGAAACCCGCCGTTTCGGCGTCCAAACGGGGTGACCCGGCGGAGTCAGCTGCAGTTCATTTCCGCCGCATGCCCAACGGGGGCCCCGCGCGGTAGCCCAGTTTCGGTACCCAACATTCCAGAAACCCTTTTTTCACCGTTTCATAAGATTTTTAAAATTTTTGGTACCGAACCTGTAAGAAACCAGATTTCCTCAAACAACTGAAAACAAAACTAAAAAACGGAGATCAAAACGAAAAAACAAACACCCTCACAGTGGATATTCGAGAAACATTCGGTACAGATTCACACCTACAATTTAATTTTTTATTTCAATGTTTTCAATTTGGTTCCACGACTCAGAACTTCGAAAGCCGAAAGGATAGACCAAAACAATCGTGTACTAATCCCTCCGAGAACACAGCTTTTACCTTTATATCTCGATCTTATCCTTATTCAGAGGATTCAGATCAAATATTGAAGACAAAAGCACAGTGAACCTTCCCGATCCGCTACTTCCTGCAGTGAAAAAAGATGCTTCAAACTTCTATGCTCAGATGAGACAATTCGAGTAAAGAAAAATAAACCTAAAAAAGTGACGGGAAACCACAGTGAGACTGTTGAGAAATTAGTGAGTAAAAAAACATTACAAGATTTCTACAACGAGACATTCTGACTCCAATCGGCACTCCGACCACCGACAGAGAGCGAAGTCGAAGCCTGCAAGACTCAGATCATGGCCTCATACATCATACCAGGACAGACACAAGAGACAGAATATAAAGCAAGACATTCACACGCAATCAATAAGGCGAAATAGTCGGCCAGCGAGCGCCGCGTCATTATAGGCGGCGAGGAGGGGCGGAGCCTAGACGGTGGTGAGTCACCAAGCGAAGGACCGAAGCGGCAACCGGATCCGCAAATCGAGGGGAATCGAAATCGAGACTATCGCTTTTTACAAGCATTTGATTCTTATTTGCGTCAGAAAAAATTCGCCTGGTTGTATATACTGTACAGTTACAGGAGAGACATAGTGTTATGATTTGGACGAAATGTACCCGAAATTGCAAAAATTGTGTCCGGCACTAGCGAACAGAAGCGGTCCGATCCTATTGCAGGCCAACGCAAGTGCACACAACGCGAAGATCACCCGGCAAAAATTGAACCAGTTAGACATTGAAGTTCATTCTCATAATACTTATTCTCCGAACTTTTCACCAACAGACTATCGCTTTTTACAAGCATTTGATTCTTATTTGCGTCAGAAAAAATTTGCTGATTTGATCGATGTTGAAAATGCCTTTCTTGCTTTCCATAATTCCCGTGATCCTAGTTTCTTCTCTAAAAGCTTATTACCGCTTCGCTGGTAGAGGTGTGTAGATGCTTTTAACTTGGCTCATAAAGTTGCGTTATGAGCCGTTTTGAGCTGAGTTATTGCAGTTTGAACTCAGCGGTCCATTTCCGAAATTAATTTTGCGACAGCCTAATACCAGGGGAATTACGCCTCGACTGATTTGCTGCGGTATAACCATTAGAGCGCGCTATCCGAGCAGCTTGCTCAAGGGACTGGAACGCGACTGCATTCCGCCGGCTGCCGTCGTTCAAATTTCGCGCTCTACCGTAACCACCTGCACATCACGCTGCGGGGTAAGTGTCTGGTGGGGATGGGTCGTCATAAGACAGCCAGGAAAGCTCGACGAAGAGTCTAGATGGCTGAGTAGATAGTGAGGATGATTGTTGAATATGCGTTGGAAGTTCGAATCCTTGCTGCTCGATGGTTTTGCAGTGCTTAGGTTCAGCCGTCACTCCGCTTTCAAACGTTATCCTTTAAACCCTCCATTTGCAGGGAACTAGTGGCTCACCAACCCCGTAATTCGTTCCTTAGCTACGGCTTAGGTAAATTACGCTCAGGTTTATACTTAGGCAAAGGCTTAGGCGTAGGAGGTGGCTCAATCGTGTTAGGGTCTTCCCACCTACTGGGTTTCTGGGATGTGTGGTTGTGGTCTGGTTTATCGTTCTTCTCTGTATCCTCAACTTTAAGCTTCTTATCCGACAGAAAGTAATAGGTTCACAACCCCGGGAGTTCCCAGCCCAGCCATGCGGCTTCAGTGCAGTAGGCTTACGAAAATTTAAGTGCCACATATATCCAGATTCTCTTTGCCTTATTTATTTCGACACGCATATCTCCACACGTGTGGAAAAACCCAGGCAAAAAAAATTTCCAAACAAACAGAAACTACTACTAATGGACAAAAGAGAAAAACCAAAGCAAGGAAACAAATTCGCTCCTAATGATGGCGATGTGCTCCGCTCATTCCTCCAGGCTGCTTAAACTAAGTACCGCAAAACAATCGAGCATCAAGGATTCGAACCTCCAACGCATATTCAATAATCATCCTCACTATCCTTTCACCCATCAAGACACTTCGTAGAGCTTTCCTGGCTGTCTTATGACGACCCATCCCCACCAGACTCTCACCCCGCAGCGTGATGTGCAGGTGGTTATGGTAGTGCGCGAAATTTGAACGACGGCAGCCGGCGGAATGCAGTCGCGATCAAGGGACTCTACCCTTTCCTGGCTCCCACTCTATAATGTTTCTTGCTATCCTTTGTTTTGTTTTTAAGTGGGGACCGACCGAAAATGGACCAAGATGATCTTATTGGAGGATTTTCGGTACCATTGAGTTCTGTAGAATCCTCTGTTTAGTCCAACCTGAACATTAGGAATTGGCAACCAGTTTCCTTAGGTTTTTCCCGAGTGAACTTTATGCTAGGACTTTGCTTGTTCAGGGGCCGTATGCTCGTCTCTCCCCGCAACGAGTGGGGGAGTCCCCGCCGGTGCCCCCCACTCGAGACAGTACGCAAACGTAGGAGGAGGAGGCAGCGCGCGGGGAGCCCCTCCCCATCCCCAGCTATCTCGGGTGAGACGAGCATACGGCCCCAGGGTATTTAAACAGGCGTCCATCTCTTTTTGGGTGGAGCAGACGATGAGCACCCGTCTATGTATCGCACGTACATGGTAGGGCGTGTTTCTAGTACAGGACTTTCTCTGCGGCTCATGAAAGCGAATCTAGGGGCTAACCTTTGACCCATGGCAAGAACCCAGATTTGTTTGTAGTAGTTGGTATACATGGACGTAACGTCAAACGGTTCCATGACGTGGTGGCGTCTAAACGTGGCTTTCCGCAGCTTGTCGAGGAACATTTTAGTGTTGGTTAAATGTGCGGGTATGAATTTGAGAAGTTTTACCAAAATAAGGTTTCTGGCTTTCCAGGCTCAGACGAAGGCGAGTAGGCCAAAACGTCGTCCGAATAAAACCTGTACCATCTTGGCCAGCTTCACAATTCGAATTAAAACAGTTGGAAAGATCATTTTTGTAAAGTTATTCAAGCTGCTAGCGTGTGTGTTTTTATTGTTTTCTACCACTTTTTCGCCTCACCTTATGTTGGGGGTGCAACGTGTTAACCCACATGTTTAAACCTGGAGTGTTGAGGTGAGTTCGATATGTGTTGGGGAGGAGGGGGGTTCAATTTGAATAAAGCACTTCTTCACTTTCCGCCCGCCTATTCAGGATGGCAGATGAAATTTATGAAAAGATGCGTACGGGTTCGTTTACGGAAGCCATAACGACCAATAGTTCTTGCAGTGTTTTTCTTTACACCGCTAACGAGCTTGAGAGAATTTCTCTTACCGTTATTCATCACAGACACTATCACAAGAAGCAATTATGAATATTGAATTTGTAACTTTTACGATGCGCGTCAAATACTAGAAGTTTCTTCCCGCGGGCGATCGCAGACGCATAAAAGCCTTGCCTGCCGATCATTCCTAGTTCTTGAAATACTCATTCAGTTTTGTATTAGGTTGAGAATTCGAATGAAATTTCGGTACCAGCTCATTTTTCATTAATATAATAATGTGAGAGCGTCTACTTTTTCACGTGTTTAATTACTACGTCATTGGCTACCAATTGCTAAATTCAAATTTCAGTTGCTTGCATGTGGGGCTTTCCATTCAATTTGAAGGTGATGGATCCAAAATTCGCTCTGCGTATAAGTATTATATGTTCCGTGACAGAAAACAGCAGAAATCAACATCATTTCGACTTCATAGTCAAGCTTTGCAAAACCATTCCCACAAAAAAGTGCTATCGACGAAGAAGATGCGATCGAAACTGATCAGACGCTCGCTTCAGGAAATAGGGTAAGCCTCGAATAAAGAAAAACAACCACTGTTAGAAAATGGGGACCCACCTGCTTACGAACGCCTTGAAGACCAAGGTAAAATGAAACTCGTAGAACGCGTCCCAAAACACTTTTATACCCGCTTTGTTACTTAAACATGTTACCTTCGGACTACAGCACATTCCTTTTGATTCACTTAGACTTCACTGAGAATCATATAGAAAAAAGGACTGTGCGTTTCCACAATCTCGAACGAGCCGATATCTGTGCCGAGAAAATCCATTCCTTTTACATTCGACAGTTAATTACCATTGGTAACAGTGCGCGAAACATCGTTAGAGGAACTTGGTTCTCTCTCGAACTGTGATCTGCACAAATGTGGGTTAACATCTCATTCATATCGTTCCAACGTAACACATACATCGAGCAATGAACGTACTCTTCTCCTCCCCTCCCCTCTCGTTAGCTGAAGGCGAGGTGGTAAATTGTCAAGCTATACATACTTTTTCCAGCGGACATGCATTTACTGTTGGGTGGATGATGTCTGCTGTCTGCTGACAAAAGTGCAAGTGCGTGAGACATGAGTCACGCAAATCCTACGGAAAAACGACGACCCGATGACGCCACAGACATCTCCGCTTCACGGGATTAATATGAAAGATTCCATGTAGTCAGGTGAAAATGATCGGAATAATCCAACTCAACGGCTGAACTTCTGCAAGAGCTCACTAAGCGTCTCATCGAGCTGATTTTGCCCTTATGGTAGACAACAGGAAATATTAGGTTGGTGCAAAATTAATTTCGGTTTTGGACCGCAAACTTTAAAGTGCAATAACTCAGCTCAAACTCAACTTTATCAATCAAAGTAAGAACCATCAGAATCTTCACATTTTTGCCAATGAAATGGTAACATTTCTAGGCCTCTAGATGAAAAACTGGGATCACGAGAATCGAAGAATTCAACGAAGGCAGATTCAACATCGATCAAATCAGCGAATTGTTTCTGACGTAGATAGGAGTCAAGGGGTTGGAAAAAGTGGTAATCTATTGGGGAGAGGTCAGGGGAATGGGGTGGGTGAGGGAGAACTTCTATACCTAATTGGGTCAATTTTTGCCGGGTGGTTTTCGAGGAGCGCGACCTTGCGTTGTCATGCAACAGGATCGGTCCACCTCTGTTCACCACTGCCGGCCACAGTTTTTGCAACTTTGCATACATTTGGTCTAAATCACAACAGTAGGACTCTGCTGTAACTGAATGACCAGGTTGCCTGAAGCTGTGGTGAATTAGCCCTTTGCAGCACCACCAAACAGTCAACATGACCTTTTTCGGGTGAAGTTCAAGTTTAGGAAAAAATTTTGGTGGGCCATCCTTGTCTACCCAAACGAACCCTCGTTTCCTGTTATCCTACAAGACCCATTTTTCATCAACAGTCACAAAACGGCCGACGAACGGGTCAGATCTCAGGCGAATCAGATGGTTAGAGCAGATGTCATAACGCTTGAGGCGCTGCTCCTCAGTCAGTTCATGGGGTACCCATTTAGACACTTTCTTCACCTTTACAATTTCCGCCAAATGCCGTCCAATTGTGGTGTGATGTACGCCTAGGTCCGCTGCTAGCGTCCGTGCATTCGTCTCTGGATTTGCTTCTACAGCAGCTTTCGAATCTTCGTCATCAAGCGACGCCCTACGACCACGACCGGCTTTTTCTCCAAGACCAAAATCTCCACATGCAAATTTTTTGAACCAGAGTTGTACTGTCCGTTCGCAAGGACAATCCATCCTAAAAGCAATGCTAAGATTGCGAGCCGCCTCCGCAGCGGAGTGTCCTAATTTAAATTCGTAAGCCATGATGACTCGATAATCGCGTCTGTTCATGATAGAACGAAGCCCTGTAAAAAGTTGCCTAATAGCGCCAGGGCAGCAGGCATGTATGATTTGGAAAGAGCAGGAAAAAACCTACCTAATGGTATGTTTGGCTTTTTTTGAGATGAAATAATTTGGGTTGAAAAAGTTGTTTATTTGAAGGTATTCAGAATCCGAAATTAATTTTGCACCAACCTAATACATGGCTGCTGATGTTTGTGCTGCTACTAGGCTACCTACAGAAACAGTAACTAAGGTATGACGTACCCGCACATTAAAGATCTTCAGAGCTGCGACTTGATGGGGGGTAGCCACTATGCCAAGTCAGTCTCCTTACCTTCCCAGACAAGTTTGAACCATATTTGGCCAACCCCAAAGGCAGGTGATTAGTCCGGATCAGCCTGGGTGAGGGTTGATCGTTCGACCGGGTCAGTAGTGCCTCTTATCACTGTACCACGAGCTCCTCTCTTTGGAGTTCCAAAGAAGTACACAATTAAATTCTCTCGTCACGGCATCAAGACTCTTTATGAGCAGAGCGAAGTCTCATCGCGTAAAAAGGCATCATAGCCTACTGCGCCAGTAAATCAGAAATGGTTTAGGATAGGAGTAAGACAGGCACGACAGTGTGCTGTAGTGGCATCGATGCGTGTTCGATTAAAAAAAAAACTACGGTGCAAACGTCGTTCCTGGTCGCAAGACGAAAATCATCGTTTTCCAGCAGCACTGCCTCGAAGGGGTGCAGCGATTACGACCACTTTCCCTGTTTCTGCTCAACACTGACCTTACTCCGCAGCTAAACATCAACGCCTCTTAAGCGTCCTATTTGGCTGTCTTGGGAGCCGTTGTGAAATTTCCTTCTTTATCAAAACTGTAAAGGAAAAGAGACGTCTATATGAGAAAATGGGCCGGTGAGAAACAAATTTTTCAAGAAAGGGAAAGTGGCGATGGTGGCCAGAACAAGGAAAATCAAAGACGTCATTCATGCTACAACGGATGTGTTCTATGATGCTGCGCATTTTCGATCCATTTGCCAGAACTACATTTATATTTATTCGTTCCTCATAGGAATATTGTGAACTGTGAAAATTGAGTCATTTACGTTGTCTATTTGATTGCCTGCCACTTGGGTGTCCTCATGAGCAATCGCGAACATGAACTCAGTAAGTTCTCTGTTGAGCTGAGCCAGAGTTTGGTGGAGGTGCTGGATATACCTGAGCTCCTTGTCCTCCCATTCCGCCGAACTGTCCTTGTTGTTGTCCACCCGCTCCACCAAATTGTCCCTGGTTCTGTCCACTGAAAGGTCCCTGAGGTCGTCCCGTCATGCCGCCAAACTGTCCTTGGTTCTGTCCTCCCATACCACCGAACTGTCCTTGGTTCTGTCCTCCCATGCCGCCAAACTGTCCCGGAGGCGGTACTTGCTGTTGTCCTCCCATTCCACCAAACTGTCCCTTAGGCGGTACCTGCTGTTGTCCTCCTTGGTTCTGTCCTCCCATACCACCGAACTGTCCTTGGTTCTGTCCTCCCATGCCGCCAAACTGTCCCTGAGGCGGTACTTGCTGTTGTCCTCCCATTCCACCAAACTGTCCCTGAGGCGGTACCTGTTGTTGTCCTCCTTGGTTCTGCCCTCCCATACCACCGAATTGTCCTTGGTTCTGTCCTCCCATGCCGCCAAATTGTCCCTGAGGCGGTCCTTGCTGTTGTCCTCCCATGCCACCGAATTGTTCCTGGTTCTGCCCTCCCATGCCACCGAGCTGACCCTGAGGCGGTCTTTGCTGTTGTCCTCCCATTCCGCCAAACTGTCCCTGTGGTTGTTCAGCGATGCTTGGTGGAGTAGGTCTGCTTGCAGACTGCAAAATAATATCATGAAATATTACTAAAGAGTAGACAAACACTTTGTCACAGACCAATTTGCCTCTCTGTAGGAGGCGTTACTATAAAATCTTCTCACCTCGAAGGGAAGCGACAGCGCTGTAGCGACGAAGGCAAGTAGTAGTGTGAGATGCATGAGTATTCTGAATTGTTTTGTTAGCTAAACTCTACAACAAAGTTCACAGTATCAAAGTTCACTTCGTGAAATTGAAATGTTTCCAAGGACATTCACATAATCACCGGCATCTAGACTCCAAACTCAACATATATTATACATACATCATTCTGCAACCCAAGACATTACAGGAAAATATCATAAACTGTTCTTCTTGTGAGCAGTGTCTCCAATATGTTGGTCCTACAACTATAATGCACGGGCAACGTATTGGAAACTTCATCGAATCACATTCAAGTAATTCAGCTGATATTTCTCATCATAAGTAATAGCTCGTAAAATCTCATGACAGCAGTTATGATTGTTTCTTCAAATGTTGATGAGCTCTTCCTCAGAGCATGACTCGCTTTAGCTTATCTTAATAAACAACTAGTTTGAAATTTTTGATCCACGAGTTTGAAGATTGAAGCTGCATCTTTCTCGTTTTTTTCTCAAAAATGGATATTGAGTAAAATGATATGTATGAGGCAATTAAAGCTAAAACTCTGTAGGTAAAAAAAGTGGTGACTATGGAGTTTAAGGAGACAATTTATACGACGACCTCGTGTTTGAACAGCTTTTTGCGGAAGTAATGCTGCAGTTGAACCAACACTAAACGGAAGCAGAATTCACCCCAGATCATGTGACTCAGCCATTGGCATTCGAGAACGAACCTCATCTGTGTTTGAAAAAAAAGCTGACTCACCGTGACATCGTTCTCGCTGATCACGATTATTGCTCGTTTCAAGCACCGATTGATCTGAAATGCCCTACATACATATTTTGGCATTGCTTGGACTTTGTTGCCAAGGTTCAAGTCTCCTTGGTGATGCGATGAAAATATCACATTGGATCCAAATCTGAAGTAGCACGTTTTTTTGTTTTTTGGCTCTTGTTTAAGTGCAGTGGTCCAATCTAATATCTCTGTTTTAGCCAGATTTATAAGGAAATTCAGAAGAAAGAGTGGTTGCTTCCACACCACCGTTGCACAGTTCATTGTCACTCTACTAAACGAACACTGATAGGTATTATACAGTGCCGGCCAAAAAGGTATTCGTTTTCACTTTTTCGCATGTAACTCCTTAGTGACTGAGACTTTCGAACTGGTTTTATATATGTAACAGAGAGTGAAAAGTTTGTACATATGATAGTTTCATTTCGATGAGGTCATAAATTTCGTGAGTTTTTCCACCAGTAAAGTAAAATGCGCACTTTCAGAAAAGCGGCCTCATTGACAATAAATATTCTCTACTCTAGAACAAGTGATGTTTTTGCAACCGCTCATGTACCCTTTGGAAGACGAAGATTTTTCCTACAAGACAGTTTGATATCTTTTTTGTTACTCTTAGCTTTTATTATTTTTTAGGTGGTCCAATGGGGTCGTGTCGAAGAGGTGTGAATTACCTTTGGATGCAACTGATGCTTTGTATACAGAGGCTTTCACGGAGTCTCATATGGCTTTCGAAAGAGAATCAAAAGCGCTATCGGACACTGTCTTCATTCTTTCGTGAAGCTGAGTTTCTAGAGATTTTATTTAAGAAAAACTAGAAATTAGAAGCGTCATTTTCGCCTCCTTTCAATTTCTTCTGCTAAGAATATTCTCCGAAACCTCAGATACCGTTCGTAAGAAGAAACCTTGTTCCACGCGGATGAGCATATTTTTGAAAATTTTCCGCATATTGGTTTTTGTTCGTTTTTAAGCAGTTAAAGTGAGTGCGTCCTTGACCACCGATTCCCGCGCGCGATGATTGCGCGCCGCGTGCGGGAATCACGCGGCGATGACTGCACGGGCCCCAAACGTCGCACGCGGCGCGCAGTGATCGCGCGCGGAAATCGGTGGTCAAGGACGCACTCACTTTAATTGCTTAAAAACGAACAAAAACCAATATGCGAAAAATTTTCAAAAACACATCCGTTTAGAGCGAGGTTTTTTCTTACGAACGGTATCTAAGGTTTTGGAAAATCTTCTGAGCAGAAAAAAATGTAAGGGGGCGAAAATGACGCTTCTAATTTGTAGTTTTTCTTGAATAAAATCTCTAGAAACTCAGCTTCACGAAAGAATGAAGACAGTGTCCAATAGCGCTTTGGATTCTCTTTTAAACGCCATATGAGACTCCGTGAAAGCCTCTGTATACAAAGCACCAGTTGCATCCAAAGGTAATTCACACCTCTTCGATACGCCCCCATTGGACCACCTAAAAAAATAATAAAAGCTAAGAGCAACAAAAAAGATGTCAAACTGTTTTGTAGGGAAAATCTTCGTTTTTCAAGGGGCACATGAGCGGTTGCAAAAACATCACTTGTTCTAGAGTAGAGAATATTTAGAGAGAAGAATATTTTTTTACACACTTGTCACTCTCTGTTACATATTTAAAAAAAACCAGTTCGAAAACCTCAGTCACTAAGGAGTTACATGCGAAAAAGTGAAAACGAATACCTTTTTGGCCGGCACTGTATATGCAAAACCACGGCACACCTCTTGAACACCCAGCTTTCTCTAGTACTAGCGAGGAACTATCGGCTGACTCCACGTTCGGCTCTCGATGAATCTTGGCATTGTGGCACTGTTCATTTAACTGTTATATCAATCTTTGTGTTAGGCTTCAAGTACCAGACTTTCCACACTATCTTCTGACAATTGAACAGTTTTTGCCATTTATACCCCAATCTCGCCCTTATCTCTCGAAAATCATTTTCATGCCCGAAACTCCAGTTATGTTCAGTACAAAATTGGGGAATGGTAGAAAATATTGTTCCTAACTAGTTGTAGATAGGTTCTACAGATGTACAGGGTGGCTGGAAAGTATGGCTCGCAAATTCTCAGCAACGGTTCCTTCGAGCAGATTCCCATTTCCAAGGCATTGTGTATAGGGTTGGTAGTAGCGACTCGACATATGTTCCTGCTCAAGTGGTATATCGATCGGGTCAGCAAGTCTCAAGATAAGCAGCTTTCTTCTCATCGAGCCACAATCGCGCACCTTGTGGACAAAGGACTACGACCCGTGGAGATATCGAGAAGGCTCAAGATCAGTGCTAGGACTGTGCGACGAATCGTGGCACAGTACAAGCAGCGAGGACATTGTCGTACACTTGCTAAAGCAGGACGACCGAGAACCGTAAATTCCCCTTGGATCCGTAAGATCATCAAGAAAAGGATCCAAAGGTAGGTCGAAGTGAGCTTCAACAAAATTCCTTCCGACTTCAACATCTCGCGATGGAGTGTTCAAAACATTGTGAAAAACGAACTAGGTCTTCGCAGTTATCGAATCTATCGCGGAAGAGCCCTCAATGAATCTGCGAAAAGGGATAGGCTCGATAAGTGCCGGGAACTTCTTGACTTCATTCGAGCGGGCCGCCTTTCTGACGTCATTTGGACAGATGGAAAACTTTTTACAGGTAGAGCGCTCATAACGGTCAAAACCATCGTCAACTCTTCCCGCCGACAGAAAAAGTCTCGAATCCGTTGTGTTCATTCAAGAACCTTGCTCCCAGAATCTGTGATGGTTTGGGGTGGCATAACATCTGAGGGCAAAAAACCGCTTGTTTTTGTCGAGAAAACATTAAAATCAACCCTGATCTTTACCAGAATGTCATTTTGAAGAAAAATCTAATTCCATGGGCCAAAGAGCACTTTACAGGACGACAATTTATACTTCAGCAGGACTGGGCGCAGGCACATGAGTCGAAGTCAAAGGTTGCCTTCTGCCAGGAGCACTGTCCGGGATTTTAGGGCAAAGATGTGTGGCCGTCAAACTCCCCAGACCTAAATCCAGTGAACCTTTCTGTTTGGAGCTATTTGCAGCAGAAGGCTTCGTTGAATTCTCATCGAAGCTTGGACAGTTTGAAAGCAGCCCTAGTGAGAGGGTGGCAGAAGATAGATGTCGATTACATGCGGCCCACAGTAGGTGCACTCACCAATACCTTAAGTGGATGATCCATTATTGTTCTGTAGTTTTATAATGAAAATATCGTCAAGATTGTTTTTGTCTTTCAGTTGATTTGGAGAAAAATATAGCGGAGCATACTTTCCAGCCACCCTGTATTTGATTTGTTTTGTGTGTGAACTGAGAAATTACCTGAGATGAATGGTGAAAATCGTTTATCAAATAAAAACAAACGGCTCGATTCAGTAGAGTAGCTGGTGAGGAAAGAGATTCATCTTTGGATAGATGTAAACTACGCTATTCTGATCCATGTGTTCTTCATTAAGTCGATGCGAATCTACAAAAATTGTGGCCAAGAGTAGATGAAAAGAGTTCTTATAGTTAGGAGTGGTTGCCTTGAGAGTGATAAGCCTGGCCCGGCTATTTGCTTCTCCCTCATCTATGATTTCTATCTTTTCAATCATACTTCGCTGGCCGCTTTCGAAAAACACGATCAGTTATTACCCGTAGCACCATAATTTGTTTCCAGCAGTTTTTTCTGCCCTTTGGGTCATCTGGAAATAAAGTGAAACACGTCAAACGAGCACATATCTTCGTCTTTTTAAAACTTTTCAATTACATAGAAGGTCGTCAATGATGCTCTGTAATGGCATTCAATATTATTGATCGATTTTTGCCGTATGTTGATCGAGTTCTGTACCTTAAGGGCCCTTCATACTCTTCTGCGGCAGCAAACCAAAGTAGAGTAGCAAAAAGGGGGATGCTAGTTTTCGCAATAGCTGTGCGCTTTTCCGCCCGTCTACTGGACTGGAGTTGGTCAAAATACTATTTAGTGCATACAAAGTCGGCGAGATGGGTGGTTTTTTCAAAGAAGTTAGAAACCGGATACTGCGCTACTGCGCACCTGCAGCGCGAGCTGCCGATCCCTATGTTTCATCATTACTGCGGCAGCAACGCAGTAAAGCATGAAGGGCCCTTAATAGAGGTTTTACTAATAGATCTGAGCGGGTGAAGCCCGAGCAGCCGAGGTTTTTCGTTATCAGAAACGATCTGCTACTGAGAGCATGCACGTGATGACTGATGAGCTTCTCGAAAGCAGTTCGTCTAGCAAAAAGACATCTCTGGGAGGTGCGGCAGTGGAAAACAGCTGTGCTTATAATCTCCGCTCCTTGCTCTTTTCTTGTCCGCGACTTTTCGACCGACCGGTTGGTGCTTTCCGGTCGAACGTCGTCCATCGCCCAACAATTGATCCACGTCCCAAGCCACTCACCGCCAGACTCCGTCTATCTGCGTGATCTTCTTAAGTTCTAATTTTATACCGGTAGCAATCTGTTATCTGTTATGTCACCTTGCATTTTTGGGTACAGATCGCTGAAACCAAAATGAATTTCATCCCAGTGTAACTGTACTGCTTCGATTCTTTTGCTTTGTCGTCCGGATAGATTGTATTGGACTTCACGATGTGAAGTATGCAAATATAAATATAAGTATGAATATGCTAATTATTTCTTCTGCAGGCACTTCTGTAGTTTATTTAAATTCGAACTGATTCCGTCAAATGGGCTGCATCATAATCGCTTAGTCAGCAATTACCTCTTTCTGCTACTAATGTGCAAAGGACGTCTTCGATAACTTCTACTGTATTTCTTTCATCTGTACACTGTCCTTAAATGTTAATCAGGATTTATTTGTGATGAAGGGACCATCACTCAAATCCTTAATTTCCTGCTTCAGAGACAACAATGATCATCTGCACACCCGAACACGGCTTATATGTGTACGGCCCTTGTTATACCGACTCTCATGGTGAGCGTCAGCTGCTTGCGAGCGGTGAGCGCCCAGCCGCTGAGCACGCGACGCACGCACGCACGCGCCCGAAGCATAAAGAGCAGCACTCGACCGACCCCCAGCGAAAGCGTCAATCGCAGTGCAATGCACAGCGACTAGCGACGACGCGCGTGAGCGTCTGCATAACAGCCCGTGAGCGTCATCACGCCAGCATCTGACATGATAACTCGCACAAGCGTGTCTGGCCCCACGGTGTCTGATACTGAATGGACGAGTTACGCTGGGGGGTGAGCGAAGGTATAACCAGGGCCTAACAAAGGCCTACCGGCCGGTGGCGGGGCCGGGGGATGCCCCGCCTTCAAAGGATCGGAGCACGCCACGACGCATGTAAAAACACGTTAACTATACAGGAAAGTTATCATTAAAATTAGATCTCACAGGCAATAACAACCTACTAACAAATAAGCGAAACCACGATGTCTGTTTGTCAATTTGAAAAGTGGAACGATCGAAACAGGAAGAAAAAGGAAGAAGAAAGTTTATGAGATGAACCTGTTTCGTGTTTCGCCTCTTAACCCTAGACAGGTATAAGGAAAAAGGACACTCCTCAAGGCTCGTCAGTAGGGAAGGAGTGTGCAGCAGCAACGGCTCAGGGATAGGGTATTAGAAGAAAGAAGGGTGAAAAGGAGAAAGCAGGTTTAGAACACGCGTTAGTGAGTAGTTTGCGTACAAATTTTTTCACGTTTTTGTTTGGTAGAAACTCATAATATTTATATATAATGTACTCGTTTTTTATAAGGCTAGAAGCAATAGCCTTATAAAGTATGTAATTATCATAGGCTAATCATCTTAAATTATCGCAGAGGAGATTGACGTTATTGACGAAATCATCATATTTACTGCATTTCTTAGCAATCCTAAGTACTTCACTGTAAATTATGGCTTTTTTAACGGAGAAACTAATATTGTTGCTGTAGTGAGAGAACCTAGCGACTTTAAATGCAAAGTAATCTGTCTTGTTAGTCTAGGTTCCCGCCGTGACTGCCTGCTACCGTGCTCCAAGTGACGTATTTCATCAGTTCTTCGGCGTCTTTTGCTGCATGTTTTTTGTTCTTCGTTTCCTTTGTTATTACAGGGTGGAACAAAATAACGTGGACAAGGTTCTTTTTATTATAAATGCCGAAAAACTAACAATTCAAGAAAATGACTATGAAATTACAATAGAGCAAACATTAGGCTACACTATATCTTAGTGGATTCGAACAGTCCTCCTTTAGCGCGGATACAGAGATCCTACGTTTCACGAAGTTTTCGGCGATGCGCCGCAGGAGATCCGGAGATAGTCGTTCCCACTCCCGGAGCAGGGATTCCTTCAGAGACTCCAGACTTTGATGGCGCGTAGAGCAGACCTTGCTATGTAAAATTGACCACACGCTGTAGTCCATCGGTTTTAAATCCGGAGAATAAGGTGGCCATTCCGAAGGTGTGATGAGGTCTGGGAAATTGGCCTTGCACCAGTCCTGAGTAGTCTTCGCCCTGTGCGAGGGAGCAGAGTCCTGTTGAAATGTCCAGCGAGCATTGCCGAAGTGCTGCTAGGCCCAAGGGAGTACTACAGCCTCGAGGATATCTCGCTGGTACATATGTTGGTCCATTTTTAATCCATTGTCTACAAAAACCAGAGGTGTTTTGCCGCTTGCGCAGATTCCTCCCCAAACCATGACTGCTTTCGGCTTCTGGCGGTGTTCGACTACGGAAGAAGTCCCTGGAGCCTCTTCAGACCAAATCCTATCATTTTGGTGATTGTACGCCTGCTCGATGGTGAACAGCTTCTCATCGGTGAAAAGAATCCGCTCCCATTCATCACCTGCGGCGCGCACTTTGAGCTTCCTGCATCGGTCCAGCCGTGTTCGCTTGATCTCGTTCGTAAAGAGCTGTGCTTTTCGCAGCTTGTAGGGCTTGAGTCCTAGTTCCTTTTTGGCTATACGCAGCACCGATGTATGACTGACGCCAATATCGCGGGCGATCTTTCTCATGGAGACCTTCGGATTTCGGTTCAGCCGCTTTCTGATGATATTCCATATCCTTGGAGTATTGACAACTCGTTTTCTCCCTCGTCCTGGACGGTCACCATTATGACCAAGCTCCTCAAAACGCAAAATTGTTTTGGAAACAGTCGATCGTGAGATACTGAGTAAACGAGCAATCTCGCATTGGCGGGTTCCTTGGCGATGAAGCTCCAAAATTGCATCGCGTTGGTTTGGCATCGTTCAAAATAATGTATAAATGCTTTACATATGCTCCTACTATTCATTAGCTCATTCGGCGGCCCGCAGGTCGCTGAATGGCTGGTGTTAACTTACACGAGAATCGTGACGTCCTTCACATGTCTCTTCATGAAGCTAAATCGTCTCGATTCAGTCGGGGTAGCGTCCTCGAGTGCCCTTCCAAAGAGTGGCGCTCTATTCCTTGGCCTGCTACTGGAGCGAATGCGGTCGCGATGGTCCTCGTGCTTCTTACTTTCCTTTGGGGGTCGGTCGAATCTACGAACGTCGGTATCTTCATCCTCCTACGATGCGGAAGAGGCTCGGCAAAGGAGATGTTCGTCTAGTGAAAGCGGCGATCAGAGTCGGACACGACGAAAAAATTCGGTCGGTGCTCACCTCGGCACCTACGATTTTTGGCGGCTTTGTCCGCCTTTGCTGCCTCACCTCCATCGATTCGACCTCAAAAACTCCTATCTTTGGAATGTCGCTCATTGTTTGCTTCATTTTTTCCAGATGGAGGACGATCAGGTGGCAAGTGAATCGGGACTTTATAACGCGGGCAGGTCCCCAAGAGGGAAGCAGGATGCGTGAACGGCCGCTTTTCAACACGTCGTAGCAGTGATCACGAGCTAAGACTTCAAACTTCCGTTTTTTTTATTCTCAAAATTTAGTTGAGAAGAAAAGAAACAGAAACTCAAAACAAAAGAGCACAATAGAGGAATCATGCGTACGAAAAATGGAAAGCTAATATTATACAAAGAATAATAAAATCTACCAAATCTACCGTTTTCATTTGTTTGCTTTTTCTCAGGAACTTCTGAGCCGGTCCTTCTTACAGTAGTCCGAGAAAGTAGCAAGAAACTATGAAGCGAGCCTAATAAATTTTCCTCCCTCACACAAAGATTACAGCGGAGTGCAGTCCTATGGAAAGCTTGTAGGTCGATGCTCTTCTTAATAACCTCTCTCATCTCTCGGGAATTGACGGTCCGCTTCCTATCACTTTTCAGATTGCTGTGGACATTTCCTTTCTCCTGAACCTGCTTCAGATTATCGAGCCTGTTCTTAGAGAAATGCCAGGCCTTGGAAGATTTAGCCAATTCGTGGCGGTGCTCTCGTCTTATTGAACTGTTCCTTTACGACTTCAACAGTTCTTCGCTATTGATTTGGAACCCAATTTCTCACTTGTGAAGCCAATAACAAGTACCCAGCAGATACTTCTGAAGAAATAAGACATGCATAAATTCGTGAAACAAAGTCTAAAAGTGAGTGGAAAGTTGCGCGCACGTATTTATTCGCCACCCTGCATTTGAACTCAAATTACCACAACGTGATCTTATCTTCTTCAATATTTATCAGCCATACCAACTTCGCCCAAGTTTCCTCAAGGATTTATAAAGAATGCTAACCACAAACTTGATCTCATATCACGGCATGGACAATGATTAGGGTCCATTACAATAAGGTTCGAATGAGTGATGGCTGAAGAAGGTTGGGAATTGCATTTTTATTGAAACATAATGGAAACCAATGTGAAAGTGCCGTGCGAAAGGCACGTTTGAATGTGAGTGCGATGGTTTAAACGAGGGCGCAAAGAGGGCACGCAATATGTGGGATTTTAATGGGCTTTTAGGCACACGATTGCTTTCCCATCGACTTTTTAGAGATTTATGTCGGCGTGCATACCAAATCGTCGTCTGAATTTGCGTAGACGTTTCCACTTGTAGTGTGCTTCACTCTAAATAGCATTTTTGAAGCTTAACATTAAAATGATGAATAGAATTAAGCCATGTAAATGCACCTGACTCTCTCCGCACCAAAGTTCAAGTGTCCATTCGATTTCTTCACTGCCCACTCAGCTGTGCTCTATTTCCACGGGAAAACATCGTGAACCGCATTCCTGTTCGTGTCCTTTGGATAGCCGGCGATTGAGGACGGCTGTACTTTCCTCAGTTATACTTGAACTTTTCATATCTCATGAGGGACCTCTCTGCCGCTCCCACTCAATAGAGTTTTACGTCAATTGCTCGACCACCCAGTTCTGCGAACATGTGCTAGCTTACATCGACGGTCTTCTTCTAGCTCTCACACCTACAGTACCGGACGAAAACAAATAAAAGATCGCTAGCGACGCTTTTTTATGCGGAAACCGCCGTTTTTCTACATTTTCTTCAGAATTGGTTTATTCGTAAAAATAAGTATGTATTTAAACTCAGCAGCTCAAGCTCCATATTTTCATATACAACTTTTCCATATTAGTTGACCTTGTTGACGAGCGATTTTTTGACCCCTCGATTTTCGGTTCCTTGCCTCTTCGATTCCTCGTCTGGCCACTCATCGGTGAAAAAGGCTCCGCCATCGGCCGGACTGCCACGAAGAGATCCCCCGTTGGGTATGCGACGTAAATGAATTGAGGTAGACTCTGTCCGGGTCATCACGCGTAGACCCCAAAAACGGCACCTTTCGACGCAAAAAAGCGCCGCTGTCGCCATTTTATTGTTGCGGCACGCCCGGTACTGTAGGTGGCCATTTCAAAATGATTAGAATTTTACCCACCCACACACCCAGTGACGGAATGCTAAAATAAATTTGCATGTGTACAGTTTATATTTACGTCTTACGTTTTCCAATGAAACAACACGCCTTATAATTATGTTCACTGGAATTTCGATTGTTTGCGTTTTCTTCTTCCTTCTTTCTTTTTTAGACCGCAGATAATGACAGTGAGTTATGGGATCGACAATGACGAATCTTAGGAATATTTGTATTTGTAACTGGTACATCGCACGGGAACAATTTTGTTGCCACGCGGGAATTTTCCTTCTTCACACAAACTTCACCACGATTTTTTCCCAGTACTTCAAACTTGGCTAATCACACCGATGTAGAATAAGCACATATACGCAACAGGTGAGAGGACAAAAGTAATAGATCAAGACGGAAGGAAGGTCCTGCCCATCGCTAATGAGCACAAAAAGGTCCGTTTCAACAACTTCATTATCGAGCCTCACTCTCAAATACACTACAAGTGCGGTATCAGTGCACTTTTTGTTACTCCAAGCTGATGTCTATGTAGCTACGGAGTGGTTTCTTTCGATTCCTGTCTGCTTCATGAGCAGCGCCAACGTCAATTCTCATTTGCGTGCATGTCTTCAATGGAATGTTGTTGTTAACATATGCTCTTTACATGGCATCAAACCTCAGCCACTCATATCCAACGGAATTCCGTCTGCCTCGAATAAAGAAAAAGAAAGGAAATGAGGGTTCCTGATAGCTTGTGAGCCTTCAAAAAGTTTCTCCAACGTCAGCCATGATTCATTTGTTTTTTTGTCTGCTTGTCTATTTTTTTCC
Organism: Nippostrongylus brasiliensis; assembly: GCA_030553155.1. Lineage (NCBI taxonomy): Eukaryota > Metazoa > Nematoda > Chromadorea > Rhabditida > Heligmosomidae > Nippostrongylus > Nippostrongylus brasiliensis. Next base: position 33,042,798 of record CP130735.1, on the reverse strand, counting down.
TTTGTGTTGCTTATCAAATGCCTTACGTTGCCTTCTCTTCTAAGAATTTTTGTCGTTCTCACTTACAGTTTTTGTCTTCTTCATTCGTTTGTCTTTGTTCAATTCTCATCGTGTTCGCTGTGAATACTCACTGGGAGGTCGGCACGTTTCTTGAAATTATTGTTTTATTCCTACTGTACTTCCTATCAAGTAACTGAAAGTCACGTCATATTTCATCGTGGGCACTTTTCGAGATGCTTGTCTACTAGTATACTTTCTGTGCTTTTGTCGATTGCGGTCTTAACAACTTACGTCTCCAATTCTGTTCTTTTTGGGCAAAAAGTGTCGCCAATGAGTTTTGCAACCGCAGCTAGGCTTTCGTGCTAGTAACATCTGACTTTTCCTCTACCGTGCTGCCTTTTTGCACTCAATTTTATGTTTCTAAACACAAATAGTTTTGCTGAGTGAGTGGTAACACTCGCCCGCTTGTTGAACACGCTGAAAATGTTTTTCTCAGCGGTGCTAGGCAATCTGGCACTTTTTTCCTTTCTGTCCTCACGAAGATTCTGCGTGTCCCTAATTTTGGGACCGCTTTTGTTTCTCGCTATTGAATATCTAATTGTGAGGCTTGTTCATTAAAATATCGAGTACCACCTGATGTTGCTCTCCGAAAGCCTAAATTTGAAAACTTCGAAATCCAAAGTCAGTAGAATTGCTTTGTCCACACTTTCGAGGTATTGGTGATTAACCTTTGTCTTTTTCCGTTCGATGTCGAGCCTTCACACATTACACAGACGAACGGGGACATTCGTAGGAAGCATTGCTTGTGCTTGTGTAAGCCAAATGGAGAACTAATAGATAGGGCAAAGGTATGGACTTTCCATATCCCCCGGAACTTCTTCCACCTATGTATATCTGTAGCGCAGCTGCCACTTTCCTGTTGCGTAGAGTGAGCGTAGTAAAGGTAGAGGTAATAGGTAAAGGTATCGGGGTTGATCAATATTTAAGGATGCACTGCCGCATTCTCGAATCCTAGAGGCATGACCAGTCGCTATACCAAGTCAGTGTCCTTAACTTCCCGGACAAACCTGATCTCAGTATACCCAACCCCGAAGAGATGGAAAAATTGGTCAGACAGGGCGAGTCGTTCACTGGACTGTGCGGGTGTCACTAGTCTTACCAATTGCCAACCCTACGCAGTTAATGGAGTAATCACTTTTAATGGCATTCGGAACTACGACAATTCACTTCAGCACTCATAATTGAGTTTCTCGTTCGCCACTCTCACCTTGCTTACCCCTCGCCGGCGGCTTTTTCGCCCTGCCATCTTTCCGTGCGCTCCCTCGTGCATCTGAATTATTCTTACAATTAGCTGAGGAGAACTCTCCGAATGTGCTCTATCGAATTTTTTCGAAGTCAGCTCCACCATCGCCAGACTTCAATTTGCCCGTGAACGTGCGCTGTCATCTTTTTTCGAAGACAGCTCCACCATCACAAGCCTCATTCGTGCCTTGAAATGAAGTTTCGTAGACAAGCGCCGGACAAACAGAGCCGCGAGAAGAACGGTTGTCATAAAAACTAATTGAGTGGGCATAGTAGGCGAATTTTAAACCTGAAAATACTGCGAGTGCTATGAAAATATTAGGATGGACCAAAGGTCCTGTCGCTTTTCCTACCACAATATCAATTTTCCAAGAAAGGGCGAACCATTGGGCTCTAAAGTGGACTTTATTCTCTTTTCTGGAACATCTATTTACAATTTTATTATCTCAAATTGCTTCTCGACGAAACACCTCTGAACGAAGAAACTCGTTTTTTACGAGGAACTCTAACAATAAGTCTCTCAATTCTATCTCGACCTGATAAGAGCTAAACTTTCTATGGATCAACAACACTATGTTAATTATCACAATTCCGGAATGATTCATTTACTTGAAAAATAGGAAGAAGCAGATATATCAGATATATCACAAAAGAAACACCATCAAAAGATTAGTTGGACCGAAAACAAGAACTAGGCGCCGCTGATGATCGCGCCGACCGACCCCCACCCCAAAGGTTGTCTCTCAAATGTGTAACCCTATTGTAGGATAGATATTCATAATTAAAGACTTTATAGAGTAAAAAAGTGTCTCTCCGCTGTACAAGGCTGCGAAAGCTGTTCAACGACAACGGGTTCTATCGGCAGCACAGGAAAAGAGAACTCCATACGAAAGCGTTCGATCTTCGGCCGAAAATCGACCGGAATCGATCTCCCGTGCCGAAGACATCGTTCTCAGATAACGGCTTGTGATAAAATTAAGCAGTTATTCGTAGGAAGCTACTGTGATTCAAAGCCATGAAACACTGACATATGAGCATTCACGTGCACCGATCTCAAGATTCGAGTATGACACCTCTTCTTTTCTCTCAACATGCGACACCTCCTCCTGTGTGACTCAACATTCAGAAAGGGTTATATCAGGATCATCACTTTCCTACATCACTGCCGATCTGTTTGATTCCTCAAATTAATAAAATGTTGGCAAGTTGTATTGAAATTAAAACATGATTGATGATATCCATCAAACGATCAGTAGGGATCGTTTCAATGTCTTGTCTTGAAAGTTGTCATTAAAATTCTGAGTTTTGCGTCCTTCCTCCTCCATTAAGTTTTTACACTACTTTGCTTTTAGATGGATTGTTCTCACCGCCTCACAATTCAGAGCTGTTAATCAGTAGACGGGGGTTCTGATTACGAAGATGCCTCGACATTAAAGCCTAAGTTTTTACATTACTTCGCGCGCACCTCGTATCCATTATAACATTGTCTCACATATGTATGTAGGTTCCATTTTTGATAGCTTGCGCTTTCTGAACCGTATTTTCTTTCTGACATATGTTCCTCCAACGCTCAAGACCTATTTTTTTCAATTTTGCTTGCAGGGGCTAGCTGGGATCACTGATTTTCCTAAAACTTCGTCTATGTCGGTTATTTTGTTTGCTGATATTGATTCTAACGTTTGCTTTTCGGACAAGCGGCGTCCTTGACGTTAAATTTGGTGGGCGGGTCAAAATCACTGATTCGGTTAAAACTTCGTTTAATAAGGTTTTTTGGGATACTGAGTATGAATCTGATGTCCTTATCTCAGATTATGATTGATATCGGCAGATTCGGGTAAGTACTCCTTCGCGTCACCCTTCGCTCCGCCCCTTGCCTTCACTGCCTCCCAGTACCTCACCGGAATCAGCCAAATTTCGTAAAACCAGCATCATATCAGTGCGAAGCAAAAAGACGAATTTTGAGTCAAGTCTGAAATTTCGAAATTATCACCCTAATGGACGCTACGGGGTGGAGGAGAAAAAACCCTCGACCACTGGAGTGGTATAAGTGGATGGCACTATTCAACTTAACGAACACAAGGACTCGATTTTTTTCAGTAGTCGAAATTCGCAGAAACTTTGCAGAAGAGGGTAAGTGAGGGCGATGATCACGAATCCGCTGTCCGTTTTTCACGTGTGTGGTCTCGGACCACCCATATCGACTACTTGGGTGGTCCGGTTAGGGACCACCGATTCCTCTGAAACTTCGTCTGTGAGTGTGTCAGGTGTCCTAAACACGGTGGTGAAGTCCGTTTTTCAAATGGAGGCCGAATACGGTAGTTATAGGTGAGTACCTAGCCACCTTACCTGGTGAGACTCACCTATAGCTACCGTACTCGGCCGCCATTCAGAAAACGGACTTCGCCATCGTGTTTAGGACACCAGGGAACACTCAAAGACAAAGTTTCAGCGGGATCGGTGATCCTGACTGGACCACCCAAGTAGCGATTTGGGTGGTCCGAGACCACCCACGTGATAAGCGGTCAGCAGACTCGCGTTCTGAACCTCAAATAACCCCCATAGAGGAGGTTTCAGCGAATTTTGTCGACCGAAAAAAATCGAGCACTGGTGTCCGTTAGGTTGAATAGTGCCAAGTGGAATTATGCCATGAAATAGTGCGATATTGTCATATTTTTATACCGGACTTTGAAACATTCCCGTCTCCGTTGACTCATCAACGGCTTACCTTACGGAGGTCTCAACCAGTCCCTGCGTCCCAGCTTCGTCACCCTCACCTCTCTGCGGCTCGCCGCGATGCACTTTCGATTGGAGCGCACCAGCGCTATTCTCCTCCCATTTTCGCTTATCTATGAGAAGCAGCAGTGGTCGTTAATTCTCGCTTCGTTCGCTTCTGCGTCCCGTTTGCTGGGGGGCAAATTTCAAGAGTTTCATTGCAGATGTCCGATGGCGGTGTGTTGACGTCTAACGAAGTGCTCTATGCGACGAATAACTCGACCACCACCGTCGCATCGCCGTCGGAAGACACCTCGACGAAGCGACTCGTCGCTCATTCGCATGAGCACGGCTTCTCCGGTGGGTCTGCTGGATAATAAATGAGAAATAAAAGGGAACAGGATATATATTTTATTTATATCAGCCGTTCATTGGCCTATCGGCCGTTAAACGTCTGTTCGCCATCTTCGTTAAATAAATAAATACGTACATAAATCTATACTGCTTACCGAGTTAAGCCACACTTTGCTCAGTTGAAATTTCGGCAGTGTTCCAGGCTCTGACGCAGTTTCAACATCTTCGTCGTGTTTTCGCTTTCCTAACTTATCCCACTGTCACTCACTCATACCCCGTGCCCTTTGGCTCAATCCATCTCAAGTGAAATAAGAATGACTTCGGCAAACAATATAGGGTAGATAAAATGTAAGTGCGTTATCATAAAATGAGATTTTCAAAATGACTTCAGTGATAATCTGCACAGATCTTTATGAGAGTTTATGAGTCGAATCTGTGTGAATGCGGCTTCAATGTCGCACATGAGGATAATTTTTCCCGTTCTTGATGTCACCAGGATGTCATGTATTTTATTGACAAACGACTCTCCTTTATGGATCACGTCGTTGAGTGACAGTGTGTTCCGCTTTTTGGAAGAGGCATCGAAAACTATTCGGAGCGGCACGTTTTTATTAGGCTTCCAGACTCCTGAGTGAGGCATATAGTACGTCCCGACGGAGCCTTCCTCTGCTTCAGAAAATTTCTCGATCATGTTCTCGCGAAGGTACTTGTTTAAAATCTCAAAGTACCACTTACACTGCTCTGGGTTTTGCCGTAATGTGTTCTGAAGCGATTCTAGTCTACGAATCGCGACCGCGTAGTTATTTTCCAGTTCTGCAATATTTTCTTTGAGAGGAAACGGTGCAGTTATGAAGCCATTGCGAAAGGATATCTTTTTCGAGTATTTTTCTAAATAGTCGAAGATTTTGTCGTCTTTCTGGCACTCTTGTTCAGAAATACCTAGACCGTCCAATTCAAACATTTTACGTAGAATGTCCTGTTCGCTATGCTCGTGAACTGCAGTCATTCCGTAACACACATTTTTTACACTATTTTCGGCTGTAATTAGCCCTTTACCGTATACAGTAGGTCCGAAAATTGTTTGCACAATATGGAGGCCTGTGGGAGTTCTAAGGCCGTGTGTCGAACCGGAAATTAGTTCATGGTAGTAGTCTAGTCCTACCAAAATATGCGGTTTTTGCGTTTCTCCGCGTAATTTCGAGTTTGCTAGGTAAATTTTGTTCTCTTTCAGAAAAGTTATATCTGCGTTTGTTAATTTAACGCTCGGGAAACCATTGGTTATCACCGGTTTTGTTTGAATCTTCAGGCTCACTTCTTCTCCGAAGGCTGTGCTCACTTTTACCTTGACTATGTGGCTTTCGAAGTTTTCAATGTGGCCGCCAATGCCTGACATTGTACAGATTTCGGTCGACTCTTTTGGAAGGCCCAATTTATTTGCTAAGTCTTCTTCTATTACGGTTTTCTGAGCGCCTGAGTCGAAAAACATGAGCACTTTTTCATATTGTTGTTCATTGCAGTTCCAAAGATGACCTTCGGCTGTCATTAGGACCAGCTGTGATGTGGTATGATTGTCTTCGGAAATAGCCGGTTGAATAGTTTCTAAACCCATATGCGAATTGTTGTTCATGACATTTCTTTGCTCACTGGCGTAATTGTTATTCCTGCCATTCCTTTCGCTGTAATTGTTGGAAACTCTTTGCTCCCTATTCTGATAGCCGTTTTGCCTCGGTATCTGCTGATTCACCCTTGAATTTTTTGAATTTCTGTTCAGCGAGTTATTTTGATTTCTACCTGTAGTGCTGTCTTTTTTGATGCACAAACTAATGTGGTGTTTTTGTCCACATTGGGAACAGTCTGGTTTTTGACAGTCGAAGCTGTTGTGGGTTGTTGAACAACATTTCCAGCACCTATTCTCGTCTTTGAGAATTTTGCGGCGACTTATTTGATCTGTGATTGTTCGACATGTCATCGACGAATGGTTATTCCGTTGGCAGAAGGCGCAATCGTCGCCTTGATGAGGTCGCGGGTTGATGCCTTTATCTCGGGGCATTGTGACCTTATTGTTTGTCGAGTGCCATAATCTGTTCTCCACGTATTTTTTGGCCGCTATCTCTTCTTTGAGTAGGCCCATAAGACTCTCGGTCGTTTGATTGGATTGTGTACGTCCAAGTACCAAGACAGGTTTTACGATTTCCTGTGGGAATTTGCGGAGTATGGTATCGGACCACATTGGATCGCAGGTTTTCCTGACGTCGTACCCTGCCGATACCATTTGGTTGACCAAAACTTGAATTTGGTCGAAAGTTGCGGAGCAGTTGTCCGCTGAACTATTAGCAGGCTTAAGTTGTACGAGTTTTTGTACAATTTGCGATCTATTAGTTGACTGATCATTGTAATTTTCCTTTAGAGTTTGTATGATCCAGTCATAGTTTTCAGGAATTAGTTTGATCCCTTTTATGACATTTTGGGCTTTTCCTCTTAAACTTTCTTTGAGAAGCAAGATTTTCTCCATTATTTCAAGCTCAGGACTTTTGTGCACGAGAGTATCGAACACGGCCCAAAATTCTGCGAAATCTTCGGCATTTCCGTAAAATTTTGGCAGAGAAGCCTGTGGAGGCTTTATGGACCGACATGACCGTGTTACCGCTGGGTTGCTGTTGTTTCGGTTTTCCGTGACTTCAGCTTGGTTTGACGTGGAACAGGATTCGGCGCTATTTTCCGTACTATTTTGCTCGGAGCTGTCATCGTCTCCACTATTTTCCACATTTAATGCTGCTAAACGCTGTGTTTTTTTGCGTTATGTAGCCGAGTTTAACATCCATTCGGTCTCTAATGCATTTGGCTTCATCTAACCTTGCTGTAAGTTTCAGACTAAGCTCCTCTGACTCGGCTACTATGTGTAGAATATTTGATTCAGACTCAATTTGTTCTATCTCCTGCATGAGTTCCTTTCTCTCTGTTTTGCTCTTGCAGTTTTTATACTCATCCCTTATTTCTTTGTAGAGATTTTCTAATTTTGCTCTGCTCTCCTTGATCTGGTTCAGGCTACTTTGAAGAAGCGCTATTGTTGTTCTGCACTCTTCATAAGTTTCCTCATTTATTAAGGGAAACTCAATCTTTTTTGTGTACTCCGTATAGAGAGTAATCAAGTTTTTAAGAGTTGTAGTACTCAAAATGATGGGCGTTTTTTGGAAATAAAGCGCCATTTTCTGCTCGATTTTTGACCTTCGCAAACTAATCGAAAAAAGATTTTATCGAAATATTCGATAGTTTTATTCCCGGTTTTCACCAGAGAAAGATCTCGCGTACAGAGTACGGGAGTAAAAGATTCGCTCAAGTTAGCGAAAATCGAAACGAAAGCTCGATTGCGGTCGATAGGGGTCTGACCGACTTAAAATTTGCACAATAGTGCTAGTCTCTCTCCAGGTCCCAAAGCTGGTACACTTTGACACGGGAGTTGCGGCGATTCGGCCGATGCACCAAAAATGTGGCGCGAGACTGTGGGTCTTAATATGCCCAAATGAACGAGTTGACAAATGCGGAGTTTTATGGTGGTTCAGTGGATTCTGAACCAGACCAAACAAACAAGAGCAGAGCACAAGGAATATATCACCGTTTATTGGTGGTGCAAGCAAATTATGATACGTACAAAAAGGTGGGGCTCACCCTGACCCCATGAGGGGGACGTGGGGTCGTCGTATCGACGACAAGCAGTGATAAAACCACCCCCAACCGTCACCGCTACCAATCATTTGAAAAAAAATTGATATTCAACCAAACATCCACCCACACATCCAAATAAACATCTAGGTTTCGTTTGTTACATAGTAAGGATAAGGATTGTAATAGAATTGAGGAGAGAAAGCAACCTGTTCCACTTCCAGAACTCTATAAAGGCGAAAGGAAGAATGAACACTCCTTGATGCTCATCAGTAGTGAATGGAGTGTGTAGAGATAGGTTGTGTAACCAGCGGTATATATACACCCAAGAGATCAAAGGAATAACAACTAGGAATGATCGGTTAGGTAGAAGAAGAACAAAAGATAGAGAGCAAGACAACTTAGTTACTAATATATAGGATCCGATCTCGAACTATGGTTTTGATGTTTTCTTGTAAATGTTTATGATATTTATAGATAATGAATTCAGTATTGGGAAGACAAGAGGCTGTAGCTCCTTATAGAATATTTCAATGATAATCTAAAAGTTTGACGTTATTATAGAGGGTACTTGTATGTGTCATGAATTTTAGATATTTTTAATAATTTTAAGTAATATTTTTATAATTTCTAGTCTAATTATGTGGTTATGTGCATGGGCGTGGCTCCCATAGAAGTCGCAATTGTCATGCTTGTCCCGACAGGAGTGATAGTTGCATCAATAATTTGCTACAGCACAACCGTTTCTTAACAGAACAATTAAAGAGACTAACCCGAGGGCGTGGCCTGCCGAGGTGATCACGATGGCGTAATATGACGATGCGAGTGTTGATCAAAGGGTTTGTTCTACCCGTTTGGCGCCTCTTATGGGTAGGGGTGGGGGGTAGTAGGTGGGTAAGAGACAGTGCCGTGAATGACGTGCTTGCTGCATCGCCGTCGTGGGCGAGAATACGCCCACGCTACTAACCATACAAGTGAGTTCTTTCAGAAAAGTGAATTAGCAGGTTACTGATGTGAAGAATGAAGGGTTCGGGCTTTCCTAGTCGTCGTATCCATCTCCTTTTGGGCGTTTTAGCATAAATGTCCCTCTATAGGCTCCATTTGAGAACCTTCAATGGAAGTAAGTAAGGGTTTGGGCTACCCGTATATATTCACACAACTGTATTCCGAATGTGGTCAATTATTGTAACTGCTTGATTTTTTATTTCTCTATAAGTAATTTTAATTTTGGTATCGAGTTTTTTCTTTAATTTCAAGCGTTTGCCTTTCAGACCAAGTTCGAATTCCAAATGTGATCGTGATGGTCGGGCTGCCGGCCCGAGGTAAGACATATATCTCAAAGAAACTCTGCCGATACTTGAACTGGATTGGAATCAAAACTCGAGGTGAGCATTTCCATCTGTGCGAAGTGTTCTTCTTTTCTTTTACTTGTACTGCTTGAATGTCCTTTCAAGCGCTAGGTCAATTTCAGTTGCACCTATTTATTTATTTTGCGCTATTTTATTTCCTTTTTCGAAGACCGTTTTGGTGATTAGCGAAGCAACAAAACGGAGGAGACTGAATGGAGAAGTGCAAAATTCGAAAGTTCTCGAAGTCTCTTCCGAAACCACGGCGAAGCCTTTGATATATGACGAGGGTATCGAAAGAGACCAAATAGATATTGGTCCGCTTACTAACCTTGTTCGGCACAGCAGTACAGCATAAAATATAACGGTTAGCCATACAAACGCTAGTGCAATAAGCAAACCCAACAAAACAAACAAAATGGGAGTAAGTTTTCTGAGCACTGGAGATTATCGGTGTCATACCGTGTAATTTGCCGACCATCATAGTTCGTCACTGGCACTGGTAAACCTGATTGTTTTTTCTTAGAGCTGTCTATCTCGCTTCCCTTTTCGCTGAAAGCTTTCAGTTCGGTAGATTATGGCTCTAGTCATATTTTACTAAATTCCGAAATGGGATTGTTCCGTAATCATTGAGATCATGAGCGTAGGCCACGAAACTCTCGGCCATCCTGCCCGGGTCGGATCTCGTTTGATAAAATCTTTTTTTATATTTTTGTAGCGCTATTCGTTCGAATATTCCGCCCACCTCAATTCAATACTGGCGTGAGGAGTTTTGCAAGGTAGGAGCAACTATTGTTAATAGTGAATTCCATCCCATCGCTTCACAAAATCGTGTATGGTTTCTCTTTGTGCTTAACTGCTTTGTTATTGGCTGAAGTAAATGAAATGAAATGGTTCCATAAGGAAGTGAACACTATACAGAAGTACAAACAGTGACAACAATATGCATAAGTCAAAACAATGACAAAGCACGTCAAGGATCGACAAGATATCATCTATCAGCTAGCCGATCAATGCCGATGTTGTTTTTTGGATGTAAATTTATATTTCCATTCATCTTTTCGATCTCCGAGAATTGGAGAAGTGCTCATTTTGAGTAGTCAGTGCGCTCGCTTGTATTGGTGATCGCTATGGAGATAGAATGGTTTAACTGCTTCTGGGACCCATTAATGTTTTGTTCATACTTTTCTATTCGAAGACGAAAATAGGATACTACTGAAGCGATGAACAGAATTCTAATTTAATTCTTATTCTGTTTTTCATTTCATTTTTGTTACATTTTATTCTCTTTCATCAACCAGTTTTGCACTATATTATCTTCATCTGAGCTTTCAGTATTCAATGTTGGCGAATACCGTCGTACGGAGGCTAACGCTGCCGATGCTGTCCACGGTGCGAATGCGTCTTTTTTCTCTCCAAACAATGCTGCTGCGCTCAAAGTTCGAAAGTGAGTTCGTCAGTTCTTGATTTTTCTTATGTTACGAGGAAATTTCCAAGTATTTCTGGGCTTCTATTCTCACGCATCGAATTATTATTTATTTATTTATATGATTTGAAGATCCATCTGAGGGTAGACAAACCTTCTCATCACAAATCTCTAATTACACTGCAGAAGCGATGAACAAAATTCTAATTTAATTCTTAGATGCGTCTTTTTTCTCATCGAAAGTGAGTTCGTGGAGCATCGAATTATTATTTATTTATTTATATGATTTGAAGATCCATCTGAGGGTAGACAAACCTTCTCATCACAAATCTCTAATTACACTGCAGACATTGGAGTCATGTGGAATGAAAAGAACCACCAGTTTATGTGTACTTTCGAAGTTTCCTTGGAACAGTGCGTCTGTCATTGTACATTTCCAGGTTTGGTAGAGAGATAGCGAGTATTACTTCCAAACTGTTTGGAAGCTTTTAATTTTTTAAAGTGAAATAGGAAGACTGAGATCGATTCTCCACAATAAATCGGTGACCTCTTTTCGAGGTTCCATCATTGCCCATCACCGTTACCATGTTTATTTCCGGTACGAAAATACTTTGGAATTCTGAATCGTTTTGCGCTGAATTTGTGGATAATCTGATAATTACTTGACTTGCCAATAGCAATTTCTGTTATCCTAATGGCAACCCGGCACTCTAATTAGTGTTGCGGTCTTTTTTCCTTCCATTCATTTCCTTTCCGTCTTCCTTCTAGTTAACAATTTCAGCGAATCCGCCCGTCGCGCGATGAGCGATATGGCTGACTGCTTGAGGTCTGGTGCTTGCAACGTCGCTATTTTCGACGCCACCAATACCACAAGAGAGAGGAGAAAGACCATCAATCAGTTCTGTGAGAAAAACTGGTACGGTGTCGTTTCGAATCGAGCAAATTTTTAATTCAAAAAGCAAATCAGTCATTTCAGTCATTTGTTTGCTACTCAGGGGTGCTTGTTTAGGTAAATGGCCTAACTTCCTGAGAAAGACAACTGGGCAACAGACAAAAAAGTATTACAATCGTTCAAAAGAAGAAGGAAAACATTTAGGAATGGGAGCTCCTTGAAATCCAACGTCGAGTTAGATGATTCTCTAAAGATCGTCAGTTCTTCTGGAACAGCGCACGCTTATCTAAGCATTTCATATGTTTAATTAGATCTATCTAAGAGTGCCCAAGTTCATCCGCGGCTCTTTCTTTTTTCCTTTTTTTCGAATTTCTCCGTCTAATTGCTCATGAGGCGACGCTGCGTTACCTTCCCCTGGCGAAGCGTATCTAAGTAACCAATGAAAACGGTCTGATAGTGAGAAAAAAATTCAACTCGGGTACATGAGTGCTTAGGGGGAAATATCCGGTGCTTGTTCAATATTCCTCGCAGGAAAATGGAACAATTATTTAGGCTGAGATGCTTCTTCATCGAGTCTGTTTGCGACGATGAGCGTATCATAGACAGCAATATTACTGATGTCAAGGTATGTCTCGTTTCTAGTTTAGGAAGACGTTCTCTGTCATGTATATTCTCCTGAGCGCAGATTACCTCTCATCCTGTATTTCCTTCTATTTTTCCCCAGAAATTCGTTCTTTTCATGTAAGCTCTGTCGAACTCCGTATCATTCACACAGGATTGGTTTTGTGAAAGTCTCTCTTCAAAGAAAGGGGACCATTCATCTAGTGAAAACTCGAGGTCACATAGGATTTATACTAGCATTCCAGTGTTTTCCTATTTTCTTGAATTCAGCAAAGTTGTTGCAACCTCCTGCTCTCGCCCTTCTCTCACGCATAATTTCTTATTCTCGAATAATTACTTTCTTAGATAAACTGTTGATTGGGTTTCCCAGTTGCCATTTGATCTTTCTACTCAAATAGGTTTTGCGTAGTATTGGATATTTGTTTTAGGTGAATTCTCCTGACTACAAAGGTTTGATGTCTGCTGAACAAGCGAAGGAGGATTTCTTGAAGCGAATTGAGAACTACAAGCAGCAGTATGAACCTTTGGACGAAACAGCTGACCACGCGCTGAGCTTTATCAAGGTTTGCCATTAAATTTCTGTGTCTATTCATAGTTTAAGTATCCCTCTTCGCTTAGCACTCATTAGGTTTACGTTCAGTATACGTCTTCGCTCATGCATCCCTGCTTGATAAGGAATTCCAGCGTTAGCGGACTGTTTCTTTCTTAGATTCTTGCCTAAGGAAAGAGACGGAAGTAGGGATATAGTATATATTTCTAGTACGTGTCGTTGTTTTTACCTATGTATATTGTTCCTGATTACACTTCCTTTTTGTTTCATATTCGACATAGTTTTAGGTTATAAATGCTGGTCGATCCTTTTTCGTCCACAACGTTCAAGGCCATGTTCAAAGTCGCGTTGTGTATTTCCTCATGAATATCCACCTTCTTCCACGAAGCATCTTCCTAACTAGGGTAAGTATTAGTCAATTTACATCTGGGCTACCAGAGAAATTTCAAAAGACTTGCTTCCAAAATTATATTCCAGCACGGCCAAAGCGAGTATAACGCCATGGGACGCCTCGGTGGTGACTCCCCGTTGACGGCCGAAGGAGAGAAGTACGCGGAGGCTCTGAGTGTATTCTTTGAGAAGGAAGAGATCGACGACCTACGAATTTGGTGTTCTCAGAAGGTGATTCAATGCTTCTGTGCTGGTTTTGCGGTCACAATATTACTATTTTTGTGTATTGGTAAATCTAAAACTAAGATACTACAATGCTGGGATTCATTTAAAATCGATCTTGGACGGTTATGACATTATGGTGAAATTCTAGTTTTATTACCCTTTTTAGGTGTTACTATTATGTATATTAGAACAGGTCCGGAAAGGCGCTAGACGCATGAGCCGCGATTCTTGCGATGATCCTAGCACCATCATAACAGGATCATAACATTGTTTTGAGTCTGCCTCTATATTTATACTTTTTGAAGGGCGTAGTGAAAAAAGAAGCTTCTCACCGGTATCCTACTCTCCCTGGGGTGATTGGAGTGTTTCCTACGCGGTAGTAGAGCCTCTACCTATTATTGGCTGCCTCGTACTTGACCCAATGGTCGTATGAAAGACGCGTTCAAGACCCTCAACCAACGCTGCAAATTCTTTGTATACTCTTTTTTCCTCCTTTTTTTCTTATTGTTGACACTGGGAGATTACGGCGCTATTTGAGGTGCGAGCTGCGCAAACAGCACAAAAACTGAAGCCGGCGTTCCACACTGAATATTGGAAAGCACTTGACGAGATCGACGCTGGCATATGTGAAGGGCTTACCTACGACGATATCCAACAGAGGTTTGTCTTTGAGAACGTGACACCTCTTGCAAATTCTGAAAGTTACAAGTAAATGACTCCAAGTCACGTTTTAATGGAAATAGAACGAGAGGAGAACGTGATCAAACCAGAACGTAGCTCTTTCAGGTACCCAAAACAAGCGGAGGACCGTTCCAGGGACAAATATCACTATCGCTATCCGTCCGGAGAATCGTATGAGGATGTAGTTTCACGTCTTGAACCTGTCATCATGGAATTGGAGAGACAGGTTTCTTTCTCTTTTCTCTTCTTTTTATCCTTCTTTTTCGTTTCCGTTACATCTTTCAACAACGTCAGCGTCATTCTTCGTACTTTGTACGAGCAGTCAGATACGTCGAATACGGATTTGCTCTGCCTATTTGCTAAAATTTGACGTCAAATGTCAGAATGTGTTTTCACTCCAGCTCCACCTCAAGATACCTTGGACTTTTTACTGTACTCCTTTATTTTCATATTTCCGTAAATTTTTGTATGCGTCCAAAGGTAATATGCCTGGACCTACTATCGAAACCGCTTCAGAGCTTAGGATAATCTTCGTGGTTTAGTGAATTAAAGCTAGTTTCATAAATGGTTGAGTCTTTGTTAAGAATTGTAAGACGTGTTGGTCTTCGGAAGCTCTCTTGAAATCTTTGCCCAATAGTTGGCTCATGTGCCATTTAAAAGGCGCATCTCTATTTTTAAATTTAATCGCTTTGTTTCTGGTGCTCACGTAAAACTATGCTGTTCAGAGGAGCTGCTATGATGTAATCTTTTTGACTATCAACTTTTTGAGAATGTTACATAGAAAGATAGCCCATCGATCGGCACTCGCACTAGTAGTCATTATTCCAGGCAAATGTGCTGGTCGTTTCACATCAAGCTGTTCTTCGTTGCATTCTCGCCTACTTCTACGACAGGTCGCTAGATGAGTTACCTTATATCGATTTGGGTCTTCACCAGTTGGTGAAACTTACACCGCGAGCCTACCATTGCGATTCCACTCTCTACCACTACGACATTGAAACGGGAGAGGTATGCTATTGAGTTTTTTCTTTTCGTTACATTTTTCTCAAACTACGGTCTCCACATTCTTCTGGCTTCACGCTTTCATAGGTGTTAGGTTTCAATGTATTTCATTGGCGCAATATTAACAATGGGAGTATGTCATGAATACTGTAGTTCTGTGACTGGCAAGAAATAGAAGAGAAAAGTAGAGCAGGATAAATGGGCGCATGTGGATGGTTCGACGGTGGGCCAGTTGATAAGTGATTGCTCGTTCGATAACAACCGTCCAACGCACGACGGGCCTCGTTCCACTAGCACAAGAGGACTGACATTTTATTGCAGAGATATTGGATTTCGGGACTCAAAAGTAATATGTTTTCGTTCAATACTGTTGTGAAACCACGATTATTTGGATTTGTTATCGTTACAGTGGACTTCCGAGGAGCGCCAACTTCCACTGTGCAGTAGTCCCAGAGACTGATAGCTGTCAGCCGTTTCGATTTCAGAGGGGAGAGATAAGTCTTGTCTCTATCAAAGCACGTATTTTCAACGGTGAAGTCCTGTTTCTAAATTTGTTCTGGAATATTCTCTTTACTTTGTTAGATGAACTCTAAAAGACTATTTCTTCTGTGAATATAAAATATTCAACTTCCTGGAAATGGCTAACATGAACTGAATTATAGGGCTACGCTTTATGGTGGTGTTATAGATAGTGATCAGTTTTTTGCCACTAACCATTTCACACATTGCTATTCACTGTATGATTACTTTTACTCCACGAATATTTACTTTAGAAACAACCAAGATAATTGTTCATTAATCTTGTGCAACGAGTTGCTTGTTTTTTCATAACCACTACTTTTACATTTGTTTGCATCGAGTTAATTAGATGTTTTATTAACCGCCAACTTAGCTCTCCGGTCTCTCTGTGACGAATATTATAAAATTGTATTCAGTTTTTCTTTTACTTTAGGTTTCAATTTTACAAAGCCTACTTTGTTCGATTGCTGTGCGATGATACTGTGAATAATCTAGACTGCGTTATCAAAGTGAGATCTGTAAATATCCATAGCATTTAATGGCAAAGCCAGTGAATTTTAGGCACTACAGTCTCTACTGTGACGTTAAGATATACGTATTATCTGTCAGTCGTGTTTTATCGATGATCCCACAATAGTTGCTCTAGTCGTAGCGTTTTTCAAATGTTATTTTTTCGTGCCTGTTGTTCACTTAGCACGTTTCCTGTTCCATGCTTTTCTATTTTCCAAAATATTTTGCGAAACGCTTTAATGGTGCCAATATTGTATTTATCGAATTCTGATCTGATGACGTGTCTTAATAGCTCTTCGAATTTGTATCCCTAGGTACTTGGATGATCAGTGATATATCAATTTTAGCTTTGTCAAGAATTGACATCCGATATCTCTTGTTTACTTTGGAAAAGCTTGTTCTTATCTTTCGATAAATAGTGTCAGCTCCTTGTGTGTCTTCACGAGGTGGGGATTGTTGTTCTGCATCAGTCATACGTCTTCCTTACTGTTTTGGTCATATGTTCTGGTACCTTTCGTTCCCCACATTGTTCTATGGAGTACTTCACTTCCCGCGTAGCCAGAGCGAGAAATGCCAGTTAGGATCAGCGCTTTTCTCGGTGTTTCTCCATTACCAGCCTGGCTACAAATGTTACATCCACATCCAAGCACTCACCGGGCACGAAGTCGAATTGCCTCTAACAAGTGTAAGTGATCAGGACCATTCACCCATGCCTGCTATCTACCAGTCGCTCGTAGACCTTCATAGTGTGAGATATCGGTATGAGTCCTGTGTTCTCGGACCATTCCATTCCATTACCTTTCTGTTTGACGATTGGTACGATGATGCTGTCCCTTCGGACTTGAGGCATCTTATCATGAGCTGTGATCTCGTTGAAAAATTTGTCCGCTACGTCATTACATAAATCTCTAGCGCTTCTCATATCTACGCCGGTGCTCCGTCCGTTTCAAACTCATTTTCTTTATGACCCTGTGGACCCTTCCATCAGTTCGTGACTCGGGGTGTATGACACTTTTCAGACGGAGCTCTTTATCCAGCGATCTTCTGATGCATTCTTCTTTCCTGGTGTAGTCGTCTGCTCGCGTTCTGAGCAATGTAGAAGAATCTAAAGTCTCTACTGCGTTACATTTTATTTTCTTGGTAAAAAACAGATATCAATTTAATGATACTAAATGTATGAGAACTTGTTATCAATGTGTTCATGCGAACACTCTTTGCCTTAGAACTAGTGATTTTTTGGTGACCCTATACTTTTGAAACGCAGTGTATATAAGAGACGCCTCCAAGTTAGGTCAGTTCTTTTTTGCCGGCAGCTCCACAAGCCATCTACGGAGTTCGACGTGAAATAAATCAATTAAAGAAGTGGTGTCAAACCGCAGTGCGTTACAAGGATTGAAACCTATAGTTCTAACTTCATACAACTATCATACGGCTAAACCCAACATGCTCTTAGTAGGTGGAAGGCGACTTTCCCTTTCTGTAGTTCTTCCAGCTTTTCGTACAGGCCGCCCACCTCGGCATCTTTCGCCTGCGACATCGCCGCCTTCACGTGTGTCTTGTACATGCCGTAGATGGTGACATCCTCTTCTGATCTACGTCTACGCCTGTCCGGTCTTGAACAACTTTTCCTTTTCTCTCTCCATCGCCATCTGAACTTCGTCATTCCAGAACCAGGCAGCTCTGTATCTCTTCAGACCTCCCTTGGTCTCATCGAGAACTTTCCTAGCGCACTGCAGGATCGTTTGGGATACCTGCCGCCAAGTCTCCTTTGCTAGCCGCTCTGAATTCGAGCTTCTTTCATTTCCCTTCTCAACACTTTCCTGTTAGGATCGTTCTCCTCAGGGCCTCTACTGCTGCTTGCCGCTGTTGACCTACGTGGATGTGGTGAAGTATAATTTATCAAAATTTCACTTCACTGCGCAAATATCATCTCACATTGTCCACTATGAACATAGCACAAGGAAGTGAATTATGGTACAATATAACGGTTATGTAAAGCCAAGGCGCTTGAGTACAGCGGATGCACAGAGAACAACAAGATCGAAAACGTAATTGGACGAAACTCATCACAACGGGAAATGAGCAGACAGAATGCATTTGGTATGAGGAGGCCGAGAACGAGAAATATGGAGTTTTTAGACGTTAGGATGCAGCTATAGCAATAAATAACACGATTCCCAAGAGGTACGATACCGTGGTCGATGATTTGCATTCTGGAACCGGTGTGCCGCATAGCTAAATGGAGACAGTGATTAGGCTCATTTATTTGAAACGAAGTTTGTAAGCAGTATTACTAAGATTAATGTACGGGTTTTATCGGGCAATCTTTTCTGCTTCTTTTTTTCGCTTTCGAGTCGAACAAATTCCAAGACTTCAATTCAGAATGAAAATCGAAATCATACCACCTTTTGGTGAGATCAAGATGTTTCACCAACACTTGGATTCATGACGCCCAGCCTACCGCGAACCCTGTTACTTGTTTCGCACGTCTATTTCGTTGGTAAGATTTTTCTCCCATCTGTTCACGGTAGCTCTCGCCGAAAGCATACGCTTTTTCAACAGTGGGGGTATGGTAGGGCAGAAGAAAAATCCTGAATTGGATTCCAGAAGGCTTTCAGCTTCTATCCTGCTGTCCATCGATGATCTAAACGGCCCAAGGGAATCGCGAAGGTCAGTCGCTACAGGTCTGGTGTCAACCTACCCTATCCAAAAAAATGAAGTCCTGTGAGGGTAAATTGCTCAGGTGTGTGGGTGGAAGTATTGTGTCCTACCACTGCATTACGCAACCTACATCTGTAGTAGAAATGAATATTGGTTTTGAGGTGGGGTACATTTCTATGGCTAACGCAGTCTATGGTGATGCCCTAGGTTGTGAATAAAGGTAGGGCTAAAGGTGTCGGTGTTAATCGGTCTCCTAAGGGCGCGCCGCCGCATTCGTGTTCAATTCAGAATCGTAGAGGCATGGTGAATGCTAATTTGGCTTATACAATGACTCGCGGGGGCTAGTCGCTGTACCATGTCAGTGTCTATACCTTTCTAGAGAAGTCTGGTGCTAATTTACCCGACGCGGGAGGGATGGAAGGCGTGGTTAGCCGGACGGTATCGCTCAATCACGCGTCTGTCAGTAGCGCCTCTTGCCGTTGTAGCGTGCGCTCCCTATTTTTCAAATGAGCGCTGAAATTCGAGCCCGATGGATAGCTTGCGTTTTGCAGGGATGAGCGTGATTCGCAAGCTATGTTCTGGTCCTTCCTTGCCGACAGTCCTCCCAACCCTTCCATTGGAATGGCTTACCATTTTCCTGTTGTACACATTCATTACCAACTCATTGCCAGCTGAGTTAGGAGATCAATAACATCTGACCCACATATTCTAATGCAATAAATGACTAACCGCTTGTTGACTAGCATAGCTGTCAAGTCGAACGTTGCTGTAGAGATCCGTCATATTAGCTACGGTGCACGGTGTACCACATCCAGGAAGAGCCATCGGATAAGGGTCCTTTGAAGTGTCGTTTCGGTAGAACACCTGTAAAAGCAATCATTCAAGAGCGATCGGCGATCCACAACACCTCGAGAAGAGAGATGAATATGAAGTCTCGGTATTGAAACATTTGCTGAAGTTCGAGTTGAAGTCAGAACGCTGTTCAGTTGACGTCATCGATGAAATAGTTTAGCGGTACATTTTCACTTCCAGTGTGGGTTAAGATTTGATTTGTTCCAGTCAAAGTTATGGAATGTACACTGAAAGACTAGGAAGCGTGAACTGCTCATCTGAAAGGCTTTCATATTGGATCAACTATGGTGTGGTAAGAGCGATGACTGACTTAATTGATGATAACGCCATGGACAAGGTTTTTCAAGACTTAGCGCTCCTCTTCGACAATAAATTCTTTTCTGAACCCTCCACTGAGTAGTTCAAAATCTTGTCTTTTAACGGAGACATTCGAAACTGTAACAGAATCCTAAACAATGACTTGTGGAGCCATCCACGGTGAAATTCAGTGCCATCACCTTTTCAGACAAGTCTGGTGGCAGTTTTTCCGACCTTGGAGGGATAGACGGTTTGGTTGGCTCGATCAAGGATCGGTCGCTCGACCGTGCGCACTTAAGCTGCACCTGTTACCGCGGTACTACGAGAGCACAGTTGCAATGGTACCTTTCAAAATCTAGCGCTAGAAAGCAGCGTGGAAACTTTACTCGCATGGTCACATGACCACTTAATTTTTCTACTTTTCTCTTTTTTCCATTCAAGAATTAGACTGGTTTTCATTGTAAAATACAATTCAAAAGGACCCACGACAGAACTCACCTCAACCACATAGTTGTCCGCATCTTTGTAGATCTCCATGATAAGTGCAGCTGCATACGGTACCATCAGGTCGTTTCCGATTCCCAAAGCGTACATGAGCGCTTGCACGGTGCCGTCGTGCTATTAAAAAAGAAAGGTTATCGAGGTCACGTTCAACTTTATTGAATTCAATTTAATTATTATAATCATGAAAGGCAGTGGCCAGAAAAGAGGGAGCGAGAAATGAAACCCTTCAAACACAGATATCAAGACTACAAAGTACATTATTTTTGAGGAGAGCATTTTTTGCAAGATGCTTGAAGGATACAATAGTCTCAGGAGAAGGGAGTACGTTGCTTTTTAGTGCCAAGTACAATAACCGGGCCCTCACTATGACCGAATGAGTCCTTGTTCCTAACCTCTTGGCTCTTGGATACCACATTTCGAAGAGTGTTTCTCTAGTCTAATGAGGGAACCGGTTCACGAAATGCCAATGGTTTTGAATAGAATCGAACTGATGACAATTTGAAAGCAACACAGATCGGTCCATTTCCTATTTTCCAGCAAACGAACTCCGAAATAGTTATTTCGAATTCTTCAATTTGGAACCGTAGATGGAAGAACCTACTGTGCACCTAGCATAGTTATTTTACACCTTCTCTATCGAGAGAATGTCAATTCTCTAATGAGGGGAACAACTGAGGTGCTGCATACTTCTGTTGTTCAAGTCGCAAATATATGTATGCTTGATTTTGAACTGATCCCAATAATTGAAATAAAAAATTACCGATGAATAGAGCAGCATTTTCTTTGGCGATGTCATTGTGCCATTTGCCACCTGATTTGCGTTCTGTATCCAGTTGTTCAACAAGTATCCGGCGATCATCTGAATATTATTCATGATGGCTAAGTGAAGAGCACTTCGTTCAATTGTGGACCTCAATTTCTCCTTGCAGCAGGATTGCACTTCTTCAAGAACCTTACCGAAAGACACTGCTACTGAAAATCTAAATCTTGAAATCCATGTTTTTCTTATCATGAACCGTGGGGCTTAGTTCACCTTGCAGAACCCGAGTCCCTTCATTCGATTTACAGTACCGGACGTGTATTTTGATCAAAAGCCGAAAAGCCGGCAAAAACCGCTCAAAAGCGGCTTTTTCGAATAACTTTCTTATAATCCGCACCCTCCTCACCGCCTATAAATATGCGACGCTCGTTGCACCGAGCCAGGAGTGGGAGTCCCCACGGGGTGGCTCGGAGAGGCTACCACGCGGGGCCTCCCGTTGGCCTCATCGTTGACGGGGTCTCCTGTTGGGGCCCCCGTCAACGACGAGGCAATCGATGGATACGAGGGACACGCAAAAAAAATCGATATTTTGTAAAATCTCTCAGATGTGGGTAATTTATGCACCTAACGATAGGGCTCGATCTGCTGAGCTGAAATCTAGGCCTAATTTCACAAATAGTTGAATTATAAGAAAGTTATTTGGAAAAGTCGCTTTGGAGCGGTTTTACCGGCTTTTTCGGCTTTCGATCACAAGACACGTCCGGTACTGTACATTCAGAATCGTAGAGCCATGGCGAACAAGTATCAGACCTATTCAATGCGACGGCCAGCCGCTGTGCAAGTCAGTGTCGACAACATCAGTCGAGTCAGGTAGCATTTCACCTCGACTCCCGGAGGGATAAAATGTTAGATTAGGGTTGACTAGTTTGATTAGCTTAGGTTCTATCGCTCGACCGCGCGGGTGTTAGTAGCGCCTCTTACTACTGCACCAGGCGCTCCTGTTTCGAAAAAAAAGGCAAAAATATGAAGCCCAAGCAGCGAAAGGGTTGTGAGACTCTCACCTTAGCCTTCTCGGTGGAGTTGAATTGGGTGATCATTCGATAGGTGCGCAACTCGGTGATGATGTCCATCGTGGATCTGTTGTCGTACTGCGTCCAGTTCTTGAACACCCACGCCGGTTGCTTAGCCGTCATACCGTTGTTCAACTGTAACAGATATAACAAATGACAAAGAAAATGACGCTCACAATTTGCAATTGCCTCACCTCTCTCTGAATGTCATAGACCTTATTGACGTTTGGATAGGAGAAGTTGGCAATGCCGGTCGCATTTCCAAGGAACTGGAACATCTCAGCGTACTTGGCGTTGTACACCACGGCCTGCGCTTCGTCCTCCTTCTGCACCTCATCGTCGTATTTCTCACATTTGGTGGCTGTCGGCTTGATTAGCTGAATGATAGCGAATAAATCGCTATTCATTTATTGGTTGTTCATATCGTGAAAGTAGTGGTAAAGGGGTCGGCGTTGATCAGTCCCCTACGGCGTTCCGTGCCAGAAGCGCAGAAACAAGATGAATGCGCATTTGTACTTCGCAGGGAAGGAAGGCTTGGTTGGCTCTAGCGAGTACCGATCGCTTGACCATGCGTGTGTCAATAGTGCCGCTGCACCACACTTGTCCCAGGAGAGAAACTCAGCAAGAGTCAGTGAAGAGCGACAAGCCGGATTGATAGGATAAAATAAAAATGGGAAAACAAGATATGAATGAACGGAAAACAGTAGCCACGAGTGAACACTCTACAAGACATTGATTCAGGAGTGTGATCTGTGGAACGAAAAGATAGCAGGACCAGGCATATAAGAGGTGGACGAAGTGCAAAGTGGAATTGAATACATATGAGCGAAGAAAGAAAGGCGTTGAAGAATCCTCGTGAGACCAACAGAAAGACGGAGAGAGAGGAGGATGGATATATGGAAGAGGTAGAGTAGCATACAGTCCCGGACATGTCTTTTGATCACTTCCCGGAAAAGCCGCTTAGGAGCGTTCCAAAACGGCTTTTTTCAATAACTCTGTTGAAAGTCGATTATTTGTAAAAATATACACATATTGGAGCTCAGCAGCTCGAGCTCTATCGACTGGTACTTGAAGATCGGATTTTGCACATAAATATTTTGCATTTTTTGCATTTGTACCGATCTTTGAATACCAGTCAATAGAGCTCGAGCTACTGGGCTCAAATATATGTATGTTTTTACAAATAATTGAGATTCAACAAAGTTATTGAAAAAAAACCGCTTTGGAACCTTCCTAAGCGGCTTTTCCGGGAAGTGATCACTGGACAGATCAAGAGACATGTCCGCTACTGTAGCTATCGAGAGAAAGAGTGAAGATGTGCAGAAAACTGCGCTCAAATCAACTTTAGATCTACGTGAGGCTACTTTTTGGAAGAAACCAGTATCTGGGAATCAGAGGGAAGAGATGTAACATTTGTGTTTTCTATCGTTCAGACTTCTTACCTTTCACTGGACAGAAAAGATAAAAAGTGTGTTTGTTTGTTCGATAATTTCTCCCCTTTTAGGAATCTCCATGTTTAATGAATTCTGAATGGTAAAGTTGAGACGTGAATAAACCACAGCGATCGTTGCACTTACAAGATCTGGCTCATCGGGGGTGGTTGCATGAATAGGAATTGGCTGCCAGGGGTTGTTCGTCTGCCACTGAAAGGCACCAGCAGCTGGATAGAAGCCGAACAGAAACGACTGTGCCGACGTGAGCGATCTGTCCGAGTCGGATGCTCGGATGTAGACCTGGAATAAATTTGATTTAATTTGTTGACTGATTGGAACAACTTTATTGATTCACAAACCTCTGAAGGAATGTATTGTGATGAGATGAAGAAGCCGTACTTCTTACGGAAATATGTTCCAAGTTCGGACAGCTGTTGCATGCCAATCTGAATTTGTGATTTAATTCGTTCGGATTTCATTCTTACTAATGAAACAATCGCAGATCTTTCATAGAATAGAGGGATATCACCGCGATGGATATTCAAATTGGGTGGTAACGCCCATCAAAGCAGGCGCATTTCAAGGAAATTGAAATATACCGACCGATTATGTATGTATGTGAATTTGCTACTTTAGTAACCTTGTTAAATTGATGAGACTTCTCAAAAAGGTAATTTACGGTCGTCGTCGTTAGTCTCATTCATTTATTCGAATCTCCGGTCGCTGATATAATAATTGAGAAACGTTTTAATTGGACTGACGGGCCCTATCGATAAGAGTTCTAAAAAATTCACCACTGAGTTCCTCCATGTTCCTTCGCCTAGAGCGCTTTTATTGTTTTAATGGACCAATTTCTGGATATACTTCAAATTGTGATTACTTATCAGGCCTTCGACGATATGTTCAAATTGGGGAAATTTTTGATTTGGCAGGTACTTTTTATCGGAATATCAAACATTCTAGGGTCAACCTTCCTTACTGATTGTGAGGAGTTTCGTTGCTGATGTTGCCCTTCGTTAGGATTCGTATTAGGGTGGAACGCAGCGGATGGTAGGGTTTTTGTTCTTAGCTATATTTGTTGTTGAGAACGTCCACAATAAGGCCACGAGCCTGTAATCCATGCAGCGAACTGAACGGAAGTGTTTTCTGTACTAAAGTACACCCACGACTTTTTGAATATGCTCATAGAGCTATTAAATTACTGCGAGTCATCTATTTCATAGTTGGTTTCGACTTTTGAGGTTTTTCATTGAACGTGAAGGTAAGGACACACCGCCGCACTCGTATTCATTCAAATTCGAATAGGAATGATGAATGAATGTTTGGCATCTACATTGACTTGCGGGGGCCAGCCGCTATAACAAGTCAATGCCTAAGTTTTTCCGCTATTCTATTTAGGTTTCTATGACTGGATAATCGTGAATAAAATACAGTAAAATAGGTACTACTATAATGCTTTAAGGACGCACATTTGTAAGCTGCTTCCATCCTCGAATCCAAGCGGTCTCATTGTACGGATCGTTCGGATAGGGCATGGACAGCGGTGCTCGATCACCGTGTCGCCAAAGGGCCTGCACGAATACCAAATCCCGAGCATCCGTCGTCGAGAACAGCCCGTAGATGAACACCACAGCGAGCAGTGACGCCAACGATCTGGACGTCATCCTGAAATGAAAACACGTCAGTGCTGTTCATCAGAATCCCTTTTTCAGCTGTTCGTATATGAATGCGATAGAGTATTTAGGTGAATCAGCTCGAACTTGTGTCATAAAGAGGGTAGAACATGCTTCAAGAAAAGGAACCGATCTATCGCGTACTGAGATGCAGAGATCCGGAGCAACTGTAGAACTAGCCATGTTCGGCCACTAGTAGATTTGGTGGAATTACATTACAGTGCGATAGATTGTAGGTAAGTTATAGACCAAGATTGGTTGTGGACTATGCCCTTTTTGACTTAGATGTGAGTCAGATTTTGTCGCTTTTTTCTTTCTGTGGAGCACGGGAGCGCCAATATAATATATTGGAGATTAATCGCTCAAATACCTTATAGAAGAGGATTCTGAAGGAGAAAGAAGTCAATTCAGATATTCCATGACCGGTTCACTACATCGTGACGAAGTCGAAAAGGCAAACCACGGCACTATGTGATAGAAAAAACGTTGCCTGCTTCTATTTACTTCTGTTGCCGAGCAGGTAATTTGGTAGTACTCTTACAACAGTTTTCACACTACTATTTTTTTTAATTTTTTAAACCGTGTTCTACGCTCCTCTTGTTGGTGGTTGAATTATGACTCTTTTAAAAGACAACTAACAAGTTTGTTGATTAAGTACAATTCTTTTGTGGTTTTTGTGGTTGTACTGCTATTCTATATACTTGTGCTTCATTAACTTACAAGATATTGTCTTTTAGCTTTGAATTGTCTGTTTTCAGGTTTTATTTCTTTGTGCCGTGAGGCATGTTCTTCAATCAAAACTCGCCAACAGCTGTCCAACGACTGCCAAATGGAAGTTTATCGTTCCATGATAATATTTATGCTCGGAGGGAACGGTATATTTCTGAGTTGAGTTATTCCAGGCGCTGCACTTCCCTAGCAACGGCAATCTAAGAAGCTTGGTGATGGGAATTGTACCGGAAACGAGAGAAGCTTTGAAGGTAGCTGCAATTACGAAAGTGGTACGGTTAGGTGCTGTTAGGAGAATTTTAGTTTCATTAGCTCGTCTTGCGGGTAACTATCAAATATACTTGAAGTCGAGGTTGTATTGATGGTGCTGGGATCAAAAATCGCTGTTGTGCCGAGATTCAAACCCGAGTCTCGGGGGTATGTGGAGCACCGTGATTTTGTGCTTCTATTAGAAGAGCTGCTGACGAAGAACAGTGTTTAATCATAATAGAGTGAATCGAGAATTCCTGAGGGGATTACTAGAGATGTTAAAGTAACTCTCGTAAAAAATTAGCACACTTTGTGTAAGTTGGGGCACATCTGAGACCGAATCAGATCAGTAGTAGAATTGACAAATAGTATAAAACGACTGGCGAAAGAGAGGAGATGGGTAGAGATCTAACAAGAATGATAAAGGACACCAGAGGTGCCTATCTATCGAGATGTAGACTTCAGAAGAATTGTGAGACATACGGTAATGAACCCTCGAGTGCTTTAAGGACAAAACACAGCGAAATGTCGATGCAATTGCAATGCATGTGAAAGATTCTATGAACAGCGAGTTAATGTATGAGTTCTTTAGTGATGTAAAATGCAGTGCTCATGGTAACGCCTACCTACAAAGTCCATTCTGTGCTCGGAAACGAGGCGAGGGAAGCTTGGTCAATTATCGAGAACGATTGCGGGAAGCTAGAGCCTCTATCTATTTCTGATAGGAAAAATCACTAAGATTTCCGAAGAACTAATGCTAAAATTTCGCTCAAAGTAAAACAACGAATCTGTCCTGTCAAAGCGGGGGTTTTGTTATCGCTTTTTGCGGGATTGCTACATCACTGAAAGCCTCAAGACTAATCTCCTGGAATTACCCATAGAGAGTAGCGGTTTGATCTTCAGCAGAACTATAGGCTAAAAAAGGCTTTGAGCTTTGTATGGTAACCAGGGTAGCTAACTTACCACCTCCACAGTCACAATTCTGTTGCCCGTCATCTTCTTTCTCCTCCTCTCTCCCCTCTCTTTCCGCTCCCTCTCCCTTAGAGAATTATACATTTTGAAATTCTTCTTGCCAGTCTTATTGTTAGTCCTTTTTTGAAATGATTCGATGAGTGTTTGCAACCTTTAGCTAAGCCTGGCATTTGGCATTGTTCGGCAAAGCAGTATACGGATCGCTTGGCACAGATATTTCTTCAGAATTTGGACTTCTGTCACGCGAAGCCCGAGATTGTTCGACGCCTCTGGATAGGGTAACGCTTCGGGTAAAACATCTGCTCCACTACTCAAATAGAATTTCTTATAACAAAGACAAAATCCTGGGGGCAGGAGAGCGAGAAGGACGGCAGCAATCAGAAACGAACCTTAGTGACGGTTGGAAGGAAACCGGCAGACATTTGAAGCAAGTTCACAACTATCTCCGTATCGCAAGAGATAGGCATGAAATGGAAGAAAAAGACAATTCAGAGACTTCAGAGCAAGACTGTTCTGAGGAAGTGCGGCTCACAGACTGAGACCTTTAAGGTGTCGGCAACCTCGAAATGGTGATTATAGCGAAAGGAATGAGCCGCTGAGAATGCCGCTATCTGAGGATTAAGTTAAATACGTACTGTGAGAACAGGCGGAACGTGATAAATGCGGTTCTTCTTCGGTCTTCACGCCCAGTCGGCTTTTAAGTTGAAATGATAACGCGTTGATGATTCGACTACAAGCAAAATCGGTGTGTCATCGGTTTGAGTCGCGATCGGAGCTCAAATGAAACTCTCTGCTGAAGGCGTTTGTTTGCGAAACTCGTTAAATCGATGTCGGATCGTAAAGTTCGGATGGGATGGTATTCGTGTACCTAAGATTTCTTGTAATTCCACGGCATATGACGTCAGAATTGTTATAAATGCTCTCGCGAGATGGTGGTGGAAAAGCGGAGAGAAGAAAACCATTTGGATAAAACAACCAGAAGAAGTTGATAGAAGCACGACTATCTCATCCCCCGACATCAAGGCTAGTGCTTATTTTTTACTATGCATGCAGGGTGGCAAGTAAGTTCGCGGCTTAAAATTTCGAATAATATCTCAATTTCCAGCCTTTCTTCTTCTGGGCCTACCTGGTTCAGCGGTGAAAGGCACTACTATCACACTCACGGTCGAGTGATCGACCCCTTCCCGGGCCAAACAAATATTCTATCCCTCCGGAGTCGGGTAAATTGGTACCAAACTTGTCTGGGAAGGTAAAGACACCGACTTGGTATGGCGGCTGGCATCCGCAAGTTATTGTGTAGGCCACATACGCATTCACCATTCCTCTACAATTCCGAAAGGAACACGCATGAGGTGCGCGTCCTTAGGGAACCGATAATCGCTGGTACCTCTACCTTTACCTTTCGGCTCTTTTCTTTCATCAAAAAATGCAGCTTTATCAAATCTAAAACAAACCATACCGAGAAGGTATCAGTGGCGGAGCTCAACTCGCTTGTATTGCTATTATACTAGTATATGCATTCTTTGATAAATTGTGGCTTTTTCGTATCTGAACAGCGTTGCTGTTTAACTAACATTTTTCCTTATTTATTCCATATTCAGCAGGCAGCACAACCATATTTAAGCGTGTACCAGTAAAGAAACAATTAAATCTTCCCCAAACTGATATGAATACGGTCGAAGATCTGACAGTTCATATTCATACCAAATCATGGACTATACGATCCTACGTGGCCTTCCAGAAACACTCTCCTCCAATGCTCTGCTGGGCTCTAAACGTCTCATAATATTTTTTTCAATGGTTGTAAAAATTCCAATAAAACATTATACGACTTGTTCCAGCCCCGAATGCAGTTTCGCTTTCGTTTTATCAGAAACGCTGGGATATATGTATGCTGCTTTTGGCTGTTACTTGTAGAGTCATTAACCACTTAGCGGTTCGTGAACTGTATTCTGGGCTCTTAGGACGACTAATGGGACGAAACGGGAATGTCGCCGAATGATTTGTCATCAATAACGCCGAAAGACACAGATACCAACAGAAAATGCATATATCGTCCCAAATGCCGCAGTATTAACTTAACGAAACGAGCTCAATCATGTCTCGGTCTGTCTGGCCGTATTCTCTTAATGCTTCCGATCAGACGTCCCACATATTCTCTGTTCATAAACTTAAGGTAGAATTCAATGAGTTACTCAGAAAACGCTAAGTTGATCCAGCGGTTGGATCAAAAGTCGCAAATTTTGGATGACTTTTTAGGCCATTAAAGACGACCAAAAGTCGACACGTCAAGTTAAAAATAAAAAGTTCGTCCACCCACTAACCTCGCTCGTCACAGCAGCAGGCAACAAATATAAGCGCTACTCACAGTTACGCGGATTGGTTTTATTACGAATAATTGTTGAAAGGAAGTGCACTCAACTGAAGAAGGATGGAAATGACGTGAGAACATGTAATACAAATAAAGATCAGTAACTAATGCAAGGAAGCATTTTTAGAATGATCCGAGTCCGTGAAACCTCTAACACTTCTTCATGAAAGGAAGCCACGATATTTGCATGGAAAATGATGGTTTCATTCGTAACTACGCATTCCTCGTATGGTGAGTAATACGATACTCCTAAGATTGCACCAAACACATAGCTGCTGATTTATTTATTCGCTTAATCCATATTCATTACATCTCTGATGGGTGTGCTGTGGAAGTCTACTACAACTATGCGGCCCAAAAAAAGAAAAACAAACGAACTAAGGCAGAACAGTTGACTTTGAGTGGGTAGGCGAAAAGAACAATCAAATGAATTGCACCCTCGAGGTTCTCTTCATTTCAAATCTTGGGTTGGCGAAAAGAACTATCAAATGAATTGCACCCTCGAGGTTCTCTTCATTTCAAATCTATCTCATAGCTAAAAGGGTTTTCTCGTGTATGTGTCTTATGAGCAACATTACTGATAAAACTGTCCAAAAATGATCTAAGTCAACCATAAAAGTCTTTCCTAATCCTTAACAATGTGTAGCTACCTAATTGGCAGTCAAAGCGAAGGAGGTGGAAGGATCGGGATTTTTCTTGAGAACTCGATACCTATCGGCCTGGCTGGTTAACTAGTGAAAGGAGCGCTTCTTGACACTTCCTTTCGGTGTTTTTATGCAACATTTTGAACGATCAACCCTGAATGTGAAGTGTTTTCCTATTTTGTTAGCAGAGGGCACATGTTTTCACGAAACGTCAACACGTAACTTTTCCCATTGAGATGAAAGGAGAATGTTATACTTTATGGGTGACTCATTCTATATGCCATTCTGAGGGCATACAAGCTCGTAACCGTTATCACATGCAACGCCTCCGATTAACACTTGTTGCTGTGCTAGCAGACATTGCGGCTCTTTTTCGGAACAAGTGATTCATGTGAAATTTGAAGCTCGATGTTTCGAATAGGTTTCTCGACGGTTAGGGGTGGACAGGGAAAAGAGGTCCTTGGCTTTGTTGAGAGAGTCGAGACAACATTGTACATTGCATATAGGCTCTAAGCAAAATTAGTGACAAAGATATAAGATACACAGATAAGATGATAAAGATAAGATAGGTAACGATAACATAGAGTAATCCATGCCAACCTTAAAAGTTTTTCATACTTGTAAAAGTTCAAAATAGAAACGACTGAATAGAGGAAGCCAGGATAAAGGTTTCATAACTTTTTCATAAATATAAAAGATAGTTCTCGTTTATAGTTTCGTCATTAAAATCAACTAAGTTTGTACATAAGCTGGCAAAAGAGGTTGCTGGCCTTCGTCCGCGGCCTGTAAATTAGCACTGGGCAAACATCTCACCTCATCCGTAGGTAAAAGGTAACGTCGGTTAGGTAACTACTAAAAACTCTGCTCTCCGAGTGTATGCGGAGCGCAACGGTTTTTCCACCATTACCATATTTCGTCACTGAACTTGCGAAAAATGCTCTTTCAAAGCCAGTTTTCTATTGTTTCAGATTGATTGCTGTTTGGGATATTGGCTCGATGCCTAAATTTGAAAGGTGGTTAAAATCCTTCCAGAGAAACCCAATCATCCGAATCCTCTAACGGTAGGAATTTACCATTTTCAATGTACCTAAATCGGAGGATTTTCCAACGCTACAGTGAAGTATTGTCCAGTTGTGGTGCACTTAATTCTTGAAAATTGCAAAATTCATCCTCCTTTTATCGGCAGAAGTTTCTACTTCTGAAAGTTCGAGCATTTAGGTCCTCAAGACTATGTGGTACATTATGGAATGTCTCCACTGCTCAAATTTTAATGAGCCCTTGAAAACCTTTGCAGCATATTCTAGATTGACAATGTGCAAATGACATGTGCTGTCGTTTTAGTAAGAGTCGTATATTAGTTCGCCTTTTTTCGAGGCAAACAGATAAATGAATGATAGTATTGCTCCGTTTCTTCAGATTTAGTGTTCAATGTAATTCTAGCCCAATTAAATAAACACTTTTTTGTAGTTTGGCTGCCAGTCTTTTTTCTAGACCTTTTCTCGCCTCGACTGATCTCGACTCTTTGAACAGCCTCTTCATTAAATTCAATAAACGATTAAAAACAGTTCGCCGTTATGCTTTTTCCTTTTCTTTGGTTCTAATCACCAAGAATGTGTAGTCAGTAGGACTTGGAAAAAAACCAAAATAGCAAGGACACACAACTGCCCAAAATTTCAATTACAAACTGATGTCATTATAATTTAAACCACGAGGTTTGAAAGACTTCAATTATCAGAATCACAATGACGGTCTCCCGGAGACGTGACGGTCGAAGGAAAACACAAATTAGTAGAAGAAAATGATTACGATAACCCATAATAACTAGAAAACAAATATCTAAAAAGTAAAATAATCTTAGCAGCTGAAAGTGAACAGAACATGGATAAAGCAGCAGAGTTCGTTTCAGGAATCCTCTCTCTAGACCCACTTGCAATTCCGATGTCCACCTCATAATAAGGGCTAGTTGGTCTGAGTTTTGGAAATTATCCAGTAGTAGAATGGGGGCAAAATAGCACAGAATAACTAAAGAGCAACCCTGGGGTGAAATACTTTAAATTCTCATCCATCATGATTTCATCCTATTCCCCCTTACTTATGATGATAGAATAATACGGAAGCAGCGATCGCTACTTCCAAAAAACGTTAGAAGAGTTTCTGAAGAGAATGGGAAATGATGTGGAAAGTGGGAACGAGTCGTGATGCAGTGTGAAACTAACATTGAAATTCTTTTTATAATACCAGGGCTAACGGAGACAATGAAGTATTCCGTGTCCTTTCGATTGATTTCTTTGAATCATTCAATTGAATGCAATAAACACATTCCACTATTATTGGAAACAGAGGTTGCCATCACATTGGACGCAGCATGAAATGTCAATCACCAACTCCATTCAAGGGCTTAGTGACTGCTGAAATGGCACATGAATACACGGAAAGGGGCCGTCCGTCGTTAATTAATTGGTTGATTTACGAATTTCGGCCACAATTCGACCACTTTCTTTGAGATCCGGAGAATATCCGCTAACAGTTCAAATCGAGTCTGTTTGTCGGCCTCAGAAAATGTCGTGAATAATCTGAGACATCTTTCTACTCATCGATAGAGTCAAAATGCTCGTCGACGACCACCGAAGAGATATAAGGCTTGATTAGCTCGACCGAGGATCGATCACTTGACTTGTCGGATGGAAGTAGTGCCTTTTAGCATTACACCGCACGCGATTTTTTCTAAGGAAAAAAGAAACTGCTAGATGGGAGATGTTCACAAGTCACTCGAAATACATATACGTTAATGAAAGAAGCGCTCTTGGAATGGCATCATTTCAGCCGTGTAGGAGAACGAGATATCCTTGAATTGAAAGCCTTTGAATGTAAGGATATCGAATTCACCTTTTCGGGAAAAGAAACAAATAAGAGATGATGTTCGCATGTCAGGATGATTGAACTAGAATTATGGAGAGAATGAGGTGAGTCAGAGGGTATTGTTCGTGCAGTCCGGGTGATGAGCCGTCCAACTGTTTATGCAGCTGAACTATTCTCCCGTGGTGAAAATATCATTTTGGGAAAGTTTCCGCCACTGCTTACAATGTTTTTCAGAGCTCTTTCCCTCCTTCATTCCACTCAACATCAGACGAACTTGCATAGCTTTGTTATTAGCGATATTGTGCCACTTATCAAGAGATTTTTTAATCCTACTACAGAATTCCTGGAGATTTTATGAAACTAATAAATGAGCTACCGGAAAATTTTTTCTACGCCTCAATATTTATTTTTATTGTCAGTCGGTGAAAGGCTGCACTTGATGGTCAGCAGCAATTTCTTTCTCAAAAAAATGAAGTGGGCTGAGGTCAAAGCATTCAGTGGCGACTCTTCGACACTCCAGGTGAACTTTTTTTTAGTAAAACGTCATCCGCTAATGTCTCGGCCAAACAATCTGATTGATAGCACTGCTCCCTGAAAAGAAGAGCTTAGAGCGTTCAATTTCGTTTTTCCGGAAGTGGAGAACTTTTTCACTACCTGCATCTGCTTCTTCTACCATAAATGTCTTAAATATTCCACCCTTCGTTCTTGGTAATTAGGTCCTTTATAATTTTTTTTTGTGCAGAGAAGCGAAAATCTATTGCTTCATGTCTGCATGAAACACGTCGTTTTTCAAACAACGAGGAATCTATGTATTCACTCAGTCTTTTTCAGTGAAGGAGGCTCTACATAGAGCCGACTGGTGACCGCTGGATGGCTACATTCGTAGTTGCAAGTATTTGTTTTCTCTTTGGCAGCTTCGCGATCAAGGGGTCCACTGATACTGAACGTCCCACTCCATGACTATTTGCACGACTCAATCTTTTTTGGACTTCGAGCGCCAGCGCGTATTTCTGCTACTAGAAATGGAGAAATACATTACTAATGAGAACGATCGCTATGCCTCCATTGGTGTGACGCCACACAGCAAGGAAGACCGGGGATAGAAGCTCGAGGGTGCTCCTGGGATATTGATATCGCTATTGTTGTCCTGGACGACAATTTGACTACACACACTGACGACAAATGGGCTTCGAGATTATCTTCAAAGTTCAAGTCAAGGAAAAATTGCTCGGTCTTAAATTATGAGCTCCTGTATGTAGCTCCCGGCGTGGTCGCAGTCATACGGCTACTTCACGTCTAAAGTTCTACTTAGTCCGCGCTTTGAGTTGTTTTCCTCTTAATTGACATAGCCTTATCCTTAGGACAGTATTGGGACATGACTCTTCGTGGGCCCTGGTCTATGGCTATCTGGAGATGCTTCTGCTTACCTAAGTTTAATGCCTGCCTTAAAATTTCAGTTTACTAAAGAAAACTTCAATCTTTCTCTATTATTACGTGCTTTCAAGTTTCTTTTTTCTTTTCTAATTTGATTGCAAGTGCTCATTCCGAGGTATGTCTGCTTAGTTTCTCATAATGGCCCACTTCACAACCTCGTGTTAATGTTTTGCTTGTTTTATGCTTATGGCGCGTCCCTCCACGCATATAATAAATAAATAAATAAAATACCTAAGGACGTTAAGGTATAAGAGAACCCAGGCGTTTAACATCTCGAAGGGGCGTGGTGAGGCGAACGTGGTGCAGTAGTAAAAAGCGTTAGTAAAACACGCACGGTCGGTCAAGCGATCGATCATCGCTAGGGCTGACCAAGCCTTCAATTCCTCAGAGCCTGGATAAGTTGGTGTCAGACTTGTCTATTACGATGAAAACACTGGATTGCTCGGGAGCTTGCCCCTAAAGTGACTGCCCAATACGCATTCGTTATGCCTTTTCCATTCTGAATGGACAACGAATGCTCGTCCTCAGGGGAGTGGTTAACGCCGGCTAATTTACCTTTACCTTTAATGTAACCAGGGCCCAGATCCATGAACGGGCCAGCGGTCTACTAAACCGTGTCGGCGATAAATAAGCTCGATACCGTCGGGGTCTCCTAAATCCTGCCTCATCGCGAGGTGTGATAGACCCGCGATAAAGCACAATTAAACCCTGGCGCGCGATCACGAATCTCAGCTTGTACGCCGTTCGAGGTATATCTCGAGGAAGTCCACCAATGATTAATGTGGGCCCAAGTGTCAGGTCAAATACCAAGAGAAAAGAGATGGAGCCACTATCGTACCGATCTGGCATACGTAGCAGCAGCTCGGATAAGCCCAAAACGCAGGCTCGAGAGGTTTTGCGAACACTTAGCCCTCATCAAAACACCAAACACCATTTTACCCATGACAGCTTTCATGTCTTTCTGACTATGCACGTGTATTAGGTCATTTCATAAGTCCTTGCCGTTTTTTTCAACGTCCTTATGTAAGTTTAATAGGAAAGTTCTAGCAAAGAGCTGTATACTGTTCGATAGAGAATTGTTTGTAGTTTTGAAATACGTATTTTGCTTTGGTGGATACTCGAAATATTGCTGATTTTTTTACCAGTAAAATGGAAAATGAAAATTCGCAAAAATGGCCCTTTGCGGCATAGAATTTTCTCCAGAAAAAAGTGGGACCTTTTGTAACACTTTGCATACCGTTTTAAAGAGAAAATCGTCCTCTGCAAAATGCTGTATTGCATTTTCTTATTGCTTTTGGTTTTTGTTAACTTCAAGGTCCTACATAACAGCGCTGCGGACGCATTTAACGCGCGTCGGTCGCGTTATCCGAGCTGCTCGGCATAGGACCGCCAGGAGGGCTCGTTCATCGTCACTTTCAACAAGCTGAAAACGTATGAGATTCGATATGTGCGGAAACATATAATATGCTATCTTATAGAGCAATTCTTCTTCTTTCGAACAGCATATGTTGTTTGGCAGAACTATCCCAACAAAAAGACTAATGATGCTGCGTACAAGGGGTACTCGCTACTTCTAAATTTTGCTTAGACCTCAGCGACGTGGAAAACTAAACAGATCTTCTGATAGAGCAATAAATTTTGACAGAAGACATACAAAAAGAGTTGCAACAACTTTCACACAAAGAGCTAGAGTTGAGTCCAAAAATATTTGACGACTTTTGGGTCACTCGAATTGAAGACCTTGAAGTTAACAAAAACCAAAAGCAATAAGAAAACGCAATACAGCATTTT
This sequence comes from Nippostrongylus brasiliensis, assembly GCA_030553155.1. Classification (NCBI taxonomy): domain Eukaryota; kingdom Metazoa; phylum Nematoda; class Chromadorea; order Rhabditida; family Heligmosomidae; genus Nippostrongylus; species Nippostrongylus brasiliensis. The sequence goes on along the minus strand of CP130735.1, from coordinate 33,006,309 downwards.
GTAGAGGACGATTTTCTCTTTTACACGGTACGCAGAGCATTACAAAAAGTCCCACTTTTTCTGGAGAAAATTCCATGCCGCAAAGGGCTATTTTTGCGAATTTTCATTTTCCGTTTCACTGGTAAAAAAAATGAGCAATATTTTGAATATCCTTCAAACGAAATACGTATTCTAAAACTACAAACAATTCTCTATCGAACAGTATACAGCTCTTTGTTAGAACTTTCCTATTAAATTTACATAAGGACGTTGAAAAAAACGGCAAGGACTTATGAAATGACCTAATATATGTCTGCATACATATTCACATCGTTTTCTCGTCATTGTTAATGCAGTGTCAGCGGTGACAAACAACATGGTTACTCTTTGCATGGTTTGCTCTACTCATAGACAGACTTCCCATTCACCATGAATACATGAATCTGAATGGAAAACAGATGCCCAAGTACGCCCTTAGCTCTGTCAGAAGTGTGTGTGTGTGTGTGTGTGTGTGTGTGTGTGTGTGTGTGTGTGTGTGTGTGTGTGTGTGTGTGTGTGTGTGTGTGTGTGTGTGTGTGTGTGTGTGTGTGTGTGTGTGTGTGTGTGTGTGTTTGTGTGTGTGTGTGTGTGTGTGTGTGTGTGTGTGTGTGTGTGTGTGTGTGTGTGTGTGTGTGTGTGTGTGTGTGTGTGTGTGTGTGTGTGTGTGTGTGTGTGTGTGTGTGTGTGTGTGTGTGTGTGTGTGTGTGTGTGTGTGTGTGTGTGTGTGTGTGTGTGTGTGTGTGTGTGTGTGTGTGTGTGTGTGTGTGTGTGTGTGTGTGTGTGTGTGTGTGTGTGTGTGTGTGTGTGTGTGTGTGTGTGTGTGTGTGTGTGTGTGTGTGTGTGTGTGTGTGTGTGTGTGTGTGTGTGTGTGTGTGTGTGTGTGTGTGTGTGTGTGTGTGTGTGTGTGTGTGTGTGTGTGTGTGTGTGTGTGTGTGTGTGTGTGTGTGTGTGTGTGTGTGTGTGTGTGTGTGTGTGTGTGTGTGTGTGTGTGTGTGTGTGTGTGTGTGTGTGTGTGTGTGTGTGTGTGTTTTGAGGTAGGATACATCATTACGGCTAAAGGTGTGGGCGTCGATCAGTCTCGCAAGAGCGCGCCACCACTTTTGTGTTCCATCCAGAATCGTAGAGGCGTGGTGAATGCATATTTGGAATACAATACAATGACTTGCGAGGCCAGACGCTATACCGATTCAGTGTTTTTACCTTTACAGACAAGTCTGGTACCAATTTACCCGATCCCGGAGGGATAGAAGGCTTGCCTACCCCAGGCCGGGACCGATCTCTCGGGTGTCAGTAGTGCCTATTGCCACTGTAACACGCGGACCCGAAACACAGAGGTACATCGAGTAGTTCGAAAGGAGCATTTTGAGGAGCCAATCCGTATAAATGGTGAATTCCTCAATTCTTTGAACAAATGTCTTCAGAAAGATGAGTTATGAACACTTTTTATAGCGCATGTATTTTTTAGCCACCCCGTATTTCACCACACCGTCACAACGAGAAAACCAGTTCTCCTGAATGAAACTGTTCAAACACCTTTTGAACGTTTCTCTTTCCTCCTCTTATTCATGTCTCGCGCACTTTGACTGCATCATCGAAATAGAGAGAAACTCTGTTCATGACGAATAGCTGTTAAGCTGGCTAATGTGAACTTTGCGGAAGTGCAGCCGATGAGTCGAAATCGAATTTTCACTCTCCTTTGATTTTCGGAAGAACAAAATCACGGGTGATGAACTCGCATCGAAGCTGATATTTTTTCAATTTATGCATAGCAACACTTTTGTACACGCCAATTAGGACACAAATGCATGAAGAAGGAAAGGAATTGGAAAGAGCAGGGAAGCGCGGTGCAGGGAAAAGAGTCGGAGCAGCGAAATCGAAGCTGCTAAAGGACGGGAATGATGGATTTTCCGACTTTCCAGATTCTAGCGAAGACTATACCAAAGAACCGCTAGCCACATATTGGTCATTACGATTTTTAATTTACGATTAAAAGTAGGATTTTCCACAAAGTTTTTCATGAGTATGATCATATGATGGTGAAGAGAAAATTACAGCGTCAAATCCATTATGTTATAGAACTTGATACTACACCGAAACAAGTACTGGAAAAAGGACAATTTCTGAGAAAGGACACTAACATCTCTAATATGCGGATTCATACAACTGATTAATAAATTAATCATGCAGCAAAAAACCTTATCACGACTTCTTATCTCAACTGCATTTCTTCATCATCGAATTTCTACTCCATGCAGTGTGGAGAAAAGCGAATCATACCAGATTTATGCTGAGCTTGACTTATCGTTCTACGCTGTAGATAAAGACAAAAGCTGAGTTAAGTCTTAAAATCGTGATGAGTTACGAGGCCACGCGAAAGAGAACAGGGGAACCGCTGAGTGGCAAATTTCCGCCCATTTCCTTCAGGCGTTGAGACCTTTCAAATCGCCGGAAATGATGCGCCTTGGCGGCGTTGGCGCCTATGAGCCTCATGCAGCCACAATCGAGATACCCATGCTGGACGAAAATTTTGCGATAAAGAAGGCAACATTACAGAGGAAATGAGAGGTAATAGTGAAATGGTGAAGTTCCCGCCTCTGGAGGATCGATCGCTTGGCCGTGTGGGTGTTGGTTTTGCCTGTTATAACTGCACCACAAGCCCAAATCAAATACAATACGAGCATGAGAGTACGAGGAGTACTTTTTCGGCACCCGTGCCGCTGCACTTTCAGAGCAGCTAAAAAAATTTTGACACCATTTTTCACCAAGTTCACCACCACATAAACATTCGAAAGGGTGTTTGGAGACCCTGCCTTTATAAAATCATTTTATCTCCGACCAGTTAAGCAATAGAGGCATACTATTGCAACGCTTAGTTTGCAGGGAAATCACGCAATGATTAAGACAAGTAGTCTTCAGATTCTCCTTTGCATTTGGGTTTATCTTTAGTTGAATCACTTCAAAAAATTCATCTGATCACGTAGGCAGCATTCAGTCCGAATTTAAAGAATTCTTTTTCATTCACCAAGAACTAATCTGGCTAACACACTTCGCTGCGCAGAATCAAGGATCCTCTAGTGCCTACCTCAAGAGGTCTGTATTTCCAGAGAGGTGCCTTATGACGGTGGTATAGGAAATAAAGACAACCGAAGGAAATGGAAGAACAATGCCATGAAGATGACTCATCGTCAGTTCTGAAATTTCGAAAAAAAGAAAAGAGTTATTTGCGAAGAGATGTGTTTCTGTTCCAATGCTGACAGTTTGGCCTTCTCGTTCCCCAGTTGGCGAATGAGTTGGTTCGTCTAACGATTTTAAATGTCTTCGCACGATCTAAAGAGTTATAGAACAAGATATCTGGAACATTTTCAACACCTCATGATTGAAAAATGGCCGTTTATCATTTTGAGACTCGATGGGTTCTACTAAATGGTCTGAAAAGATACTTCTACTCATTTCCTTCTCATTTGCGTCGTACATCATATCATATTGCCCTCATGCACCCGTCATCACGAGATATCGATTTCGTGTAGTTGCTATTTCACTCTTTTTTCTGATGATGCCACATTCTATGCTAATTGGAAGTGGTCAAAAATGAAAATGTAACAACCGAGAACTCTAATCAACGGGTAGTCTCGTGCCCTTCCAAAATACACCCTTTTTATCTGAACCCCGATAAAACCAGAAGTAATTCAATTAAAGTTTGTAAATAGAGAAAAATGTTGAAATCATTCACAAAGGCACGAGCAGAGTAGTCGCAATTGTTAGGTGTCCTAATAGCGCGTAGCGCATTCGGAAAATAAAAACAATACGCCCTTAGTCGCTTAGCTATTCCCCGAAGTCTCGCTAAAGTGGTTCAAATTCGCTGAAATTTTGCACAGGGGGCAATTAAGCGCGCAGATCACGGCTGTGAGTACCTACCGACCTTACCTGGTGGGACTCTCCTATAACTGCAATATTCGGCCGTCATTTGGAAAACGGACGTCTCCATTGTATTCTGGACCCCAAATAAAACCCATAGACAAACTCTCAGCGAGTTTCGACGACTGAAAAAAATCGAGTGCCGGTGTCCGTTAAGTTGAATAGTGCCCAAGGAAGCAATCATAGATAGGTACGATCTGAAATGGTCGACAGGATAAGGCAGTCATCAAGCGGGAAGCTGTTCTGATCTGTTAGGTTTCTGAAGGAAAATATACAATGCAGACAGTTGAAACATGAATACCGCGTGTGATTCTATCAAATGAACAAATGTAATGCTCACTCACTTCCTTGAGCAGCGAAATTAGCAAACAACACCTACACACTACACACACCTGGCAGGCAATATTGTAGCTTCACTAGAGAGTGAGACGAACACAGACATAAATGCAGTCATCCGCAGCTTAACAGTGTCTCAACACCGAGCAACAATGAATGCAAGCAATTGCCATGTTCGACTCTCGATGAATCTCGGCATGATGGAGAGCAATTGTAGGTTTAATGTTGAAGCTCGACGTCCGAGATTGGCACAGATATTTATTCAACAGACTGACGTTTCGGCGTGTATCGCCTTCTTCAGAGTCTGAAAAAGTCCAACTATACGTCAAGACTACTAGATCAAACGCAGGAACGAATTTGGCGAAGGTTGAAGACCCCATGAACCGCAACCCTTCCAGCACAGAGAGACTAGAACAAGTCCACGCTAGGAGACGAAGAGGCCAAGAACTTTAAAAGGCAAGATTGATGTATGGGGTGAGCTCTCGGGTTATATGGACGCATTCGCCCCTACGGTTCAGCCTAGGGCTCTTGGTTTGGATCCAGAGTCCCTCGAGCGTTTTGCGGGCAGCCGTGTGGGTCTCGCGCGCCAGTATTTTGAATGTGACCTCAAAGTCATCGCCGCTGTGGTCGTTTTGCCTGTGGCAGCCCAACGCGGTAGTGGTGCGCATTCTGTCCTTGCCATCCAGGTGTTCCTTAACTCTAACGTGAAATGGGCGGGCTGTTTCTCCAATATACTCCTCTCCACAGCTATTGCATTTTATCAGGTAAACAACTCCACATACCATGCAATCTCCTTCTTTACCAGAGGGGCAGATTAAGCAATTAGGAGTGACACAGACCCGATCGTACAGCCGATTTCGAACAAGGCGATTTTTAAGGTTGGTAGGGGGGATGTCTACCACGTTGACCAGATTTTCCAGCTCGGCTCTCCTAACACACTTTCTTATCGCCCTGCTAACACCCTCTGAAATAAAAGGAATGGCGAAAGGGATCTTATCATCTGGAGAGGAGTCGGAAATGTTTTTGGAGATACGTTTCCGTCGACAATCAGAGGTGGTATATCCATTTTTGGCAGCAATCTCCTGGGCTAAGGTCAGCGACTCCTCTCGTTCTTTCTCGCCGGTAGATACCGCCCTAGCTGTGCGAAACATGTTGCCGATGACCGCTGCCTTGGTCCACGCAGGATGTGCTGATTTGCTGTGGACCAGGATATTTTTGCTACTGGGTTTACGATACCACTTGGTTATTTTGTTTGTCCCTTTGAGCTGAATTTGAACGTTAAGGAAAGGGAGCCAGCCATCCTTTGGGGTCTCCCGCGTGAATTTGATGTGCTCGGACTGCCTTCCGATGATATCAAAACACACATCCATCTCTTCCTTTGAGGAACAGATGATGAAGCAGTCATCGATGTATCTACTGTATGAAACAGGGAGCCGATTCAGCACGGGAGCTTCAATTTTGGACATGAAAGCGATGGCCAAAGTGGGAGCTAGGCGTCAAACCCAGTAGCAAAAATATCCTGGTCCACAGCAAATCAGCACATCCTGCGTGGACCAAGGCAGCGGTCATCGGCAACATGTTTCGCACAGCTAGGGCGGTATCTACCGGCGAGAAAGAACGAGAGGAGTCGCTGACCTTAGCCCAGGAGATTGCTGCCAAAAATGGATATACCACCTCTGATTGTCGACGGAAACGTATCTCCAAAAACATTTCCGACTCCTCTCCAGATGATAAGATCCCTTTCGCCATTCCTTTTATTTCAGAGGGTGTTAGCAGGGCGATAAGAAAGTGTGTTAGGAGAGCCGAGCTGGAAAATCTGGTCAACGTGGTAGACATCCCCCCTACCAACCTTAAAAATCGCCTTGTTCGAAATCGGCTGTACGATCGGGTCTGTGTCACTCCTAATTGCTTAATCTGCCCCTCTGGTAAAGAAGGAGATTGCATGGTATGTGGAGTTGTTTACCTGATAAAATGCAATAGCTGTGGAGAGGAGTATATTGGAGAAACAGCCCGCCCATTTCACGTTAGAGTTAAGGAACACCTGGATGGCAAGGACAGAATGCGCACCACTACCGCGTTGGGCTGCCACAGGCAAAACGACCACAGCGGCGATGACTTTGAGGTCACATTCAAAATACTGGCGCGCGAGACCCACACGGCTGCCCGCAAAACGCTCGAGGGACTCTGGATCCAAACCAAGAGCCCTAGGCTGAACCGTAGGGGCGAATGCGTCCATATAACCCGAGAGCTCACCCCATACATCAATCTTGCCTTTTAAAGTTCTTGGCCTCTTCGTCTCCTAGCGTGGACTTGTTCTAGTCTCTCTGTGCTGGAAGGGTTGCGGTTCATGGGGTCTTCAACCTTCGCCAAATTCGTTCCTGCGTTTGATCTAGTAGTCTTGACGTATAGTTGGACTTTTTCAGACTCTGAAGAAGGCGATACACGCCGAAACGTCAGTCTGTTGAATAAATATCTGTGCCAATCTCGGACGTCGAGCTTCAACATTAAACCTACAATGAATGCAAGCATTGCTCTTTTAGAAATACATATTAATTAATCGGAAAGAAAATTTTTATAATAAAGGATCGCCCAAACGCTAGCGATAACTTAGAGTAGCTACAGTTTTTGAAACAAACGAAAAACTCAAAAACACCCTGTTTTTTGCTGGAGATGGAATTTATTTTCATGAACAGTTGCAAACATTCATACGAGAACGAGAAATCTCATTCGACTGAAGCGGGTTTTAAAAAACAAATGTGAAACGTCAAATTACAGACTTTCTAGTGGTTACGCACTTTTAAAAAGCACTGTATGAACTTATAGTTATTGAAACTAATCCGGTTCCGCCTTCAATGACCGAAATGTGACCGAAGAGGGAACCGGATTTTCGCAAACATGGCAAGCATGGTAAGAGTGAGTCAGCTTCCAAATGATGTCACTGAATATTCAGCGAAGGGCGGAGAATGAGGGTTGATCTCTGGGCGGTCGTCCACGAACGTGAACCCCTCTTTGCATTTCATGGACGTAAAATTTCAACGAACTGCAGCTGGAAAAACGCTCAACTCTCACAAAGCTTTTGAAGTGTTTCGACGAATCCCTTTGAATTTTAAAAAATTGCTCTGTTGAAAAACTCGTTTCGAAACGAATCCAAATCCTCCAGGAAGGAATACGTTTTGTTTTTTTATATGAAATCAATTCAAAACTTATTTATTTATTTATTTATTCAAATACAGTACGCAAGGCATACGTGAGAAACACATCGACACGGCAACGCATAAACAACGGATATTAATAGCAACAACTCAAGTACCACGGATCAACACCACAATCAGCAGAGCAGCATAAGATCTTAAAAGCTTAGCAACCGCTGCATCGCCATTCTTTTGAACCTATGAACCTCTGATGGCGGGAATGGCAGGTCACTTCCAAGAGACAGGAAGGCCGAGCCAGCTCTACAGCCATGAACGAACGTAATCTGACTCCCTTCTTGGGGACCGGAAACCAGATTTGTTCGAAGTGTCCCCTGGGTCAAGATTACTTTATTGTTCAAAAACTAGCTGCTTTACAGTTGATAATTCCAGCTAAAATCTCAAAAACGACCATTACGTCGTTCAGTTTCCGGCGTGATTTCAGCGAGTGAATGTTATAAACGCGATTTCTACTGGAGACAGAGGGAACCGTTGCACTGTCACCCTTCGAGCACCTCAGAAACGCCTTCCTTGTAAAGTTATTTCGGATTTTCTCTAGGAGAACAACAACCTTTACTTTGTGTGGACAGAAAAGGGCCGAACCACTCTCTACTGTGGAACGAATGAAGATCTTGTACACCTTCACTAACACATACTTGTCCGCAGTCATCAGTGATTTTAAAAATGCAAAAAGTCGGTCAGAGTCAAGCCAAAGCAGGCGAGTCAATGCGTGTCGGACGTGCACTGCTTCGAAGAAATCATAATGTGATACAATTGACAATACAGTTTTGATCGATAGTTTATGGTTAGTTTCAGCAAACTGTTCCCGCTAGAAGAAGGATTTCGTGAGAACAATGCGGTGAAGCAGCCATCGAAGAGAGAAAAAGAACGATGGGAACAAATCAGGAGATCATTCAATCAGATGCACAGGTTTTGTAACTAGCTGGTATCAATCTCAGGGTGAAGGGTTCGATTTAGGGATGAGGTCGATTTTGAGTTGTTTGGTATTTATCTAGTAAAATGGTACCAAACCCGTGGAGCGATAAAAGCCAATTTTAACTGTTTAGACAGGTGATGGGGAATGTTTATATCCGATCATTACATCAACGCAAAATTATTGATTGTTCAAATGCTTGTTAAAGAAAAAAATCGGTATCAGCATTTTGCTGGCTATTCTCTTTTTTCGGTCGTTCTCGCTTGTTATAGGATTTCAAAAGGCTTGAGGAGACCTTCGTCCGAGCTCACTGTCACTTCCTACAAAGAACACAAAAAGAACACAACATGCAAAAACTTCGAAAACAAAATTTCATATTCATTTCATATTAAATCTTTCATATTCTTCTAAGTTCTGTTGATTGGATATCGTGGATAAAGAATAAAGAAAAATAAAAGGATGTGAAGCGTCAGTAATACGTATCGTGTTAACGATTAAATAAAAACCTAAAAATTGAGATATAGACTAGCAATTGTGTATTACTGTGAGCATTTCAGAGCGTTCATCAATAGGAGAAAATGTAAGTGAAAACAAGAAAAGTACGTGTATTAGGCGACGTGGCCCGCCGAGCCAATGTTTACAGCAGCCGGAAAATTTGTCTCGAAGACCGATGGTCGCGCCCGAAATACAATAGCTGGGCTAAAAACAATCTCTCATGGTTTTTGTTCGCGTTTTTTGTGGATCAGAGTAGCAGATGTGTTCGAACGGCAAGGAAGATGTGACGAGCCCACACTGATGTGCCCTCGGATGCCTGTCTTGTGATGGGCTCATTTAGGCGATTAGTACACAAGAAATATATTCAAGCAAGCAAGGAAAAAGGAAAAAGATAAAAATAGAGCGAAGGAAACCATGTGGAAAGTATTGCATATCTCAATGCTCAGCGGTTTCCTGCGAAATTACCTCTAAAGTGGTAGGACAGCGGACGTTCCTTCAGCCGTTGTTGGGTAGGCTATTTCAAACTTTACTCAGATATTAGGTGTTTCTGTACCTAAAAGCGGTCTGCGAATAATTGTTCATAAATTACTGATGGACCCAATTTTTTGTCATCGGTTTTTCCCCCACGGTGGTCCGAGACGAGTGTCTGAGTAATATGTTCCATCTAATGTCACAAAACGTCGAGCCATAGCACTTCCTCTGAGAAGACCGACCTATGATCAATTACAGTGTCTTTAGCAAAGAGCAACAATTAAAATTAACCTTCTACTTTACACGAGACAACCGGAGAAAAGGCGTTCTGCAAGGTAGCGCTGGACCCTCTCAATCGCATTTTTTCGAAATACAGATTTATGTGTTGACTATATTACGGTCTGTAAGCTCTAAGGCCCTTGTTATACATTCGCTCGCGATGAGCGTCTGCGACTTGCGAGCGGTGATCGCGTGCGCCGCTAACCTTAGACGCTGAGCACGCGACGCACGCACGCACGCGCCCGAAGCATACAGAGCAATGCGCGAGGTGATCGACCCATCCCCAGCGAAAGGGTCCATCGCAGTGCAATGGGCAGCGACGAGAGCGTGGAAGGTTCGCGAGCGTGTGCATAATAGCCCGTGAGCGTCACCACGCCAGCGTCACCATGATAACTCGTACAAACGTGTCTGGCCCCACAGTGTCTGATGCTGAATGGACGAGTTACGCTGGGGGGTGAGCGAACGTATAACAAGGGCTTAACGTCTAAACTCCATTTTGACCGTTCTTAGATAGTTGCGTTTTTCTTCCGCCTTTTGATGCTGTTGGGCGGAATGTTCTCCTTTCAGTGGCCTAAAGTTTTAACTTTTTCTTTAAAGACATCTGCTTCCTCCGTTATGCTTAGTGATTGCATTGTTCAGTGCTTGTAGTCGGTAGCTCACACATGTCGTCATTGAAAAACAGAAAATAAGAAATATCGAATGATGCAGTCAAGAAATTGCAATGATTAATCCTACTTCTCACGCTTGTCACCCGGTTTTCTTTTCCGCGCTCACACGCCTTACTCCATCAGGAGGGAAAATGAATGGAAAGTAGCGCGAAAAGAAAAAGCAGTAAAGACAGAGAACAAAAGAAGGAAGGACACCAACGGAATAGTTTTGGGGGGTTCTGGCGAGCACCTCATCGATTTCGGTTGTAATTGCAACCCGCTGCCTTATTGGATCTAAACCGACGTATCATATTTCACAAAAGGGCAGTAACCGTAGATTTGCAGTACTTTCCAGAAGTTATTGAGAACCGCAAAGGATACCTATAGGATTTGAAAGATTTGGTCAATGCACTACCTGTTTGCAAATTCTTGACTAACTTTCCAAAACTATTGAGAACCGCAAAGGATACCTATAGGATTTGAAAGATTTGGTGAACGCACTACCTGTTTGCTTGACTAACACTAAAGTGTCAGTGAGGAAGAACTCATACCTCGATTGCCTAATGGAACAGATCAAACTTTCTCAAAGGCTTACGTAATTCCCCCTAAAGGGTAAAGCATACGATCCAGAACGTCTACCTTGGGTATGATTCTTTATTCAACTGGTACGAAGGGTTTCTAATATCTGGTGTACCGCACTGTTTCATGCCCTCAGAATCACACGAGAATTTTTACAGTAATGTTAAGATTCGAATCCTCACAACACATTCTCGAATTTTTAGAATCCTCAGAACACGCTTTGATGGTCTGCTGACCGTTGACGCACATTCTCGTCCTAGTTGATGCATTTCTGATCCAAAATGGCAGTCAATATTAAAGGTCTATTGAACCTGAGACGGTGAACGGATGACTGTCATTAGAAGAGAGAAATGACCGTCACAGTTGGGGATGAGAACCGTGGTCTCATTGTCAATAGCATAGTGGTTAACGCACAGCCCCAGTTAGGCGCGAGACGCGGGTTCGAATCCTGCCTAAGATGCGATTTTTGCGTTGAACCTAGCACCACCATTACAACATCATGTTCTACATAGTACACATAATAGTAACCGTAATAGGTGGTATTAAATCTAGAATTTGATGTAATTAGAATAGATTCAACATTGAAATTTTTTTCGTTCTAGTCTTCCCATCCAAAAAAAACATAAATCTATGAAAGTAATATAACACTGATTTTGAAGCAGTTTTCATTATGACCCTCTTGTTACCTCTTTCCGAATACCAACATGGTCTATGTGAAATTGATTTTCACCCAGAACCTTTCCGTGAGAGGGTATTATATTTGCCCAGTGGTAATGGCAAGTTCCCCTTTCATGAGATCTATTTCGACGCGTTGGCAATATTGTTTGTTCAGGAGACGCGCTCGGTTCGATGGTATTTGCGAGACGGCACAACGGATTATTTCTCTGCTCAAAAAGACGATACATTTCAACACGGCCATCCACCGAATGGCACCAAAGGGAAAGAGTTGTGGACGGGGATAAACGGACAGGAATGAGAACCGGTAATCCCTGCAGCACATCTGCATGATCGGAGCTCTTAGACTGTAAAGAAAGTTTCCCCAATTAGATTTTTCAAAAGTTTGTCTTTATTCCATTCGGCCTCCAATTAACCTGTACACAGGTGTAAACAACAACACTTTGCCATACGTCAGACGAATCTTGAATGCTCTTTTTGCAGATCCCTTGAAGTTCTGTTGGTAAAAATCACCTAGGCACCTTTCGAATTGCTTCATTCGTCGTGCTACATCCTTAGAAATTGGATGGAAAGAAAATGGAACAGATGGCTGTTCCCTAGGACAAGGTCCAATAAATTTTTTTCCTTCGGTCCGTTTTTTCCTCTCACAGCTCTGAGCGTTGCACAGTGTTGAGAGGCGCAACTGATACCCGCAAGATTGTAGTGATCGATCCTCGCTCAGGCTAATCATGCCTTCTATCACTTCGGAATCGGGTAAATTGGTACCAGACCTGCGTGGGAATGTAAAAACACTGACTTGGTATAGCGCCTGCCACGCAACTCTTTATGTAGCTCAAATAAGTATTAAGAGTGACTGTATGATTGCATGTGGAAGGTGAATGTGTGCGCGCGTCCTCAGGGAACTTGTGAACGCCGAAATCTTTACCCTTTTTACCTTCTACCCTTTGGCTAGTGCAAAGGTTGAGGACTATAGATATGGCCATGAATTGGTCACGACAGACTTGTAGGGGTCAAGATCGTGTGTACGACGAAGATCCTAGGTTTCGCACCGTGATATTTGCTACCTCTTTGTTGTTTAACATCGCGATTTCAGAACTTCGGTGTTGATATGTAGCTGCGGTGAGCTGCGAAACGCAAAACGGATAGTAGAGAACGTAAACATCTTTCTGTTTTCGAGTAACTGTCCTTGTTACCCATTCGCGTAGGTGCGTAGTTGCATCGAAATCGTTGACGAGAATTATTGAATCTCAAAATTACCCCTTTTTGTTGAAGCTAGTGGTTGTCTTTCCGTATGAAGAGAAGGATTCCAAGGCGCCTCAAGGGTTGGATCTGATCTTTTTGCAACGTGAGAGGCCGGAGTACGCTAAACATCAGAGAAGCTCAAGTAGAGCATGGCTAGTTCAAAGTAGAAAATAAAAACGAATGCTTCTGTGCCCGATGAGGTTACTAATGTGTATCAATCTTTATTTGGCCTAACGTTTCGACCCTTTCGTCGTCGTCAGAGGCCTAAAAAGTAGTTCGAAACTCCATAATCCTTGAAGAACACGGCCAAGCGCCGCATCCTTCTTAGCATTTCTGAAGAACGCGAAGAATCCCTCCACGAAATTGAGAAGTCAAGAGAAATCTAGCGATTTACCCGTGATCCACCATCAGAGCGTTGCCGATTTGACAACCTGCTCTCTATCAGTCGATGCAGCTGAATCACATCATTCATTCTGGAACCCACACAACGGTGTGAAAGACAAGAAGTCATTGCTTATCAAAAGACAAAGTTCGTCAGAAATGCTAGAGAGGATGCGACGCTTGGCCGCGTTGTTCAATGATCAAGGAATTTCGAACTACCTCTTAGGATTCTAATAACGACGAATGGTTGAAACGTCAGGCCAAATAAAGCTTGACGCTCCATACTAACCTCATTCGGCACGGACGCATTCAAGAAGTCTAACATCATGCCGAGTTTTCAAGAAGAGAAAACTTGGGAAAGTTATAAATAGAATAAAAGAATGCGAAAGATCTCCGGGAGTGTTCAGGGAATTGTAGACGTTTTATGATCACAAGATAGCGAAATGGAATTAAATGCACATTTTAACTGATAAAGAACTGATAATATTGACGTTTTTCATGTGCTTGAAGTTCTAGGTAGTATGACCAGGTGCTCCGATTTGTAAACTGTCTGACGCACTTTTTTAGTCGCTAGCTTAAGCTCTCAATCCCCAACCAGTCACTTCAAGCGCTTCGTGAAATTTTTGAAAAAAAGGATTTCTTGAAGACCTCTACTTACGGAGATTCTATGGGCTTCAGCTTAATCGCTGACAGCTGCTTGACTCTACTAGTAAGTAAAGTGTGGTCCAGCTGAGCGGTACCTGACGAAGCTCGCGAACGGAAGTTCGGCAACCGATAGGCCATGAGCGGCTCGTTAATTATAATGAGCAACAGTACATTGTATACATCTCTCAATAATCGTGATAGCATTGTAACGAAACCATACAAGGAAGGACACCTGCATTACGACATGCGTTTTCAGATTCGGTTCTGGAGTCATTTGTACCTTTACAGGACAAGGTGAGCTTGTTTTTTATTTTGGACTCTTTTATCGGCTCCTTTTTTCCGTGTTTTTCAATTCTATTATTCTTTTACGAACCTCATTTCTTACTAAAGAAACCCGAGGAGGTTCTAATGTTTATGTTTGCTCGTCTAAGAGAAGAGTCGAAACGAGCGTATTTCTTCTTCGATATTTTTTCGTTTTCATTGAAGTCAAACTACAGGGTGGCTGGAAAGTATGGTCCGCTATATTTTTCTTCAGAACAAGTGAAAGACTACAACAATCTTGACGATATTTTTACTATAAAGCTACAGGACAAAAATGGATCATTTACTCAAGTTATTGTTCGAAATGGTCTCCTTTTGCTCTGATGCAGGCCTCTAGTCGCTTGGTGACTGCGTCTACTGTGGGTCGCAAGTAGTCGACATCCATCTTCTGCCACTCTCTCTCCAGGGCTGCTTTCAAACTGTCCAAACTTCGATGAGAATTTAACGAGACCTTCTGCTGCAAATAGCCCCAAACCGAGAAGTCCATTGGATTTAGGTCTGGGGAGTTTGATAGCCACATATCTTTGCCCAACAATTCCGGACAGTGCTCCTCGCAGATGGCAATCGTGGATTTCGACCCATGTGCTGGCGCCCAGTCCTGCTGAAGTATAAATAGTCGTCCAGTAAAGTGCTCTTTAGCCTACGGAATTAGAATTTTTCTTCAAAATGACATTCTGGTAAACATCAGAGTTGATTTGAATGTTCTTGTCGACAGAAACAAGCGGAGTTTTGCCCTCAGATGTTATGCCTCCCAAACCATCACAGATTTTGGGGAGAGGGTCCTTGAGTAGACACGACGAATTCGAGACTTTTTTCTGCCGGCGACAAGAGTTGGAGATGGTTTTGACTGTTAGGAGCAACCTCAAAAGTAAAAAGTTTTTCATCTGTCCAAATGATGTCAGAAAGGCGGCCCGCGCGAATGAAGTCAAGAAGTTTTCGGCACTTCTCGAGCCTATTCCTTTTCACAGAATCCGCAAGGGCTTGTCCGCGATAGGTTCGATAATTGTGAAGACCGAGGCCGTTTTCCAGAATGTTTCGAACACTCCGTCGCGAGATATTCAAGTCGGAAGCAATTTTGTTGAGGCTCAACCCGTCATTCCTTTGGATCCATTTCTTGATGATCTTACGGATCCCAGAAGTATTCACGGTCCTACCTCGACCTGCTTTAGCAAGTGCACGATAGTGTCCTCGCTGCTTGTACTGTGCCACGATTCGTCGTCCAGTCCTAGCATTGATCTTGAGCCTTTTCGATATCTCCGCGGGTCATAGTCCTTCGTCCACAAGGTGCGCGATTATAGCTCGATGGGAAAAAGGGTGCATATCTTGAGACTCGCTGATCCAATCGATGTACCACTTGAGCAGGAACACATATCGAGTCGTTACTACCAACCCTATATACAATGCCTTTGCAACGGGAATCGGCTCGAAAGAACCGTTGCTGAAAATTTGCGGACCATACTTTCCAGCCACCCTGTAGTGATGAATTCAGCAAGGGTACTGTAAGTGGGGGAAATGGGTCCTATTCATGATTTCCAAACGCAAATATTAATTTTCAGCTCGGAGCCAATAAAAGTAGTGTAGGTTGATAGATACCTTGTAAATAGCAAATTAATATCTCCCAGGTTCTCTTTTTTTTTGGAGCTCTTAATTACAGGTGCAATTTAGTTTTTCTGCCCGTCGAGGCTGTTTAGTGGTACGTTTTGAATCTCTCCTGAGGAGGTTCGCCGTCGCCTGGTCTTCCATTCAGAATTGTGGAGGCATGGCGACCGCGTATTTGGCCTATACAATGACTTGCCGGGTTCATCCGCTTCACCGAGTCAGTGTCTTCACCTTCCCAACCCATCTGGTATCAATTTATCAGCCCCTGGACGAATGGTAGGCTTGGTTATTCGCGGGGATCAATAGTTTGATCGTGTCGGTGTCTGCTTCGCCTCATTCAACTGAACCAAGCGCGCACTTCCTATAGCGTACGCTTCACAAATGAAGCATTTTTGCTCCCTGAACTCTATTAGACATCTGAATGTAACTGATATCGTAGCATCTTATCATTGGTTTGTGGGAATTAATCACTAGATGAAGACAGTGAAGGTGGCACCTCGTACAACACCACCAACTGGAGCAGTGTCTTATACAAGTTGTTTTTTCGCATAATATTATTCTGATCAAAGACAAAAGAAAATATCCAAAGGAAAATATAAGAAAATATTTTTCATTTGAAAAAAATTCCTGTTTCAGACACCTGAGAGCGTAGACGTCTCCAAGGAGCAACACATGGCGCTAGTCAGTCCGGGATTGGCTCAAAAAGTGATTCCCTTGAAGGTGAAGGTGAGTATGGCTTATCAGTCCCGCGGTCGCTGTCAGCTGAAGCTACGGTGCCTTAGTTGTTGAATAATCCCATAAATACAAATGTTGCATCTCACTGCTTAGTATAATTCTTCGCTTATTTAGTCAAATGAACATTCACAATGACGCACGCAGTAGAATAGTAGGCAGCAGCACAGAGTAAACAAATTGGAAACATAATTCGCACTACACTATACCATCTCACAGAGAAGAAATGAATAAAGATATATTCAGTTCAGTTTATCACCTAAATAGAGAAAGGAGTATGAGAAAGCTACATAAATTAACATGGGACACAAATTTTCAATATGAAAAATCGAAGAAGCGTCGACGTTGGAGTTCCGCAATTTTTTGCTTGAAAGCACTCAAGCTTTTGCTGCACATGGGAAACGAAACTGAATAAAACATGAATGTATAATAGAAGCATTGAAAAGAGACCACATTGTACACAACGGAGAAAGACAGGGACCGATCAGATCAAGTCAAAACATTTGGACGAGCTGCTCATCGTGAGCAGCTGCCCTCCATTGTGCTTCGCGTAGATAAATAATCTGAGCAACAATCTCTCTCAAACAAATTGCTCCGATCATCGACATCTCCCTCGATTCATGTTCTAATCGTTTTGTTTTCTCCACAAACATTTACTCGCCCAGTTTACTCTTTTCTTTTTTGCTTTTTAGTATTCTCTTCGAGTTTCCAATGTTCTTGTAAAGTGTGCAGATTGTGACCTGAATAGCTCTTATCTTGGCAGACATGACTTTTCATGCCGCAGTTAGTTCGTTCACTATTTCGCCCGCAAGTCCGGAGTCGCTTGTTGTTTATTTATTTATTTATTTATTTATTTATTTATTTATCTATTCATTTATTTATTTATTTATTTATTTATTATGCCAAGACAAACGTAAAGACGACAACTCCAACGAGCAGTCTATGTTATCAACTTTTAGATCTCTAGCTTTAGTGTGCGAAGTGTTAAAATGTTTGTTGTTTATCAACTGGATAGACTGCGCTCTGAGCGTAGAGGTCTGGTAGTGCTAGGTTTTGTACATCAAGATTACTGTAATTGTCTGAAAGTTGGTGTGAACTACTGCGACAAAATCTCAGTTCAGATAACAACAAATCAAAAAACAAATAGAAATTTTGAAAACATATCTTTCAACAAAAAAACAAATTTTTACTAATCCAAATCTAAATCTCACTTTAGATAAGTTTGAGTCATCGCAGCTGTGTAGCTGGATGAGATCCATTCGGTGCAAGGGTCAGCGGATCAATAAAACTGGCTCTTGATCGACGATTCAGAGGATTTTAGAATATTTCTTCCGCGTATACGTCGCCAGGCGGGTTCCGAATCTGGGCGGACTGTTTGGGCAAAGGCAAAATACAGAACCGGCGCAGAAAGAAGTCAGTGGAATGGAGCTCAGGATCGAAATGTCTGAAGCAAGAGATGATACTTAGCAGAATCCAGGTTCATGTACTGCCATATGCTTCTACTATATGTATTTGTGGTGCTACTCAGCTTATCACAGGGCATTTTCATCTCCACAGCTTTTTTTCCAAAGGAGCCACTATCGCTGCCTTTAAGTTTTATATGTGTTTGAAGCATTCCTTATCCACCGATTTGCTTTTTCGAACCAAATTCACTACTTTTCTCATTCCACGGAGAAACGCGCGAGAATGATCAGACGCGGAAGTCGTATAAAACCTGATGTGATCGTTCACAACGGCAAAGGTTCATCGCCGACTAATGACGTAATTCGCCAACTGCTCATAAACCGGATAAACAAAACAAAAAGAACACGTGTTCTGTTTCGAACACATTCTTGTGGACACCGTTCGGAGCAAAAACGTCGATGATTGAGCTACTTGTTGTTATTCAAACGTTTCCCACGTCGCGTGAAAACGTGCCAGCGGTCAGACAGTTAGTAGTGGACAAAAAATCAGAAATCATTAATTTTTATTGTTCATGAAGCCGGCCGAGACGGCACGTGCGATACAGCATGGAAGCCTCCGTCAGATGTAGTGGTTGACTGGAACGATTAAATTTTCCTGGAAAATTGAAAAGGAAACACAATTGAGTTGTACCTAAAACGGTCAGTTCCTATCGCACAGGAGACAAGAACAGATGGAAAAATCTTTCGTCAGAAAATCTAAGAAAAGCTGGTCGGGTGTTCCACTGTGGTTTCCTTGACTGGAAAAAGATTCAGCTTCCATTATTACAGCTTCGGAAATTCATTTCGGTCGCTTCAATTGCGAGAATCCGAAGCGATTATAGTACTGTTACTATTAATAATAATAATACGGATTTCGTGAAAAAAATTTCCGTCAGTGCCCAAAATTTCGTGTCATTAATAATACTTTTGAGAAATTAAACAACACGGCATCGGCAGAAAAGCTGTGCCTTTTACAATATTCGCCTTTATATATTTAATTATTTAATTATATTTATTTAATATTTATACTATATATTTATTTAATATTTAATTGTGGTTTTATGTTCCATATGCGGGAAAAATTCTAATATCTCCATCGATTCATATCATAAAAGGCACATTGAGGGACATTAAGGAGGGTTAAGGGTAAAGCCATAATATCAGAAAGCAAATAAGGTCGTTAGCCGCTCTTTAGGGTGTTTGACAACGACCCCTATACACATCTTCGGTAGATAGTGTTGAAAAAGACCTTTTAATCGAGCATAGCATTTATATGTTCGCCCTTACGGCCTTTTCTTTGAGAGGAAGTCCGTTCGAACGGCTAGAGAGGGTTTGGCGCTTGGTAGAACAAATAAAAGAGCTCTTTTAGGCCAAGGAAGGCTAAGTCGATACGTCTGGTCAATGAACATATAGTACATACGTCAGAGACAGTATCGGACATGTCTTTTGATCACTTCTCGGAAAAGCCGCTTAGGAGCGTTCCAAAGCGGCTTTTTCCAATAACTCTGTTGAAACTCGATTAATTTTAAAAATATACATATATTTGGGCTCAGCAGCTCGAGCTCTATCGACTCGTATTTAAAGATCGGTACAAATGATAGAAATGTCCGGTACGATATTATCGGCCCACTAAACTTCCAGCTCAGCTCATGTCGAAGTTGGAAGAGTACAGAGCTTGGAGGACGAGCAAATAGTTTTGTAGCCTCAACAGTTTCTCGTACGTGTTCTCTCCGGCGAAGTGTCCATAAATCTTCAATCTTTGACTTATAATTTTGCTCTTCGATGAGAACTTGCCCTTTTTCAGCTACTTTTCTGAGCTTGGAGGACGAGCAAATAGTTTTGTAGCCTCAACAGTTTCTCGTACGTGTTCTCTCCGGCGAAGTGTCCATAAATCTTCAATCTTTGACTTATAATTTTGCTCTTCGATGAGAACTTGCCCTTTTTCAGCTACTTTTCTATTTCCCCTTTCTACTTTTTTAAAGCTTTCTCTTCGATTCTCCTTCAGAAAGACGGTAAAATGGGGCTAAGCTGTAAAAGGAAGTAAACTAATCGTGAATAGGAATTAGGTCGATGAGTAATGTTTTTCTCGAACTAAGCTCGACGAACTCGTCGCCGGCGGTTGTAGCACCTCCCACGCACCCAAGAAGTGTACATCGCTATATAAGGCCATTCGATACGCCAAATAGGCGCACATCACCGTCATGATTGTTGCACCGGTTCTCGTTCTGCTGGTGATTTCTTACACAGTTCACGCACAAGGTCGGTTTGTTTCGCTGAAACCTCCTCCTAACGGACAAAGGCTAAAAAACTAGATGAAATAGTTAAAATGAGACCAACAAAATATTGTCCTGCTAAATATCCTCTCTTCATCCGAGGTCGATATTCTTTTTCAAATGATCAATGACACCCAGAAGTTCTCCTTTCCTTTCCGTGAACTCCTGCTGCAGCACCACAGAGTTAAAGACAAAAATTTGAATTTTTGAGGTGAATTTTTTTTCGCAAACTTTTCCATCAATTGACATGCCCTGTTTTCAATTTAAAATGATTCGTTGTTATTATAAGCGCAAGATAAGACACTCTAATTATTTTCGAACTATATATTGAAGTTTCTGAACGTTTTCGAATTTCATCCAGATTTCAATCTTCGAGTCCAAGAGCCGAAGAGCACTGGCTACTCGAATAAGATGCTCAGAATAGCTTAAACTTTCTTACGAAACGGCCCGACCAGTTTGAGTATGATATTTTCTATTGATTATAAACATGGACTGAGGGATATCTAATTGGCAGAACAATATTGGTGCAGATAAAAAAATTCTTTAGGAGCGTACAGGAATCATGCGAATATGCCCTCCTCCACCTCGACATCAAACTAAAACTTTCCTTCATTTTTCGAGTTATTTGGCCCTCCTACCCAGTTTAAACTTCCCATGCTCAGAGCCATCTTTGTCAAGTTTCCTCAAAACTATAAATGGCAAGTACTCCAGGAATTAGACGATAGGGTAAGAAGTTGATTAAAGGACGGATAGCAGGCGTCAGTGCTAAGCCTTTAAGCCCTGAACCTGGATGTCAAAAATTGGTATTTAATTAACCTTTAAAGTTCAGGTAGTCTTCCAAGATCGCTCGTGTTCTGTTCGAAATAACTGGAACAAAATGAATAGCCACAACACTTTGATAGTGGTGCGCCTTCTTTACCAGCCGTCTGAAATGCTAAACCTGTTCCGTATGCAGTTCAAAATTTTTGAACGTAAAAATGAAAGTGGGCCTTCTCACGTAAGAATTGTAAAAATTAAATTAACACTTCTCATTCTAGTTACAGATGGCCATACTTTTAACAGATAACAAGTTAGTATTTCCAGCAACGTTGTAAAGTGAAGCGTCTTCTGTCCTGCAGTAGTTTCATTTTCTTCCCAAATTTGCAGTTTACTATTAAAATTAAATCCAACCATCCTGTATCTGTTGTGAAGTGCTTATGGATCCTCAGTGACTGCTTATAGCTGGAATATTCTGAAGATTTTAGCTGAAGTATATCAACTTCTTATAGGGCCACCGGGCTTTGGTGGTGGAGGCGGAGATGATCAACAAGGTGGTGGTGGTCGTTGGAGAGGTGGATCGAGTGGAGGCGGAGGACGAGGCGGACAGGTGAGAGTGTTTCAAATCTTTCATTTCTCACATCATCCACATTTATCACTTCAATATAGTCCCTCGTGTCACCGCATTGTTCCATTCAAAATGGTAGAGGCAAAATGAATGCGTATTTGGCCTATACAACATTGGCCGCTACACCAAGACAGTATCTTTACCTTACAAGATAAATCTGGTACCAACTCGTATGGGTCGAAGGCTTGGTCAGATCAGCTGGGGATCAGCCGCTCGATCGTGCTGTTTTCAATACTTCAATAAAAAGCTGGGATGCGTCGGTGTTCATCACTAACCCTAGCAAATGGATTTCGGCAAACCCACTCCCTAACCTTCTCCATCCAATGGTCGGTGATGATGAATGGCATTATATGAATGATTGTACCTACGAACTGGGCGTGACTTGGATGAAGTCTACGCTGTGTCCGCTATAGAATTCATCGCAGAAAGTCGTTTTAACGAGTTTCTGCCAAAAAACGATCTTCGTGGTCTCCACCAAAACACACTGGCGTACGGAGACAATCACGCTATCAGACGACGTAACAGCTTGTTTTCAGGGTCAATCAGGCGGCGGCGGAGGTTCAGGCAGCTGGGGAGGTCAAGGTGAATAATTAGTATCGCTCATGTTGCAGCATTTCTATTATGCTAATTTTACTATTCGTTAAACTTCAGGTGGATCGAGCGGCGGCTGGGGAGATCAAGGAGGCCAAGGAGGACGGGGAGGATGGGGAGGCGACCGAGGCGGTCAGAGCGGAGGTACGGCACCCATTTTTTGGTAGCAGCAAAAGTAGACTGTTAAAATATTATGGAAACATCAAAATGTACGGTTTCAGGTGGTCAAGGAGGATGGGGTGGCGATCGAGGAGGTCAGAGCGGCGGCCAAGGAGGCTGGGGAGGTGACCGAGGAGGCCAAAGTGGCGGTCAAGGAGGATGGGGAGGTGATCGGGGAGGCCAGAGCGGCGGCCAAGGAGGATGGGGTGGTGACCGAGGAGGCCAAAGTGGCGGCCAAGGAGGATGGGGCGGCAGCCAAGGAGGTGAGATATTTTAGTAGATATTACATGACTGTCTTTAGCAGCTAAAATTTCTGATGGCAGTATATCAAGCATTTTAGCTGTTCTGCTAAATATGCAGTTGAAGAGCTGAGAGTAATTTCTGTTCCCAACTGTATGATGCTGTATGTGAATTCCCCTTTCTTTCGCTGCTAGGCCTAAAAATTCAATGCCTACTGGGTTTTAGCTCAATCTCCATACGAGTAATGCGAAAATCAAATGCCAAATCAGCTATAGTCCTGCTATATTGCAGCCTTTTGAGATCAAGTACTTTTAGTAGTTCATTGTAACTGGAGAGAGAAGCGCATCTCTTCCCACGAATGAAACGATAAGACGCTAGCCTAAAGTCAATAATATTTTTATTTGAATAATATTCGCCATTTTTCAAAAGAATATTTGACAAATTTTAGAGAGATAATTCCTAAAATCCTTCACTCACCTCTTCTCGGATAGCGAAATTTATGCAAATGAGTGCAAAATCTTTTTTACTTGTGCGAAAATGGACGGATGTTTTTGAATCATTTTCCCAGCCAAAATATGCTTTTAAAGAATCTTGCACCTTTTTCGAACGTCCATTAGATGAAGCCCACAGACGTGCCCTCATAACGCTGTCATGCTTAAAACTGTTGTATCCATCTAAGGCCATTTCAATGAACAATGAACATATTTCAGGAGATCGAGGACAAGGCGGCTGGGGAGGTGATCGAGGACAAGGAGGACAAGGAGGACAATCAGGCGGCGGTTGGGGAGGCAATCGACAACCACAAGGAGGCTGGGGTGAGTAGCATTTCTTGGCATTAGACCACTGTTCAGGACGAACAATTCTTTATCCTCATTTTCAGGAGGACCTGGCGGTTTTGGAGGTCCCGGAGGCGGCTGGGGTGGTAGACCAGGATGGGGAGGCGGAGGATGGGGAGGTTGGGGAGGTAAGTCGACTTCGTTTCTTTTGATTTGCGATGTCACCTAAGTTGCTCAATTTTGCAGGTCGGCCGTGGTGGAGTCGAGGAGGATTTGGAGGTGAGCCAGTCTTTGTGGATCTTTTAAGCAGACGTAAAGACCGCATTATTGAACTCAATTCAAAAACAGAATAGACGTTGAGCATCATATGCATTATCTACCTAGCAGTAATTTAACACTGCCAAATTTCAGGCTGGTAACTCAACGAAGAGCTTCTCTGAATATAGACGATTTATCATATTGATAATGAACATCATTCATATAGTAGTACACCTTACACTCGTAACCAAACTATCATCACAGATCGAACAGGCCATCAACCAGCACGTAACGGTGACTGGTCCTTTACTGCATCCAAGTAGCAGCAAAGTACAAACTGCCTCACCTCAGTATTAGAAAAGTGAAAAATCGTTATTCATCAAATGGATTCGTACTTCCCTTGAATGGGTTTTTCGAGTTGTCGTAGCGTTGAATCGTCGATGATTTCCCGCCAGCAGATCTTCGGGACGCTGAGTCGGACGACTTTGTGCTGAGGGAGCACGCCTCTGCGAACGGGTTCAGCTCGTCTTCATCTTCGAACGGATTCATCGCACTTCTCGAATCATTCGGTGACGATGCATTCAGGCTCTAAAACATTGGAGCTGATAAGCAGTTAACGAAAGAGAACACAGCAGATCTGATTGTGAGACATGAATTAACACTCTCGAGAGTGTTCAAAACAGCTTCACTCGTAAGCACATGACGGGGCTTTTAATTTGTCGACCCTATGCTATAGAAGGAAAAATCGACCTTCTCATGATGTTCAGAATACTCACTGGCAATGTCTCTGCCAAAAACACCCAGCTTCTTTTGATCTTCACTGACAAGAGCCAAAAAGAGGACTGATCAGACTCAATGTTTATGTGGCGAAATCACGAGTTAGAACCATAGTTTCTACCTCCATGAGAACTTCAAATTCCAATCGTGGTTTGGAACCAAATCAAGAGGTTCTAGGCCTTTCCCTGCGTGGTTTCCATGACATACTTTCTCCTTAACTACGAATGCTACAGCATGTACTTAGATAATGAACCTTACGCATTTTTTATATAGTTTCAGTCAATACAAGGATGATGAGATCAGTGTGAAACCACGTGCCAAACCAGGCTGGCATTATTTGTTTAATTACATACTACGTTATTCAATAACGTCTCAAAAAACCTATAATATCAATGGCATGGGAATCAAATAAGAAAACCACTAGAGACGAACAGTTTAGAAAATGTCGTCTTCCCTATCGGGGCTGTTAACGTTGTGATCGGTTTTCATCGCCTCAGGGCAGCGATGTCATTCATAAAAAGCGAAGGATCAAATGTGCTCATTCGGCAACGGCATCTTAGTCAATGCTACAATGGAGAGTTCGGCTACATCATATTCCTTTCGCAGAAAAGCTTCGACGCAATAGTACATTGTAGCAATGAGAAAACATGTAACATAGGGACCCCCTTGATTTGATGTTTCTGCAGGTTGTTTGGCGCTAGTCGGTCTCAATCTTGCTCTTTGAAATTCGGTACGGAAAAAAAGCAAGAAAAAATTGAGATTTGAGCTTTCTATTTGAAATGGCAGTTCAGAGAGCGACTTTCGTTTCGCGTTCTTCAAACTAACTAGACGTGGAGATTCCAAGATGACAACATGCCCACAGTGATGTCTTTTTTTTGAGATTTCTCAGAAATAATTAACATGCTATTACGTTCACCTTCCGCTGTGACGTCTTCCTCGGTGGATCAAACGCGCCTTTTCTCAAATATTTCGATATCACGTCTAAACCGTTCACCGCTCCATTCAGCTAAAACGGGACACCGATTTGTTAACAGATTAATTGTCCGAAAACCGTAAAAGGTGTTACCTCCTTGTGGAATTTCTGATATGCTGCCCTATCGTTCAGGTTCTCTTTTACGACCTCTCTGAAAATCATATTAAGAATATAACGAAACACCAATTTGACAGTATTGGACTCACCTGGACACAGGACCAACACAAGCAGGACAAACATCGGGCTTCTCGCTATAAGACTCAAAGCAGTGCACGTGGTAGCTGTGCCGACAGAGGAAATGCACAGCGGGCAGCTGGAGCGCAGTGTCACACGCGCTGCACTTGTTCACTTGAAGGACTTGCACACTGAAAAAAATAAGACAAATAAAATGATACCAGCAAACTCTCTCTCCTCATTGAGGTTCCTCTTCTAAAACTTCTGTTGATTTCTTCAAAAATGTAAAGAAAAATTCGAATTGATAGACTAGATCTGTACGACGAAATCTGCGTTTCTACACGCCTGTTGCGAGAAGTTATGACATTTCAAACAGTGTATACATCTTTTTGGGACACCCTGTAGTTTCTACCTAGATGAGAATGCGAGATTCCAATGGTGGTTTGGACGCAAATCAAGAGGTTTTAGGCCTTTCCCTGCGTGGTTCCCAGAACTTGTTCGTTAACTACGAATGCTACAGTGCTTAGATGATGAGCCTTATTTTTTATATACTTAGAGTCAACATAAGGATAATGAGATGAGTGTGACACCATGTGCCAAACCAACTTACTAACACCTCTTTATCGACATAAGGCCTGACCTTATATGTTTGGTTATATACTACGTTATTCAATAACGTCTCAAGAAACCTATAATACCAACGGCGTGGAAGTCAAAAGAGAACACCACTAGAGACGTCTCAATCCTGGTTGTAAATTTCCGTCAGTCAATGATAGTGACGAACTTCTTTACATACAGGAACCTTCGACAGATTACTGACATACTAATGAATTATTAAATGTCGCCGAGATTGTCTGCCAAAGGGATTGACCAATTAACGATACAGTGGAAGAAAAGAGAACAGTGTTCGAAAATTGTCATCATTATTTCGTGTTTCTTTTCAATTGTTATAAGGCGTTTTTATAGCTGTTGGCTGCGTGCTGAAATAGCTTGTTGTTTTTTTTAACGGCGATAGAGTTGCTAGTTAAATTTGGTCTGGAGATTGCTTTCCTTATGTATTCCTACGTAGGTCAATTCTCGTGTCTTAAACCCAAATAAGTAAATAACAAATAAATAAATAAATGATGAATAAATAAATAAATAAATAAGCAACAAAAATAAGTAGACAATAAAAAATAAATAAATAAATAAGCAAATAAATAAATAAGCAAAAAATTAATAAACAATTAAATAAATAAGCAATAAATAAATGAATAAATAAATACATGAGCGTATTTCTTGAAATTACATCCTTCGTCGACGTGGCTCCGCAACAACTCTCCCACCACTCATTGCTTAACATACTGAACTTACATCAGAGGAGCGTTCAATCTTTTCCACAAAATTTTCGCGCTCAAGATCTATCTGAAGCATGCTCTACTTCATTCCTTGCGTTTGTTATGTTATCCTTTCCAAATGCTTGATAGTTACAAGGAAACCTTTCTCACACTTTGCAGGAATACAAGAAAAGGCGAAAACCGTGAAACCTACTTGAATTTGAGCGACTCAATTTGTTTGTCGATTTCTTCCACTCTTCGCTCGCCGTCAACGATTGCTTTTCGGTCAGAATCAATCTAAAATGTATAGTGTCTTGACGACGTTCGGTATAAAACGCAAGTAGTTCCACAGAGCGCAACGAGTACCTGCTTCTTCTTTGCATCAAGCCATCTGACAACATAGCTCTTTATCGCGGCAACTTTCAGCTGACTGCTTCGAGATAGGATTTCCAACACCACCAGCGGTTGTAAATTTCCGTCAGCCTCAATCCTGAGAATATCCTAATCAAATGGGACTGGTTGAAAAAGAGTTGAAGATCTGCTACAGAACCCATTGAGTAACTAGCTCAGCCGTTTTGTCGAAGTGTACTTCAGGACAACGATAGGAGAAATGCAGTATATGGTGCGATGTCAAAGCTAAGCGAGGATTAGGTGAAAGAGAGAGGATCGAATAGCAGTTAAATGTAGCAGACTTGGGGTAACTCCTAAAAATTGGGTGAATTTTCGAAGATCATCATTTGTGAAAACTCACGACAATCACGACTTACTACATCAACTGCCTGTCGAAGGAGTCAAATAAAACTCATCGCTTGGAAGTACTGCGCACTGCCTTCGTCAAAATCACTTTTTGCTACGACATCGAACATGCAGTTTTTTTGCGGTGAACGTTTACCATGAATGAAAAATTTCAAAGACTAACGCACCCTTCCAGCATTGAAACAACCAAGCCTTCGTCAACAGCAGACTCCATTTTTGAGACATGAACAAGCGTATCTAGCCACATATCCTTGTTCCTGAAATTGACATGTTGCACAAACAACCAGAAGCTCCAATCGAGTTCAATGATAAAAGTATCAGTTTCGAGTGAAATGGTGAAAATGAATGTCCGTTAGCAGAGAATCATTTTGAAAAACTCTGTTTTGATTGGATCCAAGAGCGACTTTCTCCCATATCTTCAGTTTTTTTTAATATTGAAATATTCCCCGTCGGAAAACCCTTGTATTCAGCTTACCTGTTTGACGTGCGCTTGAGCCGTCCTACGTGATGAGCCGTAGTTGCAACAAACTCTCGAGCGTTTTTAATTCATAAAGCAGCGTAAATGAGTCCCTCATTTACTATATCATTTGCGATACTTAACTAGCATTTGTACGAAATTACAAGTAAGAACCACATTCATGGTGGAACAAAAACCTCATAGCCCGCAAATAGAGTCAATAACACCTGTCCCAAAGCTGGACTACCATTATCTATGCTGCGAAAGACAGGGTGCCAGGTTTCTGCACTGTGATGAAGACTTTTGTGCCCTGCCATACCGCCGTTGCGATTGACGCTGCGTCGATCGCTGCGATTAGGCGTCGTACATATTGTATTGTGTGTGCCACAGCTGTCTGCGGATACCGTAGGCCTTAATTAGAAAATTATGTTGTGTTGATGTGTTCGCGTGTTCGTGTTCAAATGTGGATGTGTTCGTGTAGGAAATAAGAGGTCAAATTTGGAAATTATTCTAGCGGTACATGAAATTGTCACAGTTGTGAGGAACAATTCAGTTGGCGCCCTGATATCTCTTTTCTTCGGTAAAGATTGTTTGTGTTTCTGTAAGTGAAGTAAGTCCATGTGTTTCGGAATCCCCGATCCCTGCAACCTTGGACTTAACGAGTCACTTGAAATTGAAGCTCGATTCAAGGACTACAAGGTACAGTGCTGTTTTTTTGTGAGATCCAAGAATTATGATGTGAAAATGCACGATTTTCAAATGGGTACTATGTCGTGGCTAGAAGTAACGCAGCCTAGGGATCTCTGTTATCGTCAGATAACACATGTACTTACTTCAAATCGTGAATCGTGCATTTTCACAACAAAATTCTTGGATCTCACAAAAAAATAAGACCATACCTTGCAGTCCTTGAATCGAGCCTCAATTTCAGGTGACTCGTTAAGTCCAAGGTTGCAGGGATCGGGGATGCTGAAACACATGGACTTACTTCACTTACAGAAACACTAACAATCTTTACCGAAGAAAAGAGATATCAGGGCGCCAACTGAATTGTTCCTCACAACTGTGATAATTTCATGTACCGCTAGGATAATTTCCAAAATTTGACCTCTTATTTTCTACGCGAACACATCCACATTTAAACACGAACACACGAACACATCCACACAACACAATTCTCTAATTAAGTCCTACGGTATCCGCAGGCAGCTGTGGCACACACAATACAATATGTACGACGCCTAATCGCAGCGATCGACGCAGCGTCAATCGCAACGGCGGTATGGCAGGGCACTTTCGCTGCAGGCAGCCCGCCAAAGTGAAGGTGAATTCATAGTCGGCAGCAAAACATGGGCAGACAGGACAGCAGGTGACACATGTAGGGTTTTTGGCATAGTTTTCAACCCAAACGCAATACTTCAAATGTTTTTGAGGAGTCCAATGGGTAAACAGAGATTTCCGATTGTCTCACAGAGAAACATGAAGTTCAGATATAAAGAAATGGGGCCCGACTTGCCCTGCTGTAGCGCTACTTTGCTGTCGAAGATAAATAAGTTTCGCACGCAGTTCGTCGAACTAAAAGGTATCGCTGGAAAGCGGTTCGAATGAAGAGAACTAAAAACTAAAGAAGTGGTTAAGTGGTCGGCGTTGATTAGTCCTCTGAGGACGTGCCGCGCATTCTCAGTCTTATATTCAAAATTATAGTCATAGTGAGTGTATATTTGGCCTCTACAATGACTTGCGAGGGTCACACGCAGTTCACGTCAATATCTCCACCTTCCAGGACAAGACTGCTACCGACTAACACAACTCCCGTTGGGTGGAAGGCTTAGCCAGCCCGGGCGAAGATCGATCGCTTGACTGTCCTGGTCAAAACAGCGTCTATTACCACGACATCAAGCGCTTCCAACAGAGTCGTAGGCGGCAAAGCACCCACCTCTCACTTTTGCACAATTCAATTGCTTCACGAAGCTTGTTGTCTTCTAAATAGTATCTCAGCAGCTCCTCCTTCCTGAAAAAGGATTGTTGATAGGAGGTCGCTCGAAAGACTGCCGATTACTTACCGGCCCAACTTTAGTAGAATATGTTGCATGACAGGGGTACAGTGGAACAGACGAGCCAGATGAAGAGCTCGAGTCATGTTGTCGTTCTCGATGAAGGGAATCAACTGTTTCGCACAATCAGCGTCACTCTAGAAATGAAGATTTGCAGAGGTTCTTTCAAGAGTCCCTGTTCAACTTACGGACTTTTGAATTCTGCCCACTTTTCGTTAATATCCATCTACTGCCCTACACTTCCTCTAGTCTACAATCTCCACTTCGCCTCCCATGAACTCCCTTCTTACCTACAACAAAAACTAGATATGAAAGTGACTAGGGAAGACGAGAAGCAGACTATAAGAAGGAGGAAGTAGAGCTTAGTTTCACTTCTGGAAAGGAGAACATACCATTTTCTTTTCTGCATAATCTCTGAGCCGTAGTTCAAGCATCGCGTCCAGCAGTACAGATCGAGAGGGTCCTGCTACCTGGAGTGAAAGGTATAGAATTTATGAAAACAAAAGATGACTGAAGAAGGATCTTCCAAATCAGAAACGATCCATATGTTACAAAATATCTCTTCTCTACAGGTGGCAGGTCGATGTTTAAAGAGCTCGTTCCGGTACAAAACTGAATCAAGACTTCTTGAACCCACGCAAAGCAATCACCTGTTTCAAAGCGAACTCTATGAAGCTGGAAGCCTTCGTGAAATCACTGACGAACACCTTGAGGAGCTGCGCTGGATCAACGTCATCTACAAATTGTGACAAAAAATTAACAACAGCAAAATACGAAGAAGTTAAAAAGTGTGGTCAGAGCGACGTAGCATACCGGAGGTAGATGAAAGTGGCGCGATAGACAAACCTAAGTTCTGCGAAGGCCAGGAAAATAGGGAGAGAGAATCTTGATTAAATGAGAAAACTATTTACCAAAGACAGAATAGAAAAAAGCAGAGAATTTAAATAAAAGTGGGAAAAAGAGAGCACTGAATAACAATTTTAAATGAAATAAAAAATAGAACAGGTGCAGGCCCTAGTATCGTGGTCGTGAGATGAGACGCTGTATCCTCAAATAACCCCTCCCCAGACAAAATTTGGGCGAAATAGGTGATCTCGATCTCTTCAGCACCACTGATCAGGCCGACAATGATTACGTTGGCACTCTTGGACCCTCTTCCGCAAAACTGTTAACTATCGAATGAGCAACAGTAATCTACAGCACCGGACATGCCACAACGATAAAACGGCGCCAGCGGCGCTTTCTTGCGCAAAAACCGCTATTTTCCCCAATTTTATTCAAAATTGCTTTATTCGTGGAAAATAAGTATGTATTCGAACTCAACAGCGCAAGCTCTATCTTTTCACACACAAATTTTCCATAATCTTGGAACTTGTTAACAAGCGCTTTTTTTGATCACTCGATTTCCGGACCCTCGCCCGCTCGACTCCTTGTCTAGTAACTCATTGCTCGTTGAATCTCCGCCTTCAGCGGGCTACCACGCGGGCACAACGTTAGGCATTGGGCGTGTAAACAAGAGGAAAGCATGAAAAACCATCATGTTTTTACCACAATTTAACACTTTGTCGATAGCCTACAATATAGACATGACTCTTGATATCAGAGCTCCGCAAAATGCCTTCGTGATTATTGATTACCTTCGCTTGTTTGTCTCCGTCACTTTATTAACGAATTTCCATAGTTGTTTTGGTCGCGCAGGCGAATATAAGCCGCTTCACTCATCAAATCGCTGCAGATTTCCTACTAACGAATAAAGTTTCCTTCCAACGTCAATCGTCTCTGTCGCTCAAAGCGTCCTCAACAGGGCGTAAATGAATTGAGTTAGACTCTTCCCGGGTCACCACGCGTGAACCCCGAAAACGGCACCTTCGGCGCAAGAAAGCGCCGCTGCCGCCGCTTTATCGTTGCAACGCGCCCGGTACTGTAGAATTTCTAATTGAAACAGGTTGTTCGGGGAGGTCTTTTTTGCGATTTGAGACCACCCCTGCACTCAGCAGAAGTAAAGACTACACCGGTTAAATTCCTGTTAACTACAGTAAAGGACTCACTACCAGACACATCAGTCTCGCACGTGTTTTCCCCATCCTTATGTTGCCCTGCTTATCGCTTCAGGAGTATGATTTGCTGCCATGTCGTGTCTCATCCCCCCTTTCTCAGAAGAAAAAAATCCATTCCAACGTAATCACCGAGTTGGACCTTTTTTTTTCGCTTGTGCTGCTGGATTGAATAAATAGGAAATACTCTACGAGAACGTGAAGGTCTGATAGAGGATCTTTGCCGCCTGCTCAATGACCTCACTTATTAGAGCGTTCTAATTACTATGACTCAGAAATATGTACGTACCTCCAGATGAACTCTCGATAATGCTCTGCAGCAGTCCTATAGTTTCGTCGGGACAGGCTTCAAATAGAACTCGGCCATATTTCTCGACAAATCCGCATGCCTGTAAAGGACAACGTCAACACTCAGACGATCAGGGAAAACGACAAAACATTGACACCGACTTCGACAGGAGGACGTTTAGCGATGTACTTGATGGCAGTGGCGTGTCGTCCAAGGTCTTCAACCATCATTGACAACGCTCGGTCGTGCATGTTTAGTTTAACAGCAAAAAGGCTGGCATCCGCAGATAGTTTCAGCGAGCGCAGCACCTGGAACAACGCTTCTGAAATAGAGCCACTATATTAAAATACGTTTTAGAAAAAATGGGACTCTTCCCTACATTCAGTCGTGTAACTGAGGATCAAATGTAGGTGAAAGGAAGCCGAGGAAGCACAAGATGCAGCGGGTAGAAGTTACCTGGTGAGCGAGTTGGTTTCATTATCAATATTAATGGAAGGTGGTCACTCGACACGAACGATAGGTAAAGGTAAAAGTAAAGTAGTCGGTGGCTTCCAACAGATGCACCACGTACTCGTCCTCCGATCGGAATCATAGAGGCATGGTGAAGGCGTATTTTATCAGGGTGTTCCATAAAGAACTGGTCTATCATACCATTACCACCCGAATAGTTCCAAATCTCGGGTATTCGTCAACAGCTCACGCTTCATTTCTAGCACATGTTCAATGAACAAGTCTACTGTAATTGTCTGTCCATCCGGTAGAATCGAACAGTGCACGACTCCACGACTACTAGGGTCTCCTTCAGATGGGGCCATGTTTAACCCTTTGACGACAGCGTGTCCCGCCGGCGGGACACACCTTGTGGTCCGCGGTGGACCGTGTGTCCCGCCGGTGTGACACACCTTTTGGGCTACGCTTCCTCGCTCTTGGGAGACATTGTGGATAGGAGTGTCCATTTAGGAAAAGTTACTACCCATTCAATATTTTCCGTTTTATCAATGCTTCAAGATATTCATCAAGTGAACGACCCTTCAACAAGCTCAAAAAAGGGTCTGAAATTCGTCCACTTCTAATGATTACTTCAGGAAGTTTCAAAATCAACAATATACACAGAAAAGTTGCTCTTATGATCATTTTGAACACAATTAATGCCGCTGAGGCACTCTCATCACTGCATGTGCGCGGTCCCCCGCGCCAGACACGAAGGGAGCGCGCGATCGTCAATGGGTTAACAAAATTTTTTTAAAAATTTTAAAATTAAAAAAGAGAAATTTCAAAATGTTCAACGAAAACAAGTATTTGCTCACATCAAATACTGCGGCCATGTCGGTTCTACCGTCCGTAGACAACTTCTCCAAAAATTTCATCATTTTTTCGCGTTCTTCAAGTTGAGCGTAGCAATGTAGTAGTATGCTGGTATGATGTAGATTATATTTCTGAGTTTCGTGCAGAGCTTCCATATAAACGCACAGCTGCCTGAGCCGCGAACCTTCCAGGTACTATAAATGAAGGAATAATAACCCTTTAGCACATAGCCTACACCATATACTAACCCGCTTTATCACGTAGGACGGCTCAAGCATTCCTATCGTTTCCTTGTACTCGTGGATAGCACCATCAAAGTCGGATTTCCTGTAATTTCCCTGAGTTAGAAACCACTCTAGAATCGCCTAACGAGTCAACTTACCCGTAAAGATAGTCGCCGTATTTTGCATGGATAGACTTCAAGTGTTCAGCACCATCTTTGTTGTTCTTTGCCAGACTGGAATCTCGAACCAATTCCACGCACAGCATTCAAGAGAAGCACTTACATGACCGCTACGTCGAACAGGTTCTTCTTGAAAAGAATGTCGAGCTTAGCATTGAGATTCTTCTCGGTTAGTTTCGATAATGTGCCGTCCTTGCCCAAAATCATCAAAGATTGATCAAGAGTGAACAACCTGGAAAGTAAGAAACATTACTCGCAGACCGCAACCCTAACGACGGGCAAGCAGAGATTCATCAATATGCAGCGGAGTTTATTCAGGGTTTACTCGAAGTTCACTTAGTGTACATACGCTGAAACTACGTTTATGCCTCAGAACTCTCGTTCATGGTGAGTAGGGAAGATCCCGCTATTAGTGGACCACTACTTCCATCAGCCATCTCATCAAACAAAATGCACCCGTTGCCATCGTAAACCATTTGCGTCAAACCTAATACGGCTTGTTCCCTGTAACATTTTCACTGCTGATAGTCCACACGGCTTTTGCAAAGCCTTCTTCTCGACCACATTTCTTTGCTCTTAGCTCAGCGGACCGTATTCCTAACCTAATATCAGATTCCTCCAAGGCGCGAGTTATAGAAAATGCCAGTTGAAATTTCGACCAGTCGATGTTTTCCTGCCAAATTTTTCCTTCATTGAACTATCCGTTCTCCTCAATCCCCGACCACCTAAAGCTTCGAAAAGCGTAACGAGATCCATTTGTGACGGTTGCAAAGTTTAACATGAATAATTTCGACACTGCGAGGCGGTGAACACTCATGAAATACTCCAAACTGGCTAAAACGTGCACGTCCTTGACTGGTTAAAGTTCAAAAAGAAAACTTTGAGCTGATTACCTGGAGCCGTAACATTAGGTTTTCTACCCTGCCGACTTTTCACTTTGTGCTTTTTACTTCTTATTCTTCAATTTTCCCGTCGTAAATGTTGATTCATCATCATCTCCTTAGCGTTTAGTCCCGCACCGTCGCGGGGTCCGCTGTCCTTGTCAATAGTCGCCACTTGCATCTATCCTGGGCGTCTTGGAGCGTTGCCCCAACTTCCTTGAGATCGTTCTTAATTACGTCGCTCCACCTTTTCTTGGGCGCTCCTCGTGGTCGCTTTCCGGGAACCTCAAACTCCAGTGCTTTTCGTACTGGGTGGTCATCAGGCCTTCTCACCACGTGTCCGAACCACCTGAGCCTCTGCTCACGCATCTTAAGGTGCACTGGAGCTGTCCTCATAACCTCTCTGACGTCCTCGTTCCGGACCCTATCCAGTCGTGTCCATCCGCATGTCCACCTGAGCATCCTCATTTCCGCAGAGTGCCCGTCGTAAATGTTGATTAAAAACGTTAAAGGATGGTGTTCGTGAGCAAATGTTCCATTAGTGATAATTCTCGACCCGCCTCACCTGCACAACGACGGTATTGAGCACGAGAAGCCCACATACTGCCCTTTCACGTTATACACCGTCACCATCGACATGAACTCTGTTTCGTCACTCGAACTGAAATCAAAGAGCAGTTAACAAACAAAAATGATTAAGTTTACAACGGAGATTTTGGACTGTTAGGATTATTCAGGTAATTTCATGCAGTGGCAGACGACCATGTGGGCAAAGAAAGGGGGTTGATAAGAGGTGCCACTTCAATTCGCATCGTCGAGCGATTGATCCTCACCCAAGGTTAAGCAAGCATTCCATCCCTGGTGATCAGGTGAAATGGTACCAGATCTGTTTGGGAAGGTAAGGGCATTGACTTGGTATAGCGGCTAGCCTCCGCAAGTCACTGTATCGACCAAATGGCTATACACTACCACCTCTTCGACACTGAATGGAAGAAAAATGCAAGACACGTCCTGGCAGACTTTGCGGTGTACTTCACACTTCCACAAACCAGAGATCATCCTATCTTTCAAACTAACAAAATCGCTCACTGAATCAGAGCATGTTGTTTGGTTAGCAACACTAGGTGTTCACCAACGGAGATGAGCTGCAGTTTTTCGTGGTTTCTTCCTAGTTGTCTACCCAGCTGAAGACATCGCCCACGATATCCGTCGGCATCAGCCTCATAAAAGTAGACCATCTGGAAGAGTTCACAGGCTCAAAAGGGTTTTCGTTAAAAACAGCAAAAAATGCAGACTTACGTCTCGGCTAGCAACAACTAGTGATCCTATCCTCTCATCAAAGGTCCAGCAGTCTTTGGTGGCACCGTCAGCATCGTGTTTCAACTGAAATCTCGCTCAAGTATGATTGTACACCGCGGTGCAAAATTATTGGTTCACCCCGCGGTTTGTCCATAAGTCGCGGGCATACAAAAACATCTCCACTTATTAGATGGTACTTTCCGATGAGAAAAAGTGGCACCTCAATGAGCCCAACGGCTACAAGCACTACTGGAGAGATTTAAAAAAGGAGAAAAGAGAATCCTCTAGACGCAACCCTGGGGGTGTCATGGTCTGAGCTGCATTTTCCGGCTATAGACTTGTCGCTTTGGAGTATGTCTCGTGTAATATGGACAGCGAAGGTTATCAGGGTGTGCTGAAACAACACCTTCTCCCTTATTTGAGAGGATTTCGTAGGCACAATCTTATCTTCCAGAGACAATGCTCCCATCACGTGTCCGAGGTCAACTACGAGTTGGTTCGATCCAACACGAGTAAGGTGTCATTCGATAGACGGAGAAAAGCACTACAAATACTGTGTCACATTCGTTTTAGTAACATTGACCACTGTTACAATGGCTCCGGAATCCAATCCATTCAAATAACGTATTTGCAACGTCATGCTTTTTTCTGCCTCTATCTGGCCACTACTTAAACCAGTCTTTTGAAAGCTTCGACCAGATTTATGAAGAGAGTGTCCCTGTTCAAGACGTCGTCTACTCTTTGTTCTTGAACTCCTGTATTGGCTACTATGCCATCGAGAACAAGGAGAAGTCAGGACGTCCGACGGGATTGGATCTGGACTTGTTGAGGAGCGAGTTGTAGACCGATCCATGCCACACCTCTCGTGAATTATCAGACACCTTTGGTGCTCTTCAGTCAACTGATGATCAAGGACTAAAGTGGATCGGTAAGGTTAGGAAACTTGGTCGACGATACCTCAAGCTTTGACCCAGTGGGCGCGGGTCGCAGAATAGACGCGGCAGTTTCTCGTCTCATTCTCAAGTACAGAAAGTACTGACTGAACAATCTAATCATTGGTGATTAGAAACGAGGGCTATACACTAACCATCCCAGCCGTGTCCAGTTGGTCGATAAAGGTAGAAAGGCAGAAGACGTTCTATTACCTGACAAGCACCCAATTTGGTGGTTACGTGTGATTCCGGAGCATTTGTAACAAAGAGCGACGTTGCCAAAGAGAATGTGTTG
Organism: Nippostrongylus brasiliensis; assembly: GCA_030553155.1. NCBI lineage: Eukaryota > Metazoa > Nematoda > Chromadorea > Rhabditida > Heligmosomidae > Nippostrongylus > Nippostrongylus brasiliensis. Next base: position 32,968,764 of record CP130735.1, on the reverse strand, counting down.
AACAGCTGTGTAGCGCGCTTTTCCCTCTATCGAACGGTACCTCACTCATTTGGAGAGGTGCATTCGTGTCGGAAAATTTGATCTTGAATTCGGGCGCATGCGGAAATGTCCGATTACTTATGACTCAATCTAATATACAGGAAACTTTTTCGAGAATGATATCATATAACAACTCTCACTAAAAGCGTGGTTCGTATCAGAATCGAGCCTTATTTTTTATAGCTATTAGAATCAGTCCGACTTTCGTGCCGAGGCAAATAACTGGTTAAAGACATCTCCTTGACCAATCATCCTTCCTCGCTAATTAAAGTCAAACTTGGGTCTTGTGTGTATATCTGCTCTATAATCAGGCAGAAGATTGTACCCGGACAGAAATCAAAAATCACATTTTCGCTAAAACTTCGCCCCTGAGGTCCTGGGGCGCTGATAAGGAATCTGATGTCCGTTTTTCGAATTTTGGCCAAGGACCACCCGTATTGACGATTTGGGAGGTCAGGTTACATTCTCAGATTAGGGTCAATCCTTATCCTGCTATTTAGTTGCTCAAAAAAACCGCGCATTTTAGTAGCAAACGATTGCTTACAACCAATTTTTCTCCAAACTTCGCCCACAGTGTTTTCTGGGGTGCTGACCACGAATCTGACATCTGATTTCCAAATTTCGGCAAGAGACCACCCGTAACGCTTGCAAGTCTAGCAGGGTGGTCCAACTAAGATCTCCGATTTGGTTGAAACTTCGCTTAAGCTGGTTGCTTTGCATGTTTATAACGATTCTGACGCTTGGTTTGTGAATTTCGGCCCAGCACCACCCATATCGTCAATTTGGGCTAACCCGTCCCACGCCTCCGCTCTTTACCTGAACCTGCCCACAAAGGTCGAAATCGGGAAATTTGAAAAACCATTATCAAAATCGTAGCATGCAAAGCAGCTGGATTAAGATCGAGCCTAATCTGAGATTGTAACTTGACCTGCCAAATCGTCAATACCGGTGGTTCTCGGCCGATATTCGAAAAACGGACATCAGATACCTGATCAGCGCCCCAAATACCCTCCTTGGCGAGGATCTAGGGAAAATTCATTTTTTGACTCAAACTCGGTCGGTGGAGTCGGAACTTTGAACTACTGTAGTATGTAATAGACCAAAGCCAATTAATTGTAATGGGTTCAGTTTATTACAAACTATAATTTTCGATATGCCAAGACTCAACGACAGTCGATCATGGAATATTTTTACAAGTGCCCGGGATTCTTCTACAATAATAATTATTATTAGGATATAGGATACATTTATGACCTTAAGGAGCTGGGTTAGGTACTGTAGAACTGGCACCTTTGTAAAATAACAGAAAAGTGTAGCCATACAGATAGGCATACTAGTGGAAACTCAATACGCCGATGATCCTTTTAGTTTCTAAATTTAGGGCAGAAATCAGAAAACTCACCGTGTTCACCACGGACCTGTTCTCGATCACGTATGAATTGACAACTTTGCTGGTGATGACGAACACCACCAATTTCTCTCCAGGAAGTTGAGCAAGAGCTATTCCAGTCACCGCTCCATCTAACGGCGACGGTTCTCGAATACGCTGCCATCGCGAAGTCATCGCCTTGAATGGATTTTTAATTATTAATTTAATTCTAATTTCTAACTTATCTTAATATCGAAAAGCAACGCTAACAGCACCTTATCCTTGAGCACATGTCCCTGATATAGCAGAACAGTGCCATCGACGAATCCGATAGCAATGGCTGACAGAGAAGAGTGAACGGCAACTGCGCAGGCGGGCACGGATGAGTGGGAGACGGGATGAATGGAGTTTATGCGAATCTGAATATCGTTTATATGATCGCAAATGTATTTTCGCACTCAATTAAGTGAATCTTTATAGAATTCTGTGCCAAAATGACGTACCCGCCATGAACCCAAAAAAATATATCCTGGATGGCGCATAAACCGTGAATAATCAACGTGGCGAAGTTTATTCGCGGTTTGTCCGGAATCTTACACACTCCAGAGGAGATGGTTCTGAGAGCTTGAAGCAGAAATGCCGAATAGACTCCAAGACAGTTCAAACAAAACTCATGACGCATTGATAAATCACGGTTTGCAAAACATGTTGGGGTATATGGGAAGCGCGTAATGTACAAGAGGCGCTAGTGACACCTGCACGGTCGATCCATCCTCACCTGGGCCAACTAAGCCTTTCATCCCTCCGGGGTTGGTAAATTGGTACCACACTTTTCTGGGAAAGTAAAACACTGACTTGGTATAGCGGCTGGCCCCCGCAGATCATTGCATAGGCCAAACACGCATTCACCAAGCCTTTACGATTCTGAATTGGACACGCAGCGGCGCGTCCTTCGGGGACTGATCAACGCCGACACCTTTACCTTTACTTTTATGGGGTATATTTCGGGGCTTACGGCTGTTATACTATTCATGAATTTGGGACTCTGGTTCTACACCACCACAGGAATGACTCAACATTCCTTTCGCTGATGTTTGATTTGCTCCCATAATTCCAACGGAGCAATTTCTTGACTTATTCTGAATAGCTCTCTGACTACATCTGTCTCGCATTGTAATGCATCGCTCTTCAGCTAACTTGTTTTCGCATCGCAAACATTTTTCAACGCAAAACATTGAGCAATATGCTGACCTCTCTGCACAGAACTGGAACCCCTTTCTCGAAACTGCCTCCCTTCCATACTTTCAACATTGAATTCGCTTCTTCTTCGTCTTCCTGAAAAACGAAATTTTTAGCTCGAAAAAATACTAGCAATTACATGAAGCTTCCGCTATTTCATAATTTCATAGACCACCGCGTGGCAGTAGCGCTGACACCAGGACCGTTGAGGGATCGATCCCCGCCCATGGTAAAGCAAACCCTCCAGCCCTGGGCGATCGGGTAATTTGGTACCAGACTCGTCTAGTAAGGTAAAGACACTGACTTGTGCAGCGGCTGACCACGCAAGTAAAAAACTGTTTAGGCCGAATACGCATTCACCATCCCTCTTCGATTCTGAATAGAAGATGAATCCTCACGAGTCCGATAAACGCGGACCAATTAATCTTTTTAGCATATACGAGAATGAACTGCCATTACGGAACTCTGCTGCTGCTTCAGTTGCTACTCTTACTCACTTCGAGAAGTAATTACCGCACTCTACTCATCAATTGCGTAAAACAACGAGGAAATATCTGGAGGCAGAATCCAAAGAAGTAACTTACGCCGATGGAGAATATGAACTCATCGGCAACGTGCAATGCGGTAAGAGAGGTTTGGTAGGCTTTCCAGTAATTCTCATCCAGATCTCTGCCCAATCGAAACACTCCGCCTCGTTGTTCGCCGAGGTAGACGGCATCACCTCCGACGCCACTACACCAACAGTCGACACAGACGTCCTGAAAATGATCATTCAGCGTCAGCAACATCTAGTGACTAGTTTTCTAGTTGTATCACGTACTTTGAGGCCATGAAACTTCTCTTTTGGGTTCTCAGGATCCTGTACGACACTCTTGTCGAAGAAGTTGAACCGACGCCATCCAAAATCGGCAGACATCTGCAAGCGGCCGACGATTCCTACGTTACTCTACGGCGATCCCGAGGTGATAGAGCATGCGTTATCAGCTAGTGAAACAAAAATACACTTGGAACTGACATGAACAAATGTTGTCTAAGAGCAGGCACTTCCAGAGTCGATGCTCTTGACTATTCAGAAACAACTTGCACAAAAAAATTCATATAAACATATGTCTTGATCTTCAATGCAAACATGTCAACATAAAACAATACCAATTAACGAGATCTTCTCAAAAATAAAACATCTAACAATAACAAGGTATAATAACTCAAAAAGAGGATAAGGAAAACTGTCTCCAAATTTTTTACAACTCGCCTTACCTCACATCATCATTTCTAAAACCGGTATAGGAGCACTTTCTTCGAATATTTAGCATTTCGCAGAAACTAACAAAGTTGACAACAAAGAGGGCAGTAAAACATGGCAGTTACTTCAACAGCTCACTAAATGCGCTCACCAAAATATTCATAGGAACAAAGAAGATAGAATAGTCCATCAAAAGTTGTACCTCCGGCCTACGGTCAACTTTCCAAAAATATGAGTTGAGAATAAAACAAGATTCAGAATGTCTGCTGTAGAAATAAAACGAAAATCCGGAGTACTAACCAAAGTGTCCTTGATATACCAACACGTAACTTCAGGAACAGGCAAGAGGTAACGGCTAGGAAATGAGTGAAGCGAAGGTGTAAATCTGCGAGTTCTCGCCGTACGCCCGAGCAAAGACCTTAACATTTAAATAAAATTAAGACTGAAAAAATTGTATGCAGATTGCATTGGGGTGTAAGCAAGTTGAGCCACTTGAGAGACGATTGTTCCTTGCTTTTTCGTTCCTAGGGACGTCAGGAGAATAGGGTGAGGTGAAGCCGTGGCATAGATCAACTCCTCAAATTCTTATGAGCCTTTGAGTAGCACGAGGTCTAACGTTACTGCGCCTTAAGTGGATGGGAAGAAATGAAAACCACCAACCTCGGTCACTCCGGACATGACCTCCCGACACTTCTCGTCGTTGTTGGCTGACTTGAAAGCTTGTGCCAATCCGTACTTCAAGTGGCAAAGCGCCAGATCGTCCTTATTTTGATACTGTTCTTGTATCGCTAACATCTGGCTACCGTACTCAATCATATCCTCTGTACTGAAAGCAAATATCTTAGCTGGATCGAGGAAATACCCCTGACTAAAGTACTCACTTCTTTTCACTAATGGCATGCTCGTAGAGGGTACGAAGACTTGGGAAGCGCAACACATTGAATCTATAGAGAGCTCCTTCGAATACCGGCAATACCTGAGCAGGGTTATGGAAGGACTGCTGACACACGGAACACAAATTTACCTTTGCAGGTAATTCGAACTGTCTTTTAATCGATAACTAACACACGGAAGCAACCGACCTTTGCAGCTAATTGAACCCTGGAGTCTAGTTTGTACTGGTTATTGAGAAGAACCTCATTACTAGCATTTGCGGTCTCTTCAGCGACTCTACACACTTCATAGTGATCTCTAGTTATAGCCCAGTTGCATCTGGAACGAAATGGAATTCAGTTTCTTTTGCACCAAATCTGGTTAGAGTAGAACCCGTCCTATGACAATTGAACCAGCATATATACCGAACACATTTCGCATTCTCTTGCGGAGGAAGCCATCCATCCGCACACTCCTCACAGTGCCATCCTTCCATTCGATTGGTTCTGTCATCATCCATACAACCGACGCATTCACAGAAGAAATTGTATCCACTCTGAATACAAGTACTTTAGTATACCCTTGAAAACCTTACGAAGATGGATGGATAAGCAAATAAACTTACCATCAGGAGCTCTCGTCGCATTTTCCGAGGCAGAATTTCGTTTATGTACGAGTGACGGGCCTCCCCCAACGAAGTTGGTATATGCGACAGCCGCGTAGGTACCATTACTGCCTCGTTCTGCCTTCAAAAAAGATGGATGAGCGCACTATTCCTCATAAAGTTTAGTAAAGAGCAGCTGATGATATTATTATACTGCACCGTTCTACGAAACCTGAACAATTTGCTTATCCGCCCTGTCACACCCTGGTGACATCTAGTTTTCTAGCCCTTTTCCTCTTACATATAGCATGATTCTTTCGTGTGTAACATGAATGCTCGAAGTTTTGACAAAGTTAGCCGGTTCTACTACATTTTGCTCTTGATTGTGCGCAAATAACACTGATTGCAATAACAGGTCAGTTTAAGTAAACAATATGAAGTAATCTAATAAGAAGTATAGTAGTCATAGTCTAGAAGTATAGTCTAGTATATGAAGTAATCTTGGAAATCGAAATTGAAAACGCACCTGTATGCATACCGCATATTAGGCACACAGGAATGGTCGATAACACTGAGCCGAATACACAACGATATTCCGATAGTGCTACTGTGTTCGTTCGTTAGCGAGAAGCTGTTTACGCATACCACCCTGCACAGTCTGAAAGATAAACTGACATGCTAATATAAACAGGACCACCAAACTAAGCAGCAACACCAAGCACCACCTGAAACGAGCAATTACCAAAAATTTGACGGAAGAATATGGCTTGTATGTTAACGCACAATCTCAAATTCAACCTCCTTGTATGGGCGCGCGTATGGAGTGATAAGAAGTGCTAATGAGGCTACCTTGCCTCCCTGAGAATTTCGTGGCTGTCACTATTATGATTTGTTCTGGTATGGCGTGGTACAGTTTTACGGCTCCCCAAGGGTCGCAGGCTTAGTGTCCATTACATCATTAGTCCGCTTCGATCATTATTGTCTCAACGTGAAAGCCTTGCACATAGGACTACACTTCCAGGACATTAAGCTTCGTTGATCCTTGCATATAACTTCCTGGAGGGGTTGTATATCTCACATGCCACTCGGATATTTTTAGATTTTTTTCTTTCATTAATTGCTTCAAAAGGTTTCAAATGTTTCTCGTAATATTTTGCTTTTTCTAACCCTCCGATGACCTTATCTGCTCCCGATTGCTCGGTTAGTTAGTTGCAGGACGAGCCTACGGCGTTCATCTCCTTCCATCGGTGATGTTTTAGGTTGGTGTTTGATTTTTTTGCGGTGATTATTTTTTGGCGCGTCATTGGACGTAATTAAATAAATAAATAATGACACCCTCACGGTCGAGTGGTCGATCCCCGCGTGGACTAACCAAAACTTCTATTCCTCTGGGGTCGCGTAAACTGATATCAGACTCGTCTGGGGAGGTGAAGACGGGTATAGTGGTTGGCCCCCACAAGAAATTGAACAGGAATGCGGCGGCGCGACCTGAGAGGACTGATCAACGCCGACAACTTAACTTTCTCTTCTAGTAAACGTTAGCACCACCCGCTACGCAATATACCCAGTGGCTGAGATCACTCAACTGTCCAACAATGCAATCTATTAATGTCCAAAACCTAACTACTCAACAAAATACGGCAGATGTTTTGGTTGAAACACGGAAGGAAAACGCTCTTCGCGTCTCACAGATTAAACTCTTACACATCTGATTTATGATGTATCACTAGGGAAAGATTTTAAACACAGAGCAATTGAGATTCATTACTTCGAATGGAGCAGACGTGATCTACGTGATGAGTATTCTCAAAAAAATCTGGCGTCTTGGTTGTAGTTAGTTAGTGTACTGATTGACGTTTAGTATGACAGGGTACTGGCCAGATATTACACCTCGCTCGTGACAACGGTCATTTTTCTATCAACCCTGAGAATTATTCACGTTTTGTGTTGCGTGTTTCAATCAGCTCGCGGGTAATAGACCTTGCTTGACCATATTACTGCAGCACATCGAAGGGACATGCTATTCCTTCGATGTGCGGCGGTGATGTGTTTACAAATGAGAACGATAATTAACGCACACAGATGAAATCCTACGAAATTCTTTCAAAATATGTAGCGATGGCAGCACAGGCTATTGTTGCAAAAGCACTAACTCACCGCTTCACCAACTCATCGTCGACACTACACTCCTTGAAAAATATCTTGAAATCCTCGAGGAATCGAGATGCTTTGCCTTCCAGGGCATCGGCGTGCTGTTCCAGTGTAGAGAGCGACCGCACAACTAACAATAAAAGCGGGGAGGATAGAGGAAGCCATTCAGTTTAGAACCTCCTCGTACCTCCGTCGACTGTAGCTTCTCCCATTTCTCCAGCTTCCCATCTTACAGCCAAGCGCATGACCAGTCGGATCTCCTCGTTTGAGACGCCATCATGTTTCTGAACACAATTCTCCAAATTGCAACTAAATGAGCCGAAGATGAAAACCACACCCAAAAGTAGTTCGACTAGCAATATGGTGTCGCAATCCGCGACCCCTCGGTTGGCATATGTGAGGGCGGACCCTCTTCGGAGGGGTCCACCCGCCGACTGTCGGAGGCTTGTCCGCAGTGTGTTCTCATATACTCGTCTTGATTTGGTGGACCAGCGAGGCTGGCCACCCCAATAAATATATAATACCACTGAACCACCTTGTTCGCACAGAAGCGAAACCCTAACGTGGTGAGGAATAGCCCACCACAATTTCTGGTGCATCGGCCGGGAAAAGGCCTGCACAATATTTTTGAGGTCTGCACAAATTTTGTGCATTGACCAATAGTCCCGTCTCATCAAAGAGGCCTGGACAAGCCAACGAGCAGTTGCTCGCGCGTATAATAATTACGCAGGCATAGACGCACACCAGCGTCAACTTTTGGCACATCGGATAATCCGATTGTAGTCCCGTCTCATTAAAGAGACCTGGACGAGCCAAACGAGCAGTTGCTCACGCGTACAAGAGTTACGCATAAACGCACACCAGCGTGAAAGAAAAGTTGAGTCAAAGTTACTCTAAAGTAATAAATAATGTCGCTAACTTTTCATAAAAAGCCAATCAAGTATAGCGCAGAAAGCCTTCAAAAGCTGATAGCCAAGTATCAACCTTATACAGAAGGATTGAGCCCTACTGGTGAAGACAGTAAAAAATACGAAGAGTTCTGTACGGCTATTAATTTGATATCAGGCGGTATACGAATAATAATATCCAGTAGAGATCGTCTCCAGCAATTGGTAGACAAACTGGAAAACACCTTCGAAGAGTCCAAAAAGAACAGAAAGGAACTCATAAGTGAAGTCGAAGAAATCGAGAACGACAGCCAATTTAGCGAAGCAATAGCTAAAGCGAATGACACTATATTCGTACTCGAAGCCCTTGTGAATGAATATCGCAATGAAGCCGGAAAATTGGCCTCGGCGTTGAACATTCACCCTCAAAAGTTGGGTCATACCATTAAAATCAATGGTAAGCAACCCGAACAAAGCAGCAGCCAGGGTAGTCAGGAATTTGACCCCGAATTGGCTCAGTGGCTATCAGATGATGCCACGGAAGGTCAGTACGACCGAGAGAGTATCACATGTCGTACACTCAAACCCAAACAAATGGATTTACCTCGCTTCTATGGGGATGATGAAGAATTTCCAGAATTTTGGGCGGTCTTCGAGACACTTGTTCATGAAAACAAAGTATTGAGCACTGTAGAGAAAATGCTCCTGCTCAAAGACGCACTTAGAGGTAGAGCCGAAATGGCCATAAAAGGCATACAACTCATACCACAGAATTATAAGTGGATGACGGAAGAACTAAGGCGAAAATTCGGAAATAAACCCGTGAACAGAGCAAAAATAGTTCAAAAGTTAATTGATATGCGATCAGCGAATTTACTGCCGAAAATTGCATTGTAGTGTTCGATAAAATTCGAATGCTAATTAACCAAATGGTTTCTGCGGGGCATGATATCCGCTCCATCCAAGATGCACTGTGGACGGAGAAAATTCTGCAGAAATTTCCATACAACGTTGTGAAAAACGTCCTGATATCCATTCAAGACCGAGAAGAAGTCTCCGTCCATGACGTTATGAAGGAAATCGAAAAGGAAATAACTGCCAAAAAGTTCCTTGAAGCCCGACTCAAGAATAGATCTCGGCCAGAAGAGGCAAAAAAGGGGAATTATCATTTTACTGATGATTCGAGGCAAAATTTGCGTTCTTGCTTATTTTGCAACCAAACCAACCACACTGCTCCATACTGCAGGATGGTTTCTGATATTCAGAAAAGAAGGAATATCGTAAAAGAGAAAAAACTGTGCTGGAAATGTTTTACCGAAGCTCATAATAGTTTCGAATGTTCTCAGCCCAATTGTTCTCACTGCGGACGAGCACACAATAAAAGTTTGTGTTTGGGATCCTCTGATCCCCCGCAACAAAAGGATGCCAGCCGGGTAAACCGTCCATTTACTGGCAATCAATCTGGGCCACGGCGGCCAACAACAGAACAACGGCCGCACAGAGACAATGGCCGCAATCATCAGAGCGATCAGCGCCATAATGCTCACCAGGCGAATATACACTCGTCAAAAGCCGCCAATGCCGACTTAGAAGTATACAGCCAAGAACATGTGCACCCAAATCGCGAACAAATCGTGCTTATGACCGCACTAGGGAGCATTTGGAATCACAATTCAAAACAATTTGAACAAGTGCTCTTCTTCTTTGACACAGGAGCACAGAAGACAATTATCAAAGAAGAAACAGCCAAATTCTTCGGATTACCGTCCCACAAAACCGAGCAATTCACAATGTCAGGTCTGGGAGGACACACCGAAAGGTTCGAAAGCAAATGTGTGAGCATAAAAATAAGCGATGCTTACGGAACAGAATTTGACCTGCAAGTCTATACTAAGCCGGTGATCACTAATGCCTTTCCATCAGTCAAACTTGTTAACGTTGACAAGGCATTTTTGAAAGAAAATGAGATTCACATATGTAACCCGAAGCTTCGTGGTGAATACCAAATTCCACATATTCTAGTGGGTTTGGACTATTATTACAACTTGGTACTTGACCACACGAGTACGGTATTACCGTCAGGTTTACGAATGGCGAAAACCATTTTCGGACCGACAATATATGGTCGCGGTTGCTTAGAAGCTGAGACCATAAAACCGATTTTATACGGTATGACAGCTGTCACTGACTTAAGTGAAAACGAAATGCTGAAAAATCTCTTCGAACTCGAAGGTCTAGGTATATCTTCAGAGGAGAACTCTCAAGACGAAAAAGCAAATAGTTACCTAGAACAGTATGCCAAGTCAATATCATTCGAGAGTGGTTATGTTGTCGCACCGTTTCCGCTTAAGGAAAACGTAGCCGACCTTAGCGATAACTATCCAGTCGCGGCCAGACGGCTAATGGCACTCCAGGTCCAATTATCGACCAACTCCGAGCTAAGATCGTGGTACTGTAAGATTATCAACGACTACATAGCTAGTGATGTAATAGAAGTCGTGACAACCGACAATACGTCACTTTCGAATTACTATATGCCACATTCAGGAGTCTGGCGCCCCGAAAAAGCGAAACCGCTACGTATAGTATTCGATGCCTCCTCGAAAAAGAAAGGAGAACTATCTTTGAATGACGTAGTATTCAAAGGAGAGTCGTTTGTCAAGAAGATTCACGACATTCTCATTACAAGTAGATCAAGTAATATTATACTTATATGCGATATCGAAGCGGCTTTTACGCAAATTCGACTAGACGAATCGCACAAAGATCTCTGCCGCTTTTTGTGGCTCAACGACGTTGATCGTCCAGCTGTCAGGAGCAACATAACCGAATACCGATTTAAAAGGTTACCCTTCGGAATAAATGCCTCTCCGAGCATCCTTAATATGGCGATTGTAACTTATTTGAAGTCGCAAAACGATCAACTGGCCGACGAAATGGTCGATAATCTGTACGTAGACAACATATTGTTGACAGCTTCAACACCTGAGGAAGCTCTGGCCAAGTACAGAAAATCAAAAGAAATGTTCGCCAAAATTGGAATGAACCTCAGAGAGTATGTCTCAAACAGTGAAGCTGTCAACAGAGGAATACCACCGTGTGACAGAGCTCCAGATGGAAAAATAAAACTGCTGGGAGTACGGTATGATACAGTGAAAGATGAGTTTTCCATTCAAACCGATGTGCAGTTCAAAGAAAGGTTGACGAAAAGAGAAGTGGTCAGTCAACTTAACTCTATCTACGATCCATTGGGACTAGCGGCTCCACTGCTAGTAAAGTTGAAGCATCTAATGAGAGAAATCTACTCTTGTAATGTGAACTGGGACGAGATGATACCAGAAGAACTTAGCGTTCGCTGGATAAGGACATGCAGCGCCATAAGCAATGTCGCCGCGAGCGTACCTCGCGCCCTGGTAAGCGGTCCGGTTCACACCTCACAATGCAGCCTATGGGCATTCTGTGACGCCAGTGAAATCGCGATGGCGACATCCTGCTACTTGAGGCATGATGACACATCAAAAGTTAGCTCTTTAGTGAGCGGAAAGACTAAACTAACTCCTAAGAAGAGTAAACAGACTATACCGAGGCTAGAATTACTAGCAATTCTTATGGGAGTACGCCTCTGTAATAATATCTGTAATAACTCTTTGAGTCTCATCAAAGAGGTGAACATTATTACAGATTCAAAGGTTGCCCTAGCGTGGATAAAATCTTCACGTAAATTGCCGGTATTTGTGGCAAACCAGAAGGAGAGAATTGATAATGTGGTGAAAATTCTCCGAAACAAACACATGAAAGTGAACTTCTACCACGTTCCTACCGCAGAAAATCCGGCGGATGCGGGGACGAGAGGACTTTCGGCTACGAATTGGTCGAATCACAGTTGGTTACGCGGACCAAGGTGGTTAGAAAAAACACCTGAAAACTGGCCGCTGACACATATAGACTGCATCACGGAACAACAAGCCGATGAGTCAGATATGGAAGCACCTATAGCAGTTGTTGAAATAAGGGAAAACTGCCCAGCAAATAAAATCGAGAAAATAATCGATTTGAAAAGAATATCTCGATTGACAGTTGCCAAGAGAGTAGTAGCTCTCATAGGAAAGGGCCTGCATAAATGGGTGCAGAGCACTAACAATAACAGGTCGATCAATATACAGACGACACTATTGCGCAAGTTCTCCGTTGGATCTCCAATTACCGCATCAGATATTGCGGCAGCCGAGAGCGTAATAATTATCCAAGAACAGAGCGGATATGAAATAAACGATTTGCAACCACCGCGAACTGGTCCTGAGCGGCAAGCCAAGACGCGAGCGTATGAGGTCATAAAGGCGTTCGAACCTAGCCTAGAAGAGGATCGTATGGAAGAAACGTCGAATTCGACACAAAACCATACCCACCACTGTAAAGATATGAAAAATTATCTTCCTCAGTATCATGGCCGAAATTCAAATTTCGTTGGTTTGATGTTTGTAATTTCATGCGTCATCAATTCAGCAATGGCGTATACAAACTCTGGTGGCCGGATACAGTGTATCAACGGAGTAGTGAAAGTCGATATTCCGATTCACCAAAACTCAAGCGAAATATGCCTTGATAACATTTGTCAAGAGTTCTCCAGCAAATTGGAAGAACAGCTGATTTACCTTCCTGTGTCACCACTAGAAGCACGCACAAGAGTGACTTTGAAGTGGCGGCAAGCGGATAATATTACCGTAATATCCGAGGAATGCCACCCGCCAGACTTCTGCGTTTACGCTCAGAAGTTGCTGTCAAAGGGCCTGTTGGGTAACCCACATTGTTGGCCCGAAGGAGCAATCATCTCGGTATTCATTATTATGTACTTGGTCATGATAATAATACTTATGGCGACTACATGTATATGGATAGCAACGAAGAAAATATGCGTGAGCTCTCAGAATATAGAGCATACAAACTCTATCCATGTACCGCTCGATGTATTCAATCCTAGACCACTGCGCAGTACGATTATTATTGGTTGCATAATAGTGCTTTGCATCCAACCGACACTAATGTGTAAGCATGGTTTTGTGCGACATACAGTAAACCTGGTATGCACACAAAGGGAGAAATGCACCTATGAATACAACGAAGAAATCAGCTTTAACAGACTGAATTCAAATTTGTGTATTCCAATAAATCTTGGTAACAAGACCGTTGGAACGATAAAGCTTTTTTATCACCCTATAAAGCTTACATGCGCTCAAGTATCGCAATATTTCACAAGAGATTCAGTCTCCAGAAAATACCTACACAACGCTGTCCTGGGATGGGATCATGCTCCAGCGGTTCCTGTGGAAAGTTCGATAGATACAAAGTAATTCCAGAGTTGAACCAAACTAGCATATACCCAGGATATGCAACATGCGCAATGTCGTCATGCTCCGGAATAATGTGTGGGTGTCTTCTACCCATGCCTTCCTGCTCATTCCACCGGTTTGTCCATATACCGCAAACGAAAACCGTTTATACGGTGGTATCATGTGAGGAGTGGACGCCAGTTGTTACGATAGACATCGAAACTACAATTCTTGGCAGAGTTAACAAGAGCAGGCATACGTTACAACCGTACGTCAAGCACGTGATTTCTGGCTTCGAAATGACAGTCATTTCAGTTCAAAAACCAGTATCAACGTATATGAACAGAAGATTCATTTTAAGTTCGGAAGACTCTTTTGTTATTCCCGAGAACTACAAGCTACCCGTAAAATGTGCTACGGAGGAAATAGCATCGAAAGATTTCAGTAAATGTGTTACTGATTTTCAATGCATATGTCAAGATACGCGATCTTTATCGGGTTGTCAGTGCCCCAAAGAATCAATCGCTCATATTCGATCGGGTGTATTTAACACGCTACCAATAAATACTCCCAGTACCGTAATACAGACCATGGATAAAGATCTTGTCATGTATTCTACGGAAGCTGAAGTGCTTGTGACTGTACAATCAAAAGCACTGATGAACACTAGCCAGTTCACAATCGACCAATCATGCGAGCTCGCGTTTGAAAAACTAGTTGGATGCTACGATTGCTTAGAAGGAGCACATCTGTATATATCGTGCAAAACTAAACTACCAACAAAGATGGTAATTCAGTGCGAAGAACAAGCATTTTCCCTAGAATGCGATAGCTCCAATAAAGCTAGAGTTGTGAGCCTCCATTTTTCAAACGCGTTGGTACACAAACAGTGCCTAACAATTTGCGATGGCAAATCGGAAAGATTTTCCATCACTGGAACGCTGTTGTTCCATGAAAGGAGGGAGAATATAGATACATTAAGCAACAAACAAATATATGTATCAGAACCTCTACATTGGTTAAAGGATTTGAAATTCCCAGATATGAAACCAATTCTGAATGTTATCAGAGAAAAGTGGAGAATAGCGGTCGCGTCAGCAGTAGCGCTAACACTAATAGTGGGCATAACCTACCTATGCGGCCCTCTTGCGGTCGCTGCCCTTGTGAGGTCACTGACAATTATCACCCTGTGGGTAGGCAGAGGCATGTGCTACATGCTACAGGCAGTGTGGGTGATCTTGACCTCAGTCGTGTCACTCATACGACGCGTTCGACGTGGTCATTAATGAAATGCCGACGAGAGCATACAAATTTTAAATAAACACTGCACCTTTATGTAACTGAAGTTATTTGATCAGTTATTCTCCATCGATCACTCTACAAACAAACATCGACCAACTTCAATCCACTGCAACTACTTCCGAGCAACTCCGATCACTACTTTCGAACAACTCGTGCCACTATATCCACCAATTTCTACTTCAACTACAACTCAACTTCAACTACCAGCAGCCGACTACGCAACGAAATGGGCAACGTCAGCTAAATCACTGATCGTCATCTACAATTGATATAATTTTTGTTGATCTGTTAATTTTGTTTTGGCCCCGGGGGAGTGTCGCAATCCGCGACCCCTCGGTTGGCATATGTGAGGGCGGACCCTCTTCGGAGGGGTCCACCCGCCGACTGTCGGAGGCTTGTCCGCAGTGTGTTCTCATATACTCGTCTTGATTTGGTGGACCAGCGAGGCTGGCCACCCCAATAAATATATAATACCACTGAACCACCTTGTTCGCACAGAAGCGAAACCCTAACGTGGTGAGGAATAGCCCACCACAATTTCACATATGGTTTTAGAAAATAAATAAAATAAAAATTCAGTAGTAGTAGGAAAGAGGTATCATTTCCAGTTCTAATCCAACCGTCCCAAAATGAAGCAGAATGAAACTCAAGTATCAGGTGCATTCTCGTTCGATAAAGCCGTAGCCTTCACGTTTGGGTATGGTTGATAATATCGGAAAATATCCAAATATGAAACAACTGCTTTTTGCGACTCCTCAACGCAGCCCTGGGAGTACAGTAATGCTTTACTGCTAACTGATTGAATGATAAACAAATAAATGATTAATGTAACAATAAATGTGTTCAAAATGCAGGAACAACGCTCAGATAGACCCATTCTAGCGGGAAAAAAGGCACGCACGCAGGCATGAAATTAACCTCGTTATATTCACGTTATCTGTCTGATGAAATACAAGATGCACCTCAAATATGGATTTCGCGGTCGGGTGCGTGCCTAGTCAGTTTAGAAGCACATCGACAAAAACTGGTCACTAAAGGCTCCATTTGTAACATTTGACCAAACTTCGCTGCGCCAGAAAGAAATCCACCTCTAATTTTGAGTGTGTCTAGTTCATCACAGCTATATCTGATATTCTGACTCTTAGCGCTATATTGGAAACGCTCCTCAGTTTTGAAGAGTGTGATAAGCGACCAGCGTTTCATAATAAACAGTACGAGATATGTTTTAATATTTGATTTTTCAGTTACTCTATTTTTTGACTTCGACTTTGTACATTATCGTGTCTTCAATTCTCCTGTTTTTGTGCATTTTACAAAATGCATAGTAAATAAATAAAGTAGTAATTAACAAACAAACACGTACGAAATGCAAACTTTACGCTCAGAAATACCCGCTACAGCGTTACAAAAACAGAACGGCAAAGAAAAAGAAGGCAAAAAAAATCATGAAATGCACACCTTGCAAGCCATGCACTCTCTTTTATGCAATTTCCAGTCCTTTTTCTGGCAGACTGGAGAACAGTAAGCGAAAAATCGGCATCCAAGACATTTCTTCAGACTACTCCCTGCCCTGAGACAACTGTGACAGTACGACGTCAGCTGGAAAACGTATGGAAAAGCAAGCATGAGGAAAAAGCAAAAAGGTATCGATGTGACAACAAAGGAAAGATAGACTCACATGTTTTATAGAAAGAGCGAAACAGTGCGGCTTTTCCACAAATAAATCAACGCCACTGGACATCGCTAAAAATAATATTATAGCCCGACCTAGAAGCAGCAGGATAAAGAAACAGCATCGAGGAACGAGTCTACCTATCTAACAACGGTTTGCACGTATAATAAAAATTTATAATGTTCAAACGGTAGCCGAACAAGGCCAACAACATCAACAACAATTTCGACGACATAAACAGACAACGTAGTCGAAAGGGACTTATCTACAATAATGACAACAACGTATCAATTATAACAGCACTACGGAAATGTACGAACTAATAAGGAAGTGATACATAGGAAGGGTTAGCGTCTCGAACTTTATTTGTGGAGGAACGGTGGAATACTACCATGGCATCCAAACCTCATCGTTTTTTATAGAGGCAAGGCTTCAGTTTTAGCCCAAAAGGCCTCTTATTCTCGACAGCGTCTATTTTCTTGAACTCCAACATAATGAAGTAATCGTTTAGAAACTTCTGAAACGTATCTTCCATTTCAATAGGAAAAACTGACCTAATTAACTGCTGAAAAGAGAGTAGAATACTTACCTTCTCCGTTTGTTGGAAGCCCATCTTGCAGATTGCAGTGCAGAACAATTTAACATTTACGAATCGACTGACAACTTCAGCAATCTTCATAATTCCTCTGCAAGAAAAGTTGTTGAAGTGTAATCAAGAGCAATATGCAAGAAGACTAACTATCACTGGTAATTCTCACCCAGATTTGAGAACTCTTCTCGCTTCCTTGATGAAGTCACTGAGATTGGTGCCCATAAGTGAAAGGCAGAACACAACGATATCAGCAGAAGAATCTTTCACCGGCAAATGTGCCATATCACAAGCAGTAACTTTGTCATTTACGGCCACAAGATCGAAGGAATGAACCTAAGTAGACATACAACTGAGAGACATCCATAAAAATTTGAAGAGTTGAATCTATTATGTTCCAGGTCTATTCCAGGTTTTTTTGCTCTACAGAACAATAGAATCAATCGCTAATGCTTGGATGCTTTCTAATCTCACTTCTCGCTGACCCCTCGAATAAGGTTGATCCCACCCTTGACTCACACAAAAGAGGCCGCAAGCCATACTCGGGTAAAGCGTGATCCTTCAGCCAAAAGAGAGCTCATGCACTAGTTTTACGTGCGTACATTTTGCACTAGTATTAACGATCACGACTGAATTTCTTTTTCTGCGTGAGTGTCTACTGCCATTTTCATGGACTATTACATCTTCATTCTTGTATCTGTTACCTGCATCTTTGATTGACAGAAAATGGCACGCGCGTGCACATCAAAGTCAACAGAATACTCCGACGAATTGTTCCCGATAGGCCATTGAACAAAGCCTTTCTAACCTCATGAGTACTACATAGAGCAGCGGCTAACTTTGCTTCTCCGCAGCCCATGTCGTACACCTTCGATCCCGATGGTTTCGATTTCAGCCAGCTGATTATTGTCGACAGAGGATGATTCGGCCACTTTTTCACCTGAGATAGAACACATAGAATGTGATGCAGCAATGCCTACCCTACAAACTACGAAACGTTTATGAAAGATACAAAGCCCTCAAAAGCTGAATTAATGCCTGAGCGACCCAGTTTGAACTCCGTTTTTCACGTTGTCGAATAATTCGGCCGCTCATGGTTAGTAAAGGAATATTAACTGTGCAGTCCAGGACATGTTCGATACATCTCGCACACGTGACCTGTCTCACATTTTGCAACACAACGCTAAAGAAATCATTTATAATCCCGTCTTTAATAGTCTTGTACAGTGTTGTAAGCTATATATCATTCCTGGCAAATTACAGTCGCAGAAACAGCAGAATATCAATTTGGATCAACTCAGTGACGACAACTGCACTAGTTGACGACAGAAACTCCCCTTCCTAAGAACACTAAATTTTCATGCGCTATTCTATGTACCATGGGCGTTCTCCCGTCTTCCGGCTCCAACAACCACGTGAATTAGCTTGAAGTTGGAAGTCAATATGACTAGTGAAAAAAATATTCTGGAAACTGAAACTGCCTACCTGGTCAGCAAAACCGTTGTGATAGCAGAGAAAAGCATCGGGATCCTCCTTGAAATACTCCATAGCATCCGATCCGGTCATGGTGTAAAGTTGTTCGTTTAGAAACCTAGAACAGGAACTTCATCATAATAACCAATGCTACGATTCCGCTATTGAATGAGGATGAAGCGGACTACGCGACACAGGAAAACTGGAAAATTTGACAGGCAAACTGTCAGGAAAAGTAAGCTACTCTGAAGCGAAACCACAGCCCATGTACGAGCAATTTCAACGCAATCTACGATGAAGCTTATTGAATGAACCAAAGCCCTGATACTTCTCGATCGAGAACGGACACCTTTCCTTCTTATTGAACATGAATTTACCTGAAACGTCCTGCTTCCAATTTCTCTAGAGCATCTGCCTTCACACTCTTGCTAGCCGCCATCTCTTCCTCGGGCTCCTTTTCTTTTTCTTCATAATTCTTCTTCTTACGTTTCTTCTTCTTTTTCTTTTTGTCACTGCCTTTTTCTGTTGCAGGCTTCTAAAAGAATTTACCATACATGACATGAAACGTTTTATGTAAGGGTTCTGCATTCAGCCCGAAGAGCGCTAAAAAGGATTTCAAACGCAGTTGTAATGATTTGACGGGAAAAAACCTCTCCCTTTTCGCAAACGAGAGACATGGGACAAAACGAACCTCGAGTTCAAGTTCGACTCCCGACACGGAGCCAACGGTTTAGCAAGACTTCACTATGTTCCACTTATTTACGTAAAGGGTAAAGGTGGTCGGGGTTCATTGATTCCCTGAGACGCCACATTGCATTCGTCTTACATTATAAATCGTAGAAGCATGATGAATGCGTATTCGGATTGGAAAGTGACGTCACTTATTTACAAATGACATATTCGATCAAACAACAAACGCTTGCCAACCTCAAGTCCGTCCTTCACGAGCGCACGCTTCGCCTTCTCAGCTTCCTTTTTTGCCTTCTTACGTACTTTGTCGCGCCACGGTCGCTTCTGAAGTGAGACTTAAACTTGGAAATCTCAAACAACAGCTCGGGATACATTTTTTCACTTCCTCCGGGATTCAAGGAAAATACGAATGCAGTTTTCTAGAGACGGCTTGACATGCGACCTTCTTTTACATAGAATGATGAACATAGTATGAAGTGGGAGTACCCTGCAAGGGCTTACCACTCACTGAATTCCCGCCGAAATGTTAGAAGCACCATTGGGTTCAATAAAAGCTCAATCAAATACTTTTTAACCATTGCCCATGATCCTTGCATCTATCATTTCCTCGTGGATGTAGCGAGTACAAAGAGAAATAACAGCTCACAAGGCCAGAAGAAAAAATAACAAATTCGTAGCCTCCATATCAATGCCAAAACATCCGCATTCTAACTGGCGGAATCAGATGAAGGACGCTCACTTGTCACCTATATCCCTATTTATTTTGAAGCGCGAATCTGTGTGCATTGCCATACAACGCTTCGCTACCTATAACAGATATGGCATAAGAATATTATGGATAATATGAGAAATAAAACGAAAAAAACGCTAAAATGAGAAAATTACGGAGAGTTGAAAACGACTAAGAATCACATCATAAACACGAATGGACGAACGGAGAAAAAACTTAGTTTTCCTTAATTCGATGCTCGACAGAACTTTCGAATAGAGGCAGAGATATAGAGATATAGAGCATATTAGATCCCAGTACTGTGCAGTCAGGAAGAGTCGAGTTGTTTTATTTGCAAAAAAAGTGTGATCTGATCTGGCTTCTCACAAATGTATCCCTGGGTTTAGTACCAGCTCATTTTGTTCTACGTAAACCCACCAAACATTACCAAAATCCTACAACAGTGTCATACCTACAACTGCAGAGTGCTCGACTAGCTCAACACATTTCATTCAAATTAGTAGTTCGAGAGGATCATTCTTGCGATACGCCTGTTCTCAAAATCACCAATGCCCCTGAAATCTTGCCAGCGTTCTGAACAACTAAGAACCGATACACTCGTTGAATAGTAGGTGAAATGGAAGACCAGCAAATAATGGGAATCCTCTCATTACCCAAGACAAACCAAAAGACTACGGTTATACGTTGCAAGCATGCCGTCCATCGCCAAATAATCCAAATTCAAACTGAAAATGAACTACTAAAAAATCATTGGAGTCTACCTTGATTGGTTTAGCCGCTGCAGTTGTGGGAGCTATGACTTCCTTAGTTTTCACTGGGCTTCGTATCTTACCCATAACACCTGAACGAAAGCCGATAATAGTTGTACGTAACTAATCGAATCTAAGTATTGTTGTAACCTGACAAGCGTTAATATCGCCGACATAGAAACTTCACGACGTATACGATTTACTTTTTCCAACAAAACAACAGACAAACCAACAGAATAAATGTATGTAACAGACAACAAACCATATAGTAACAATGTGGGAACGGACTGCCTACTACGTATGCAAACGAACAAATATATGGATTTCCAAGTATATATCGCGCAAGGAAGAGGTGGAAATGTAATACGACCTCCCATTACGGTATAGTATGGGAAACGTGAAAAGTGCATTATCGACGCAATTATCTTCTATCAGTCTTGCCCATCTTGCGTTTGCCACTGAACAAATGCTTGGGCTTCAAGTCGTATACGTGCCTGTCGGCTTCACCCTTGCGAGCTTCTCGTTTCAAGTGTCGCAGTGCCTTGGCTCGCAGCTTTTCGGCCTTCAGACGCTTCTAAAAATGACACAAAATATGACGATCTGCTCCAGTGGCAAGTAGGTAACACACAAAAAAAAACTAGAGTCACACTCACAGCCTTATCAGGTATGCCAAGTTCATCTCTGGGCGGAGGACGAGAAGCACTCAAACTTGGTGATCGGCCCACTCTCATCTTTTTACCAAGCTGCGGCTTCTCAGCCTGTCCTTGAAGATTCTTCATCCGCTTTGTGTCAATCTGAACGATTAAAAACGTAGATAACAGAATGTCTACACACAGTAACGTTTCGGCAATATTAAGCACCTCAACGCCAAGCTCCTGCATCTGTTCTTCTAACCGACCCATCGATCTCTCCCGTTTGCGAACATTCAATCGAGATACTTGTCTGCCCTTGAAAAAAAAAACAACATCATTCATCAAAGTGCGAGCGAAAATAGGGATAGGTAAGTGAAACCAAACGTACAGCTTTAGATTTATTCATTTGGTTTTCCAGAGTCAATAACTTCTCTTTTTCTCGTATCTGTCTCGCCAGTTCCAGCTTTTCTTTAGTTTCCTCATCGTCACTATCCAAATCGGATTCATATTCTCCCGCTTTTTCACGTAGCTCCTCCTCAGCTAACAGATCAGCCAACTTCTGAATAAAAAACCAATCATGTCAGCCCTTGGAGAATCCATAGAAATGTAAAATGGGAAGACTTACCTTTTGTATTTCAGGGTCTACAAAATCGGCAATATTGTGACCTTCCCAGATTTCTGGAATCACGTCATATTTCTCTTCAGGATTTTTCAACATGTAGTGTTTCTTCAAATCGAGTATATATTCATCTTCCAGCTCAAGTTCTATCTGTCGTTCCAACCGTCTCGTATCTGAAAGATGGATTTAGATTACCTGCAACATCAAATTTACTATCTGAATTCGTCGAAAAAACCCACTTTCATCTCTTTCAATAGGCTCGTCATTTGTTTGCATGCGCTGCTTCCGCTGCACTACCGCATCTGGGACATACGGTGCTCGGACCTAAAAGACAATCTGGAAAGCTGCACCACAAGCAAGACAAGAGACGTCTTCATTTATATTAACTTTCCATACAAGCAAAGTGCATACCTTATCATCCCTGGGTGTAGGATATGCGACAAATATGCGGTTCAATACAGTGTCTTCAACAGAAACCTTCTTTGACTGCAGTTTGATCTCAACTCGCTGCGCTAACAAGGCATCACATGCCTGGAAACATGTGTGATAATAAAGCTGAATTTAACAACGAAGATCGCTCACTTTCCACTTACCTTATCTCTTAGGTTTATCACTCCCTCCTGAGTAACCGTGGACATTTCCACCACCGGTATTCCTTCCTTCTCGAGCTTTTCCAATAGCGCTGACTTTTCTGGTGCGATGTCTGATCGACGCAATATGTCCACCTAGACGAGTTCTTTTCATTTACCGTTTATTTTCCCATTTCTTTTCGTATCTAATCAATAAAACACCTACCTTATTCAAACCGACAAGTACAGGCTTGTTGACGAACAGCGGCCGAATTGACTCAAAAAGATGAACCTGCAACAAGGAAATGAGCCATGCGTCAGCTGTGGAAGTTCCACGAAAATCGAAAGCAACGGTATCAGTGAAGATGTCAGGTAACTCTATCTATCCTCACCTGTTCTTCAATTGTGCGATCGCACTGCTCAGAAACGTCCATGACGAAGAGGATTGCTGCTTTAAGATGGGCAAGTGCAGTCACAGCTTGCATTTCAATGGTGTTTCTCTCCTCTAAGGGTTGATCCAATATTCCAGGAGTATCGATTACCTAAAGGGTTGCTAAGAAACCTGCTAGAATTGCAATCAACGGGAAACTAACCTGCCACCGCAGGAATTTATAATCCAGATGACCGACGTACAACGCCTTCGTTGTGAATGCATACGGTTGAACTTCTACGTCAGCACGAGTAATTTTGTTGATGAAAGACGACTTTCCCACATTTGGGAAACCGCACAGGATCAACGTCCTTCAATTACAAAATTGTACGCATTCCAACTTGAAAAATAAACTGCTCCTCACCTAGTTGCAGGATCAATAGTTGGAAGACGTGAGAGATGTTGCCGGACCTGCTCAAGATATTCGAAACTAGACTTTTGCCGTCTCAGCAGTTTTACCATTCTACCCAAAGCTGCCCTCTTCAGCATTTTGCATCGATACAGGGAGTCGCCGTACTTCATCAATCGCACATATTCACGAGCAATGCTGCAAACTTGTTAGTTATTCTGAGGAAATGTCTGATGAGAGGCGTGCTACTGACCCATCTATCAAATGTCGAGCAGTGTTCATCTGTCCAAGGGCGATTTTGTAGTGGTCTCTATCGTATAAAATATTCATCAAATCAGAGTAGAAGGGGTGTACCTCCTGAAAAGAAACACTTGAATGAAATAGAAAATGGTTGAAAAAAGCAAGAATTTTTTACAATAGACGTTAGCCTAAATTAATAAGTAATTCATAATAAAAACTATGTTTTCGTTGATGCTCAGTTACCTGCAAGAATCGCGACACATGCGGGATTCGCTCTACCCCCACGCCAACTTCGTCTCAACTAAAACGTTACACTAAATAAGTAAATAGCTAAATAGTTCTGACTCCACAGATTAGAAACTGGTGCACTGGTCAAGACAAAAATTTCACTGAAACTTCGCCTCTGGGATTATTTGTTTATTTTACAAAGGCGTGTCAGCAGCTACAACTAGTAAATTAACAGAACTACGACAAGTTATCTGGGATGTTGATCATGGTGCGTTTTTGGAAATTTCGGGTGAATGTCAACTACATGAGGCAGTCCGGGCACAACCACCGATGTTGCTGAAACCTCGTCTAGGAAGTTGTTTGAGTTCGTGACAACAAATAGAAAACACACCTCCATCTTCGGGAACTCGTTGATAATCTGTGTTAATTTGTCGTGGAGCGTCTGTTGAAGGAACTTTATTTTTCTAGCGTAGAAAGCTCGAATTCGTCCGATGGCATATTGTCTGTGAACCACGGTCGGTGTTTTACGTTGCGTCTTCGAGAGCACGACATCTTTCAGTTCCTGAAAATTCAAGAAGTAAAACCATACGAAAAGAGGAGATAATCAAAGGAGAGGTATGGGCGAGGGGCGGGACGCCAGGGAACGTACCTCAAAGAATTTAGAATGAAGCACTCAAGTTTAGAAGCGTTTAAAGTTATACCGAAGCAATATCTGAACCTTAGGCAACCTATTTGAGAACGCACACAACTCCCAGTAAAGACCCGTCTCTACATAACATTACTATCTTGCAGTTCATGAAAAGACATTAACATATGAATAGAATAGACCCACAGGGGAATGGTTGACGGAGGTATTCCTGGTTGAGGGGTTACGAACAGACCAGGGACCGTATGTTCGTCTCTCCCAACCTTTGAGTAAGCGAGGCAAGGGGAGGAGCCAGCGAGTAAGAGCGCAGGCTACACGGGCCGACTCCAATCATACGACGTCGCGGGGAGAAGTCCCCCATCCCCCAGCGATCTCGGGTGAGACGAGCATACGGCCCCTGGAGATCAACACCTTCTCTCTCGCAAGTTGGATTTCTTTGAAATTTAGAAAGACGGTGGAGAAGCTGTTCAAAAGCACATATTATACACACATAAGTTGTCTTATTTTATTTTACTTTACTGTTATTTGTTATTAACCATTGTTTAGGATTATCCGCATCTGTTTCACATGGCGCACGTAGTAGTGCACAATGAACAGATAAATAAATAAATATTATAGGAGTAGAGAATGCTCCGCACAGTTCCATTCATTGCACTGCGCTGGTCAGGCGCATCGAATATGGGGGTTATTAACACGTTGACGACAATCGTTGTTGGGACACGCGGTGGGAGACGCGCTCGCGCCCGCGCGCATGCGGCATGAGCCACCGCTGGGTCATAATGTCCCACGTGGCATACACTTTTCTCTACGTCATTTTTGTAGTCCTTGGTGGGTTTTTTGTTTATTAGGATTACTTTGACTCTGATAATGAGGTCATGATTCTAGGAATGGATCGGAGTGTAGGACTGAACTCGGAGGGTCCAGTTAATAGCGATGGCCAAGTTAATACTATACGAGTGCTACGGCTTTCCCGCTCCCACTAATGAGTATGAAATTTTTGGATGGCCATCAGATTTACAATGAGCTCTGGACTGAACGAACCTTTCGACCAATTAGTGTTAGAGATAGACGTAGATGATGTTCAATGTTCTGAAGTCGAGGGGCAGCAGAAGCCAAAGAACAATCGGTACTATTGTACTTTTGGGGCCCCACTTTTCTTCGTTTAAAATAGGCCTATTAGGGGTAATCGGCCATGAGGAGGACGGTTCTGATACTCGTTAAGTGCGGAAATGCCTTATAAGCGCGTTATCTTAGGTTTTAAAGGCGAGGAAACCTGCGAAATAGCACGCGGCGGCAGGAGACGCAGACAGTGCACTCTCTTCGCCTGCACATTTCGAAGTGCTCCCACTGCTGAGTCCGAGTTCGGCTCGCTCCGACTGGTCGGAGATTTTCCAGTGGAGGTTCGGACAACATCACCCAGGGTTATCTCGACGCGGTTGCCGTAGAATTCGTCCCGTCCCCGTCGATTCCCACGCGGTACTGCCATGGTACTTCTACGGCAACCGCGCCGAGATAACCCTGGGTGATGTTGTTCGAGCGTCTACGTGGTGCCACTGGAAAATCTCCGACCAGTCGGAGCGAGCTGAACTCGGACTCAGCAGTGGGAGCACTTCGAAATGTGCAGGCGAAGAGAGTGCACTGTCTGCGTCTCCTGCCGCCGCGTGCTATTTCGCAGGTTTCCTCGCCTTTGAAACCTAAGATAACGCGCTTATAAGGCATTTCCGCACTTAACGAGTATCTTCTCATGGCCGATTACCCCTGATAGGCCTATTTTAAACGAAAAAAAGTGGGGCCCCAAAAGTACAATAGTACCGAACAATCTGTACCAAATGCTTTGGTGTAAAACATAAGCATTATCCATAGGATGCTCATTGCAAATCTGTTGGCCATCCAAAAATTTCATGGATCCTCCGTGTTAGTAATATAGCTTATAAGTAGCGGAAAATCGGAAAAATTAACGCGAAAAACACTCGTCGGACCAAAACGAATAAAACCGCCGCCTTGTCGATTTGTAGCACACCGCTAAAAACTCGCCCCACCCCCCCCCCATGAACCCCATCGAAAGTCGTTATTGCCACGCCCTCGGCATGCGTCTATCCAAGTACTCTTGCTACTAATGAGGTTAGTAATGGAATAATAGCGCTTACACTTATCAATAAGACCTGATATTCTAAAATATGATCTGAAACTCCGAGACTTACCGATGCCGTTGGAACAACTGTTATCCGCTTGAAATTGTACTGAGACGTCATTGCGGATTACCCAAGGTTCTGAATAATCGAGTTGAGAAATTAAATTCGGTGAACTAAACATACACTAGTTGCGGCTTCAATTTACAATCGCAAATACGAATCACTTCGTGGAAAAAAAACTGCAAAGATACATCTGCTGATGATTTACAGAAATATACAGCATAAACAAACTATCTTTTGAAGTCATAAGAGTAATAGCTCAATTCGCTGGTTAATGGCAAGCTATTAATAAGCGAATTGATGCAGAACACAGTAGCTCTGTTCTAACACATTTTGGAACATACCACATCTATAAAAATTAGAAACTCAAAGAACGACGCAAGCAGTCTAAGTTCAAAGTCGCTGCAAATATCATATACCATAACTTTTAACAACTACAAAGATATACTACCGATACTTATACAATGCCTAAAATTTTTGCGCAACAGCACGGCACGCGAAGAAAATTGCACAATCGCGACGATCTAGAAGTGGCGTCTGTATCACATAGCACACACTTGAACTGACGGCAATACTCTTTCTACTCGTTAGCTTGCAGCCGCGTCCCATAAGCGTTGTCGCGTCCCAAACGCTCGCCATAATCGTCTCGGCCGCGGTTTACAGGTGTACTTTTTATGGGACGCGGCTGAGAAAATTGCCTGACCTTTGAAAGTTTCTACGTCTCAGCCGCGTCCTGTAAGTGCTATTGCGTAACAAGCGCGCTTTTGCAGACAGCATCGCTCTTATCGCTAAAAGTGCATGGCGCGCCTCTATACCGCACTGCAGCTGGGATTTTTGTATGCTGCTGTGTGCGGGGACTCGGAAAGTTTACCGCATGAGCAAAAGGATGGTGCAGATCCTCTCAGGATAGTATTGTAGCATTTGTCGCAGCGAGCTGCGACGCCTGTCTACGGTCGCAGCGCACTGCGCCCATGCATTTTTAGCTTCGCTGCGACGGGCAGTTGCCGGAGTATACCATAGACCTTAGTTGTCAACAAATAGTCCCACCTCAGTGGCAAGCCTTGGTTTCTCTCCTTTTTGTCTCTCCTTTCTTTTTGTAGTAGTTTCTGGCATTGTTGCAGTTGTTGAACCATTTCCAGCATCATTCCAAAATCCCATTTATCTGTTAAACCCACTAAACAGGTCACACTTGACTCACCTAAGGGTCGGTTCAGAGTGTTGCTGCATGATTGTGCAGCAACAAAGGGGCGGAGCGTCGCTCCGTTCGGGACCACCGCGTTGCTGCAGATTTGCTGCAGTTTTCTGCAGCAGCAGCACAGCAGCAACTCGGTCGGTTTTGACATGTTTGACTTTTTTTGTTGGTGCAGTCATAATCACCGATTTCGCTAAGACTTTGCCTGTGGGGGCTATTTGCATCTATCTGTGGGATAGGCAGCTGTGTCGTAAAACATCGTGGGTCGGCGATAGTTGGGACTCGTATCTGCAGGTAAAAGGCGGTCATGCCATAAATACCCGAGTCGCTGGTCTTATTTCGAACAATACCTAGAGTTGTAGCCCCATCCATTCGACAGGGTATATTTAACCCTCGCAAACCAAGCTTACTTGTATTATCTGGAATGCGGCGTACAGTTGACATCATTTTTTGGATCCACTTACCGTGAGCCAATCGATGCAAGGCCTAATCTCGCTCCCAAATCAAGATCGTTGAGCTCCTTTTTCAACCAGTGGTGCTGATTCAGTACTTTAAGCGGGGTGGTTGAGACTAGATTTACAACTTCCAGAGGCTTAGGGTGATTCGGCCGATTTCCTCTGGCCCGAATCACCTTAAGCCTAAAAGTCCCTACAATTAGATCGGTCTGAAGGCCCTGGGTCGAATATGTACTTGGTTCCGAACCCCCCCCCTCCCTCGCTCCGCCCTCGTCGCCGCCATCCCCCCGGTGGTTGGAGGAGGGTCGTACCTTTCGGTTCGGGCAAGATTGCATCCCATGCATAACCCTGGACTGAAGTGTGTCAACTTCTACTATAGTGTATCAGATGCGAATCTTATTGTTACTATAATTGCTGTCTCTACCCAACGTATGCTCTCTGTTCCCTATTGTACATTCTAGCAAGAAATGCCGGAGGGTTTCAATATAAGTTGGGACCGTGTCGGCCGTAATAGGGCTGGAGGTATGTTCGTATAAGTGTCGAGTTTGTGTTTTTGATAATCGCGTTAGTTCAGCGGCCTTTGAGGACTATCTTCGCCGTAGACAGAACGAGCGAGGACATCTAGCAAGGCTGCGAGAGGGTGTATCCCCTTCAGGCAGACGGGCTGATATTACTCTGTATGAGACTGAACACCAGGAAGCTTGTGGAAGTCCAGATCGGTCAGCCGTGGCTGAAGTGTTTCCCAAAGAAGGCGAACTTGTCGAGGATGATCTAGTTGCGGAGGAAAATAAGCGTTAGTGGACGGACTTTAGCTGGTGCCTCAGATATGTAAAACATACTTTCAGCGTTACACGATAGAGTGGTGTACTATGCCTCCTTTTTGGAGCATGTCGTAGCAATGTCTAGAATGTATCATCCTCGTGCCCTGCGATCTAAGCCAGTGGGACCAGCTTCTTCGGGCTCCATCCGTCATGTAGATTTGACACCGTCTACTTCGGCTTCTGCGCGCCACAGACCTTATCCGCGTGCTCGTGTCTTGAACCGTGAGGTTTGTCGAGGAACACCATCAACGTAGGTTGTTGACTTCTTCTGCGCGATGCTTCCCATTAAGTTTTGCTTCCAGAAGTCACCAGCCTTATGAGGAGGACGTCGTTCTGGAAGAAGTTGCAATTGGGGAGCAACAGGAACTCCCGCCAGGTAGCTCTTGTTCTCTGCTAGGAACAAACAAGATCTATCTGTGATTTTTTTTCAGGAAATGATGGGGTGCGACGAAAGTTTGTTATGCACTCTTCACCTTCTCAGAGCCCGGTCGCGACTCCAATGAAGTTGGCTGAGTGCTTTGAAAACGATGTGCTGGACATGCTTCGCGCAGCCATGTTCATGAACAGGAACAGATTTTCTAGCCAGGCTACTTATAAGGTCGCTCTACATCTGTCGTTGTCCTTTGCATTTTCTAATGCTGTCCAACCCTCCACGTTTTTAGGACTTCGTGCAAGCGGCCGCTGCCTCTTCAATAACCCGCTACAGCTACGATGGCTTCGAGGGAATCGCCGACTTTGAAACGTACCGAACGCTAAACACGATTGCTTCTCAGTTTTTTGTAGGTTATTCAATACCAACATTTTTCCTTGCTGAAAGTAGTGGAAAATATTCAGGCGGATATAATCACTGCCAAGATGAAACCTCCAGATAAAAAAGGCACCAACATGACGCAGATGTTATCCGCTCAATGTTCACGTAGACAAAAGTTTTCGATAGTAAATTGTGTACAGCAATGGCTTCTCCTCGCAGAAGAGCCATTTAGAGAGGTATGTTACGTTGATTAGCCCTAAAATTGCCAGTTACTCAGAGTTGTTTCTAGGGTCTTGACCTCCGATCAACAGTACAAAGATGGTTTCCGAATCCTTCTCATTCAGTCAGCGTTCAGGCCGTGTCGATGTTCCGCTTCCTGCTACAGGAGGTAGATAGCCATTCCAGTGATCTACGCTATGCACATTTCATCGTGTACCATTTAAGCTGACGGATCCGCCCCCTGCGATTCAATCGTACGCAGTTCGAGTAAGCAGGAAAGCTGGGAGAGACAGAAACCTGAAAAGCCTTCCAGAGGATGTGGAATCCTTTTTGATAGGTACATATATTCAAATCTGTAGTTAACGAATTATATTGAATATTGTATTCAAAGGATAAAGCAAATCATTTAGAATTCGCACTCGATATGCTTGGATATGGCAGAGACGAAATTAAGTGTCCGGCAAGGGTTCAACTTGACGAATCCAGGTAAATAACCAATAGCTTTCGTACTGTATAGCGGTAATTCCTCATTTTAAGGTATTTCACGTTGCTCGGCAAAACCTTTGAAGAAAGACATGCAGCGCTCATGAATCTCGTTGACCAAAGGGAGGAATACAAGAAGCAGATGAACAGAGCGCTTCAGTTGGCTTTGTAGGCTTCTCATTGCTCAATAACTACAGCTCGATTAATTCATAAATGTAGCCGTTTTCAGACGAGATATAAGAAACTACACCTATGGAGAAGTCAATGGTGTGCGCCAGTGGATTAAAAACAAGGTTAATTTTTTGCCTTTGCTTCTTGTACTACCAATCGCCAATTCTACTAAGCCTAAGATTTCAGCGACAGAGGAGGGCCGAGGAACAAGCGGACGATGATGGTGCTGATGCTCTCGCTCACTAGCGCACTTTTCCTGGATCTTGGTTTTTTGTGGCTTTCTATTGAGTTACTGTTGTTCTTCAATAACCATTGGTTTCGGCCTTGTTCTGCTTGTTCTCTTGTTCCGTTATAATCACTTACATTGTGTCGTTGCTCATTGCTCTACTGTTATCCCTTATTTCTACTTCTTCTAGTTTGCTATTGTTTTGGAGTTTGATTCTCATGTTGATCTCTAAGGCAGCTCTCCTTCAGTAACTCCACCGTGCACTGTTGAAGACTACAGCTGATTTTTATCGAAGATCTCCATTTGCGATCCTACCATATATTGTCGAAGATCTAAATAAACAGTATAAAGAGCGACAGTGTAGGCCACGACACGAAAACGGCACAGTGCAGTTGATGAGGAATTAATTGTTGCGAGCGTTCGAGCCGCGTCCAACAGACGTCCCGCCCGTTTAAGTGTCGCAGAGCGAGACGCTTATGGGACGCGAGTAAAACGCTCATGTGCGCTTGTGAATGCCAACGTCCGGGCCGACATCTTTAAAATTTACGGCCGCATTTTACAAACGTGCCACACACCTAACCGTTGCGATGCGGATATGGGACGTTTATGAAGGGCGGCTGCAAGCCAACGAATTTCAAATAGCTCACATCTTACAAATGAAGGCTTGCTTTGAATGGTGCGGATATGACTATACATATTACCAGCTAATATTGCTTCATCGTTCAGGATGTCTAGAGTCTTGTCTAGGGGAGGGGGTTATTCGGGATGCCGCTCGCGATTCTGATCCTCGTTTGTCGACATTCTACTCATATCCGATATGAAGTTGGTGTTACCTATCCGAAGAACCTACCCAAACGGACGCAAGTTGGAAAACGTACTTCAGGCTCGTGAAGGCGAAGTCAGACTAGAAATTACTATGGTTCGACCGTCCTATTTGATAAGATTGCCCCATCTTGAGGGCTCTCACGGTGCAGCGGTAAGGGACGCTAGTTATAACCGCACGATCAAGCGATCGATCCTCAGGATAACCAAGCTTTCCATTGCTCCAGGTTTGGATGAGTTGTCACAAGCTTGTCCGGAAAGATGAAGACACTGAGCAAATCTGCTACCGTCCAGGCAATTTATTGTGTAGGCCAAACAAGCATTGCCCTTGCCTCTACGATTCTTAATGAAAGAAGAGTGTATGGCGCGTCTTTGGGGTCTGATCAACACCGATCACTTTACACTAACTTTTACCTTAACCCACCTTTTACCACTTGATTGTCTCACACCCGCACACTAGGGACGGAGGGCGACGGTGTTCGGACTCCGTCGTCTGACTCTACTCGGCGGAGAAGTTGTCACCAGTTGGCAACGCGCCAAGATTCTTTTAATGCCGGTTAGCTTAGATCGTTGAGATATCTCGTCTCTGTTCGAGTACTTCTACGATCTTCAAAATGAATCTGAGTTTTTTAATCAGTTCAAGTAGATATCTTAAGGAGTTCAATTAAACTTAGGAAGGCTTCTAGAGTATCATCTGCATAATCAGCTACATTGTACAAATTGTTAATGTCATTTTTCCTTTACCATCTTTTCAGTTTTTCTTGAACGCATTCTTAACTTCGCTTCTGTT
Organism: Nippostrongylus brasiliensis; assembly: GCA_030553155.1. Classification (NCBI taxonomy): domain Eukaryota; kingdom Metazoa; phylum Nematoda; class Chromadorea; order Rhabditida; family Heligmosomidae; genus Nippostrongylus; species Nippostrongylus brasiliensis. Next base: position 32,935,992 of record CP130735.1, on the reverse strand, counting down.
TTTTTTTCGCGAAAACAGTTTATCAGCACCACTGATAGCGACTTTTCATTGATCACTTTGCTAAACAAATTAGCAGATTTCAACGTTTTCGGTCCCTTCCTTCCACTGATTTGTGTTTTCGAAATTTCCTATCCTACTGGTTTATTGAGGACTGTCGAAAGAAACACTGATCGAAGAAACTGCGGTCTTCTTGTCACGTTGTCATAAAGTCGAATAGGTAAACTTTAACAGCACATCAAATCTTTTTCATTACTATTTGATTGTAGTACTTTTTGCTCGAGCTGCTCCGAGACTGTCTACCCAGACGTTGTTGAGTTTTGTTGCGTTCTACAAGGAATTAAACCAGCATTTCTTTTGTGCACTTCTATCTATGTAGCTGAACTCATTTTTGATGTACCGCTAAAATGAATCCAGTTTTTTTTTGCAGGAACTTGTAGAAAATGTATGTATCATTAACTAATCTTGTTGCTGAGACAGGATATGACGTCCCCGGTGACATAACGGTAAGCATAGAATATTCCCATTAAAATCAATTCAGAGATAAAATTGATTTATATAGCTCAACGATCTCCTGGCTCTTTGCTCGACAGATCTCTTCGGAAAAGAAATTGCACCAGACAAAATGGCAGCACTGAAGGACGGGAAGCTGCTTGCAAATCCGGCATCAACATTAGAGGTGATTTGCAACATTAATATTCTCTTTAGCAATTATTTCCGAGAAACTCGATGTATGATTTGTATTTCCTTGAAAAGAACAGCTTTTTGCACCAAATTTGTTCGTGGGCGATTGTCGGGTGGTAATATACCGAGATCGCCAGAAAAGAAAAAGTAAACGCCTCACCTTACACATGCACTATTTTGACTTTTTAGAGGTTTTTTTCAAATTATGGCTCGGGTGAATGTGTAGTCGGTGCTGCTGCTGCAAAACTTTTCTTTGTGTTGCCAGTTTTCCTTTTGTTTCCCTTTAAGAGGTTTTTCGGACACAATAAGTTGTGAGCGCCAGTCCAGTGAACCGATTTCCGGATAGATTAATGAATGTGGGATAGCGGGTTTCCCTAATGGAACTGTAGAAAACTTTTTAAAAGGCGTTCTAATTATACATGCAACGGTACATTTTACGTGCACCGCGCAAGCAGTGTGAGTGGTAAGAGGCGCTACTGACATCGGCATGGTCGCGTGTTCGGTCCTCGCACGGACTAACCAAAACTCTCATACCCTCGGAGCCGTGAAAACTGGTAGAAGACTTGTTCGGTAAGGTGAAGATGCCACCCCGCAAGTCATTTGATCATTTGATAGGCCAAGTACGCATTCACTACACTCCTACGATTCTGAAGAGAACAGAATTTGGTGGCACCTCTTTTGGGGACTGATTAATGTGGAATCCATCTCATTTATCTTATCTTTACACTTCGAGCTGACGCTAATGGTTCTAACTTAAGTCGATTCTGAACGCATTATATATCTGGCTAAACGTTAACTGAATCGCGACGGTTTTGTGCACATGTGAAGTTTTTAGGCATTGGGAGTACAACAAGGAGATGTGCTCCTCGTCAGGATGTTGAACGCTGGTCCACAAGCAACGCAGGTTCTTCTTAGTTTTGTATTGTATTTGTTCTCCTTAGGTTTCCATTGCGTTGTGATGTGCTCGTGTTAATTATTATTATTATAGAGGAGCACATCGTCGCACCCTATGCAGTCATCCTCTGCAGGGGTATGTTTGCCCACTGTTACAGCATTTGGCACGATTTTTGAGCTGAGTGAGATATTTTCTTCGCAAAAAAAGTTGATTTCAGACGGCTCTTCCAAACAGTGCAAAGCTAACGGAACTTATAAAGTCAATAAAGGTATCCTATTCATTTTACCTTGAATTCAGTGGGACACTTATTTTTCATGTTAAGGTTCCACCGCCAGCCAAGAAAAGCAACTCACTTAGAGAAAATGCAAGGAAAATCTTTCAACTGGTAGGTTTGAGGCGTTTGTCAGCTCCCATTTTATTCCGTCTATTAGCTGAAACCTTTTATTTTGTAGTGAACAGTGTTTTAGAAGTATGGAATTAACAATTACCTTTTCAGATGGAAAATCCTGCACAACGAGCTCACATATATTTCAAAGCTCGACCGCTTGTTGATCAGTATACAAAGGATCCGAAAGATTTCGGTATATTCCGTGCACTTGTTTGGTTCTGATGTTGACGATAAAGGAACGGAGTATTGTCTATTACTCTTCATTTGCAGTGATCTGTTTTTAGACGCCTTTGTACGTGTTTACGAACGCATGATCCAGGATGAAATAGAAAAGGCTCGATTGATGGCCGATCCTGCCAGTGCCGAGGGTCAACGTCTCATTCAGGAGCAGATTCAACTGGAGAATATCAACTATTCTTATGCACAGGTATTGGGGCATATTTTTCGTCGGTTTCTTCCTCGTGTTCACAGTATAATTCATTTTTTTTTGTTTGAAATCACCTATTAGCACCGAAATATGATATGATGGTTATGCGCGACCGCGATCACCTTCAGTTTAGATTTTGAAAACTCCCTGCAGTATTTGCCCGCATCGTTCATTGAAGACTAGTTTTCGTGTCGAGAAACCAATGGCTTAGCTTCTCCGGTTTTGTTACTTATCGTTAGTGCAAAATCGCAAGTTAGCACGTAAAACTCATTAGTCAGGAGGGTCTCGTTGGAAATCTTTGTTTTTAGATTTTAAAATTCTCAAAAAATAAAAAAATATAAAAAAATAAATAAATATAAAAATATAAATATAATATAAAAAATAAATATAAAAATAAAAAATATAAAAAAAAGATTTTAAAATTAAAATTGTTCTTTCTGTGCGACATATAATCGTTTTGGACAACATTTCATTTCATTTAGCGGTAAAACGGAAACTATATATTTTTCCATCGCTTTATTATTCTCGTTTTTCTATCCAGTTCTACCTCTTTGTTTGTACTTGCCCCATCATATAAAGTATATAGAATTTTGGGTGAGAGATTTGTTCTTTTGCTTGATTACCCTTCATTTATGGCGGTCATAACGAATCCTACTTTTCTAGTAGATGGAAATATGGAATAATTATTTTCGTACCTAATTTTTCTCTCTTGTGCCTTATTTAATTTCAACAGTGTTGGGTTAACACCGAATTGAGCTCCGATTTCCATGGGTTTCCAGGCTCTTGAACACACACCAGAAGCTTATATTCCGGTGCATATGCTCTACATTAAAATGGAAATCAACGGCCACAAGGTAAAAGCGTTTGTCGATTCAGGTTAGTTAGCTGAGCTGCACACTTGTTATATTTTCATTTGATCTCCATACATTCGACAAAAGCTGTGTTATTTCTAGGTGCCCAGGTATCAATTATGTCCGAAGCATGTGCTCAGAGATGTCAGCTGTCTCATCTCATTGACAAGAGATTCACTGGTACTGCCAGAGGTGTGGGAGGCACACAGAAGTTCGTAGGGAAAATCCATTCTTGTGAGTTTTGCCTATAATGATGGAAGAATTAACCTTTCTTAATGTTATATGTCAGGCCAAGTCAAAGTGATGGACCATTATTTTCCTTGCAATTTCGATGTGATGGCCGATCGTGAAATGGATCTGCTGCTGGGACTCAACATATTGAAGAGGCATCAATGTAATCTGAATCTAAAAACCAACATGTGGGTTTTTAATTTATTTTTTGTCTTCCTCTAATAAACGCTTTTTTAGGTTAGAAATGGGCGACGGAACGAAAACACCTTTCCTCTCTGAAGCTGAAATCAACTCGCACCTTGAGGATATTGGCACTTCAAGTATGTGTGTAAATTTATGCTTTCGAATGTACTGCGTAGGTTCTAGCGCTAGAACCGCTTGTGAGGACAGCCTAGTCTTTAGGTCTTTTGAAGCGTCCCGCTTTCTATCCTTATGCTGGAAAAAGATCGTGTGAAAAGTACTTTGAATGCTGCCTTCTAAAACCTTCATAAAAGTAGCGATGGTTGTAGCCATCGTCACCCATTGTTTCTCTCAAATTAAGGCCACCCATTTCGCTTGGAGGGCTAGCATGGTTCCAGCTGAAATAGCCGATTTGGTTGAAACCTCGTTTAGGGTAGGTGTTCTGCACGGCGATAATGATTCCGAAGTTTGTATTTCAAATTTATACCGAGGACCACCCCTGTCGTAAGTTTGGGTGGTCGGGTCAAAATCACCGATTTGGCAAAAACTTCAACGAGGTAGGTTATTTGGAATGCTTATTACGAATCTGATGTGTCTTTCTCTCAAATTTCGATCGATTTCGGCAGATTCACTTGGGCGCGCCTCTCCACCATCATCTTGGGCCGTATGCTCGTCTCTCCCGGCCGGGCGATGGTCGTCCTTCGCCCGGCAGGGTGATGGCGAATAGACACACTGAGTAGTGTCTATTCGCCATCACGCAGCCGGGCGAAGGGCGCCCATCGCCCGGCCGGGAGAGACGAGCATACGGCCCCTTGTCTCCGCCCTGACGCCATCAGTGCTCACTTAAATGTCTCCGCAACGATTGATGTCGGGCGAAATTTGAAAAACCAACATCGTCGTCGTAATCAGCATCGTAATGCAAAATAACCTTCTTGGACAAGGTTTGTGCCAAATTTGAGATTTTAACCTGACCACCCAAATCGACAGTATAGGTGATACCATTGGCCGAAATCCGAAAACGGTCATTGAATTCGTGATCAGCACCTCAAATAACCCATATCAACGAAGTTGTAGCACAAACTAAATTTTTGACCCGTGCGCGGACGGTAGTGTCGAAACTTATAACAATTGTCCTATGGCTCTGACGCTGAGTGCTGCTGAGCCCAGTTAATTGAGAAGTGTATGCAGTTTCATTCTCCGAACTGCTTCTTTGCAGTTCAGTTCGCCTTATTCATTTCCGTCGGAACTAAAAGTAAAGCCGCTTGAAATTTAGACCCTTCTGAATTTATGGTCGACGATGATTTGCTTTCGCAAGCAATGAACCTAGGGTTTTCGGAGGCGGATGCCAAGGATGCTCTGAGAATGACAAGGTTTTCATTTCATTTCATCTTCGTTTTCTTTGTGTTCGATTAGAATTCATTGTTTTAAGCCTCAATTGTTCAGAAACGATTTGGAGGCTGCCCTTCAACACCTCTTCTCAAAAGCTGACGAGCGTCAGGCTGGTAACTAGCTACGTGGTAAGCATTTAATTAGCACTGTACGTGTTAGCTATCACCCTTCATTCACGTCCTATTGTACATGATGTATTTAACACTGTGATCGCTTTTGAAGCCTTACAACTTATGTGTTTCCCAAGAGTTATCATCGTCAGCTGCCATTTTCTTTGTTTATCAATGATGTAGATACTTTTTGCTGAAGACTTTGATCAGGCAATATTGTGTTATCGGTATCCTAGCATGTGCGTAAGGACTTACGTGATCTTGCGATTTCGTTTGTATTGAACTGATCTTTTTGTTTCTGCAGCTGCGTGAATACTTTCAGTCATGAAGTTTCTCGATCATTCCTTCAAGTTGTCAGTTCGAACGCATTTGGTGTGCGTCATACTAGTGAATTGCTACGAATACGAGGGGCATACTGAAAATCGTAAGCAATCAGTGCTAGAATTTAAGTTCAAGCGATGTAAGGAAAACGCCTGCAGAGTCGTGGTCTACAGGCTTTATACCACAACAGTGCATTGTTGCGGTTAAGTAACCTCATTTAGCGAGAACAACCATTGCTTCAAAATTGGCAGGCATCGGTAATTCGTCCCGTGCTGCCATTTCGCCTATCACAAGCTAGACTAGTCTTTTATCCGAACTCAACTGTCACCGCCGTTGCTCTACGTCAAAAGTGCATTCCCACTTGACCCATCATGCGCATCGAGCTCGATGCCAGTCAGTGCGAACCTAGCCAGACCAAACAAGAGGAAGCAGGCTCATTACGAACCATACTTTTGCGGACTATAGCCTCATCTTCATGAATAATGTTAGCAAAGTATTCTCAAAGTTCTCTCTTCTTGGAACCTCGGCATGACGCTCCAACTGTCGTATGCTTCTGTGCTGGATCAGGTTAGTAGAGTGAACCAAATTCATTGGCCTAACGTTTCGACTTTAACGACGTCTTCAGAGGCCCCGTGGTCCACCGTGAGAGCGTTGCCAACGTGGAAACCAGCTCTATTAGTTGACAAATGCGAGTCGCATTTGTCATCTAGCAGTCGTTAGGGCAATAAATTTGGTTCACCCTACTAACCTCGTCCGGCAAAGAAACATACAACAATTAGCAAAGTAGATTCGATGAAGTCACACATCTACGTTATCGGCTCTTTTACCGCCGAGTCGTGTCTTAGCCTTCTTGACGATGTGAACAACAACATGACACCTTTATTCGTGCAAGGTTATAGTCGAGTAAATGCTAAGGCACACCCTGACCCCGCTGCTGTCACCCGCATGGTCGAGCGATCGATTCCGGCCCGGGCTAACCAAGCCTTTCATCCCTCCGGGGTCGGGTAAATTGGTACCAGACTTGTCTGGGAAGGTAAAGACACTGACCTGGTATAGCGGTTGGCCCCCGCAGGTATAGGCCAAATACGCATTCACCAAACCTCTACGACTTGAATGGAACACGAATGCGGCGGCACGTCCTCAGGGGAGTGATCAACGCCGGCACCTTTACTTTTACCTTTCACACTGACCCCATGAGGGGGAGGGGTGAGAGGGAGGTGGGGTTCGACAACAACTCGACCTTCTTCGTACCGAGTCGAGCTTCGCAGCTTCGACTTGACGATAAGGCAGATTTCTTTTTTATGATGAATTGCGGATCAAGCACCAAAAGCCGAACATCGATAGGCAGATCCCAGGGAGAGGAGAGAAAACGACCACTAGACAGGAGCTGTTGGTTGTATGACACGGAATTGTCTTCACTAGCAGGGGTCACGATTCATAAGGGTAGGTAGTTACCCGCCTTGGCGTTTACTCCGCTCACCTACCACCCTCTGAACTAATCTGGTACTTTGCCGCGGAGATGATTCAGACGGTGAGATCCATATCACCCCATCTCCTGCTCATCTTCGTCCATCTGCAGTTTAGCCCTCTCTCCGAGAGCCATAAAGTTAAAAATGCTGCCTCGAAGCACTTGCGCTTACTTATGTCTTAGGAGGATGAAGCTTTCCAGCTATGGTAAGGCTATACATACTCACAACTCGAATGGGCGATTAATCAACGATTGAGAGGCTACCATTTTAATGAAAGTCTAAATAAAGCACATCATTGAGTACCAGGAATAAGAAACAGGGCTGGCTCGATTCCTACATCGCAGGAAGTATAGTCGACCTTGGAGTACATTTCACTGCTCGGCCGGATGAATATTGTTTTCGGAAATAAAGATAGCTTCGAGCACAACCGGATAACTGCTCATGATACTAGAAGTGATCGTTGATGTTGACGACCCGACTTTCTGCTGGCGTAGTAGCGATCATTCCTCTATCCATCTTTGCTAATGAAGGTCGCCTTCCTACTCACGCTTATATTGTGCCAGTGCACCTCAGAAAAAGAAGGCGATGATGACAGCACAACGACGACGGACTTCACCACGACGAATACGGAGACGCTCCCGGCCCGAAGCAATACAACTGCACACCACAGGAGGACACACGCAGCTAATCGTACGGTACCAACGAAGCGCGTTGCAGTTCATGATGAGCACGACCATTTTCATGAACAAAGTGAACGAATGAGGGATATACTGCATGCAGGTACGTCTTTCGTGATTGTGAAAACTCACAGTAGCAAAAGTTTTGTTCACTTATGTATAATTAGATGCGCATTTACCTATGAAAAGGACGACCCCACGTACCTATCGCTCAGTTTGTTATGCCTTTACTTGGTCTTGGCAACTCGAACTGGTCACTCTCAAATGGTAGAACGGCTCGTGTTGACAGATTCGACGCTGATCACAAGGTGCTTTTTGTCAACCGGAAAGCTTGTAAAGTATAACCTAAAGAGTAGTCATGCGATGTGTCCAAAACATCAGGGGTTCCGATCGACTTCCGATCTTGTTGATTCATCATATCCGATTAGGCATCGGCTGCAAAAATTGGGTTCTACACGTGTTTGCGAGTGCAGCACTAGAAAAACAGTTCTCAGCGCCGTGTTTTCCATAGAAACCTGTTCAAACTGGTGGTAAAATATGGAGAATTCCAAAACACGCTTAAGAACAATTTGACCTCTTTGAAGACTCTGCTAGAGACAATAACTATTATACAACATCTACCGACTGCAACCACATTGCACCAAAAATGATAGGCCTTGAGGAGTGGCGGAAATGTCGTTCAAAACGACATGAAAGCAATGTGATGAAAAGATCCGCATTCTCAGAGCTGATCAATGAGATATCGGCGATGAGAAACCTGTAATGATCCAAATCAGTGCATTTAAAGCGAAAAGCAACAGACAGGCCAGGTGCTACAATTCATTTTGACGGCTATGAGCTGCTTTAATCTTCTACCAGATTGATAAAATTCCTGTCATCCTTCGGTACGGGGTTCGCTGAAGTGATTCAGATCAAAGAAATAGGTACTATTTAAGATGTTGTACTCCACCGCTATGTTGAGCTTTCTCACATTAAAAAGTGTTTGTCTTGAGTAGAGTCAGAGTCTGTGTCTCCTCCCGCCGCGCACTATTTCGCAAGGCTTTTGGCGATTACAGCTCAACATAGCGGTGGGGTACAACATCTTAAATAGTGCCTAGAAATACCATTCATGTACCTCTTAGCAAAGAATAACTAAAGATCAGCTGCGCATGGGACCAGTTGCGCAATTTCTTGCTGAGCGGTAGCGATGGCATAACAACCGCCATACAGCTTGAAGGGAGGACAGTTGTTAAAGGTGTAAATGGGGACCATTTGGTGTTCCTTTTGAACTGCTAATCGTTGTAGAAAACATTTGGGACTACTTCATACTCTATGCACTACAATATAGCTTGCTGCGTTTAATACACGAAAACAGCTACCACAAAATTGCGTTCTCATTATGGAGATTTTCCTGAATTGTGTCCTTTCAGAAGGGTCTCCGTTTGGTAAGGAGAGCGACATTCTAAAAGCGTCTCGTCCGTACGTTGTTGTAACAATTAGCGACGCTGAATGTTACTGTAAGTATAACGTTATGTATAAGCACCGAAATAGCAAAGAGGGCGGACCTCTCAAGAATAGTCAACACAACGCTTCCTATACGCTGTGATGTGTATCGTAGAATATCAGCGTTTCGTGAGGCTTCATGCTAAAGTTTCTGGTACATTCATTTCAGAGCAAACGTCATCTTCTTCACCTTTCTTTTAGAGATGTTTACAGTTGAGGGAGCGATTCAGCTTTCAATGTCGTCCAGTGGCGATTCGTCGGCATTGCAACGTTGGAGTCAATTGACCTACAGCCGTCCGAAGTTCCACCGATGTAGGACACGCTCCAGTACCAAATGATAGCGCTGCTATGTTGATTTTTCTCGCCCTGGTCTAGCTATTCATTTGAAAGCTCTGCAGAGTCGGCAGTGGCAGGAAAACAGTAGAACCGAGGTACTGTCGACATTCGCTTCTAGACCGACATTCACCAGCAGTCTCAGAGTGGGTGATCTACGAGAATCAGTTCGCACATCAGTTGTGCCTCCACGTTGCCATTGATAGCGTTTTGATACGCGGCACTTGAGGTTGTTATTCAACTACCTTATTCGGCTGAAGCTTCGTCGTTATCGCCTTCGTCACCTGTATCACTTGTCGTCTCGTTGATCATCGATTTGGTCGAGCGTGCGCCAGTAACGTCTCCACTCGCCCCTGTCGCGCGTCATGGTAGACCAGTGGATCCTGCTCGCTCGAGGAACACGAAAAGCACAGAATCGATCATTCAGGGATTTGGCGAAGAAGTCTGACCAGTGCAGAGATGGGAGACCTGGTGTTCTTCTGACGTCCCGTGGAATCCAGTCAGTAACGGCTATCGTCCAGCGGTCGTCACGGAATCGCATTACGTGTCTGCCGCACCTGATCTTCGACAACTTGGCCCATCGACTGCGTCTCTGATCATCGACTGTCGGCGTAACTCGGAGCTCCGTGTGCTGTCTCTCGGCTGGATGAAGCGAGTCACTCCGAGCATCCTTCTCTCTATACTTCGTTGCGCGACGCAAATCGCATGCTTGTCCTGCTTGCGTAACGCCCACGTACGTTAACGCTGGAAGAACCGTAGATTCGAAGAGATGGGTGCGGTCTTCATCTTCGCACTATTTCCTCAACACTCTTGAATGCACCCAAGGGGCCGCCCAGCACCAGACCCAAGTCGTTGGTCACGCTGACTTCCCGACCCAAGTACACATAGCTGGAGCGTCCGCCCTGAAAGTAATAGGAACGGGCGGCAAGGTGGCACACCGAGCTCGTCAGTTGAGCATCAGTCACCCTCTTGCTCGGCTACGGAAGTCCCCGAGTGCCGTCGATTTCCCAAGTTCTGACGAAGCGACAGCGCCGAAACGTTAGCCGGATAATGCAGTTGTATAATAACCTCCAGTGTCGCTAATAGAATTCGAATACTACACAGAAATACCGAGGTCCATGGAAAGTCGATTTCGGAGTGTTCTGAAATCATTTCTGATATATCCGGTCAACAACACTTATATGACGTTCTCACCACCCCTCTTTCGGGAGTTTCGACAAAAAGTTGTCACTGCGATTTCTGCTAGCATCGCTTTGGCGGATCTGCCGGTTTTAGCAGTGGCTGGCGGTGCTAACGACCCCTTCTGCTATTAGTACTTTGGAGGCACTGCGGAGATGCCAAGCAGCAGCGCTGGCGTACCTCGACCTAATACAAGGCTGTTTACTGTCACAGGCGATTCTGTATGAGTACTATGTCGAGAAATCACGGTTCTTGAAGTTATAAACCGTAGTGACGGATTTGAAGATACTGTGCACAAAATCGGCGTACTCCTTCTTATCGATCCCTACCGTTGTCTTTTCAGCAACTTGATTAGTGCAGTAGCATAGAGCCTCGAGGTTTGTATCGGGCCGACCATAAGGATTAACTGAGAAGAAGCTGAGTGAATTTTTGCACCCACTCCGAGTAAACTGCAATGCAGCTGTTTGATTAGAAGTACCAGAAAGGATCCAGTATTCTGTTGCATCGCGCACGGACCGTCAACTTCCAATAACTATAACTTTTTTATTGTAAACTTTATTAGTCAAAATAAAAACTATTGGAATCAACACACTTTTGCCAACGACATGCGAGCTTTTCTATTCCTGATGAATTCAGATGAATTCAGCGAAGGCATTTTTTGCCTCCTCTCCACTTTTGATTTTGTGGCGCAGGAAGATTTTGAGATGCTTGAAAAGATGATAGTTTGTCGGCGAAAGGTCAGCAGAGTACGGCGAGTGGTCGAGAACTTCGTAGCCCAACTCGTGCAGCTTCTGCCTGGCCATCATCGAAACATGTAGTCGAGCGTTGTCGTAAAGAATGATTGGTCCCTTTGTATTGACCAGTCTCGGGCACATGCCCGGAAGCTTACTGTGTATTTCGCCGAGTTCTTGGCAGTACTCCGATGTCATCTTTTCACAGGGTTTCAGGAAACTGCGGTGGATAAAGCCGGCTGCTGACCACCAAACAGTAACCGTAGCCTTCTTCTGATGAGCCTTTGGCTTCGGGTAGTGCTTTGGTGCTTCATCGACGTCTAACCACTGCGCCAAACGCTTTCGATTGTCGTACAAGATCCACTTTTCACCCCTTGTTACAATGCGGTCCAGAATGGGTTCCGTGCGGTTTCGTAAAAGGTGAGCAGGAGATGTCTCAAGACAACGATTCCTTTGCACGTCATTCGAATCGTGCGGGACCCATTTGTCGACCCTAGTTTCGGATGGTGAACAACCGTTGATTGGCTAACGAACGCCTAGTTGTTCGGCAACTTATCGTGTAGTTCGACCAGGATCTGCCTCGATCAGGGCTCTCAATTTGTCTCCAGGCCCTCATCTCCTCCGCTGAACTTCTTGAACCAACGCTGCACCGTGCGTTCGTTAGTGGTTCTGGAGCCAAGTGCGACGTTGATATCTCGAGCCGCCTCGGCGGCACTTCTGCCCAGTTTGAACTGGAACAAGAAAATTGTGCGAATTTGCTTCTTGTCCATGACGAGGGTCGAAGTCGTGTCACAAGCGGCAGTGCCGATAGAAATGAAAATGGGTAGAACAGTTGAATAGACCAGGAAGCACGTTCCAACATGGTATACAGGATGTTTGCATTTGGCCGGTAAACTCTTGAAAATACCAGGCGCAAAGTCGAACATGTGCTAAACCGACATTATTTTTGCATCAACCTAATGAAAAAGAACTGGAGAACAGGAAGTACCTTCCATTTTAGTTGCGTACACAAGCAAGTGGCATTCGTGTTCAGTTCAGATCGTGGAGGCATGGTGAATGCGTATTTGGCCTAAACGATCACTAGCGGGGGCCAGCATCTATTCCAAGATAGTGTCTCCTATTTGGCCTAAACGATCACTTGCGGGGGCCAGCATCTATTCCAAGTTAGTGTCTCCTATTTGGCCTAAACGATCACTTGCGGGGGCCAGCATCTATTCCAAGTTAGTGTCTCCACCTTCCCAGACATGTTTGGTACCAATTTACCCGACCCCGGAGGGATGGAATGCTTGGTTAGTTCGGGTGAAGATCGAACAACCATGCCGGTGTCAGCAGCGCCTCTTACCACTGCGCTATGCGCGCCCACTATTTTGCAAGTATGTGGTCCGGGATTGAATTTGGCAAGGAAACCAGGAAAGCCGGTCTCGTGCTAATGCTGCTTTTTGCAGTTTCGTCGACACTCACAGCTACGCACGACGTTTTTATCCGGTGGTTGAGATATGATGGGATCAGCAGTAAAAAGCAGCCAAAACCACGGAGTATTACAAATTGAATTACGAAGCAATTTTTTGAGGGGCCAATCGAGAGTGGAACGATTTTGGAGCAAACGGAATGGATTTCCACCCACCCCAGAGCTCCTATCCTAGCCTGACCGCGTGGCGAAGCCACGCCGTCCCTCCTCTTTATGCACACTATTTCGTCGCCAAATCAGCAACTGGGCAGAGAGGCAGAGAGAAGCGAAATAGTCTGCCTCTAGAGAAGAGTGTGCGCTGCGCTAGAGACGCAGAGTCATCTGCGTGTCTGCCCGTGGCGCACTATTTCGCAGTGACATCATCACGGAAGTCCATTCCTCTTATTCCATTATCGCGCTAGTTCAATCGAGAGACATGAAGGACGTCGGTTCACTACGGAAAAGGATCGATGTAGTTACTTATAACAACAGAAAAGAAATTCGGCTTCAAGCCCTGCTTTGTCCCAATAACGTGGACTTAACTTCAAGGGAATAGACGCTCGTTGAAAACTTCTGTTAAAAATTTGACGTTTTTCTTCACAAACAAGTTCACTACAGTCTTCAATGAGAAGAAGTGGAACACTGTAATGTAGACTTGAAGTTCAAGTATCACAAGGATACTACCATACTTCGAGATTTTGCTAGAAAATGTTCTCTTGACCGTACAGCGGGTTCGATGGCGTTTGCTTGGGATGACAGAAGACCTAGCGATGCTGACTCATCGAAATGCTGTTCAACTCGTCGATACCGCAGATCACTGAACTGCGATTCCCGTGTAATTTTACGGTGCTTGGACTCGACGCCGACACCCGCCCGCCCCTGCTGCCGGCCGGCCAATAGCGTGGCCCCCTCGCCCACCCCCCTCCCCTACCCCCATCGATAGTCGTTATTGCGTTGCTGAAGTTGTCGTATACGACGAGTTCGACACCGCGTGTGCGGCGTCGTGTCGTACAGGGTTGTGTGGTATTGCGTGCGAGAAACACGCGCTTTTGCACCAATCCTTTTCTTCTTTTTTCCTCGCTAGAAAATAGTATTTGTTAATTTTTACGTTTTTTCACCCTTTTTTGAATCATCTTGAATTACTTGTTTTTGTTTGCGTGTGTTGAGCATTTCGACGTAGTTTTTGCTACTTTCTTGCTGTTTCAAGCTTCCGAATAGTTTTTTGTCTCAGGAACATCAAAACTATGGCACTATGAACACAGAAACTAACCACCACAACGAAGTTGGAACAAAATTTAACAATAGGAGGAAATTAAAATGGCAATTGATACAAAAAATACGTTTGAAAAGAGAAAAACAACGACAGGGACGCCTATTCTATACCAAACATCTTCTAGGGAAGCTGTTGGAAAAATGGCACACGTCATACGAGAAACAACGAGGAAAAACAAGAAAAAACGAGAAAATAGCTAAAAAAATTAGCAGGGGTGCGCTCAAACCAGCTGACGGCCCGCCTATCGGTTGCAGCGTACGCAAGTTGCGGCCCCCGCAGTACACTTTACGCTCACTCGCGCGCGGCGAACAGTGCGGCGATTTGTCGTGTCGTATTGGTCGTCGACCGAGCACGACCCTATTGGCATGCGTCTATGCTATGGATCGATGTGGGGTAGGGGGGAGTGGGGGTGGGGGTGGGGCGGGCGGGTGTCGGCGTCGAGTCTTAGCACCTATTTTACTCTAGAAATGTCTTCCGATATATTTCACAGTTAACGTTCCCCCAAGAACCTAAACAAAAAATCGTCGTCTATTGAAAATACAGTACCGGACGCGCCGCAACGATAATACGGCGGTAGCGGTGCTCCGAAGCGCCGAAATGCGTCGTTCCGGTGTCCACGCGTGGTAGCTTCTTCGAGTCACCCCGTCGGGACTCTTATTGCTAGCCTGGGACGCTAGGAAAAGACGCACCGCGTATTTATAGGCGGCAAGGAGGGGGCGGAGCCTAGTCGGTGTTCAGCTGCCCCCATGCCCGATGGTGGGCCACGCGTGGTAGGTCCCTAGGCCCACTACTCCTCGCTTGGGACACTAAGAAAGGACGCGCCAAGCATTTAAAAGCGGCGAGGTGGAGGCGGAGCCAAGTCGGCGGTGAGTCACCAGGCGAGGTACCGAAGCGACAACGAGATAGAAAATCGAGGGGTCAAAAATCGAATGAAAACAAGTTCCACGAATTTGGGAAAAGTGTATATGGATTGATAGAGCTCAAGCTGTTGAGCTCGAATATATGGTAATTTTCGCAAATAAACCAATTTTTGAGATGTCATTTGAGAACGCCGGGTTTCGGCGCTTCAAGGCGCCGCTGCCGCCGTTTTATCGTTGCGGCGCGTCCGTTACTGTAGTATAGCTTGGTATCATTACAGAACACCTTTGACACACATTTATTCAAAAGACTTATCGTTACACATTTGCCAGAGTAGATACGGTAGCGGTTACCTCACATTTTTACAGTACAAACTGATTGAATCAGAACTTAAAATGTGCACTCCCGTTGATTGCGATTAAGCATCGGCAGTTGGTTCCATGAAGATCGTCCCTTATCCCTACTTCCAAATTCTTGAAATGTTTTTGTTTTTCTTCAGCATCAAGTACTCAGTCAGATTTTGTTGTTCTCTTGGCTGCCATGAACTACGATAACTCTTATGCTGGTTGGACTGCTATCAAGAAGGACAAGTTCACGTATGATAGTGCGCGGACCATTTGGGTATTCAGTGTGAGTGGTCTCTACGTTCGTTCTCGAATTTCTATACTTAATACGAACATTTGACGTCGTGACAACATGTTCGGTTGTACTACGTGCCAGTACATCACGCTCACCAATTATGCTTGAAAATAATAAATGACGAAATAATGAGTCTGCCTCTCTCATCATTACGTCTTCCTTCGATTATTTAGCTGAATTTAACGAAGGCTAACTGCTCCCAAAAAACACTGCTTTCGAGTTTTCTGATCGAAGCTCTGCGGAAACTTCTCGAGCAACACGTAAATGTTTACGCGTTACACGTTTCTAGTTAAAAGTGAGCGCATCAATGCCTCATGAACTGCTTCTTACCATTAGTCGCATTAATCCTTCATATTAATCACTCCCTTAAAAAATTTCTGCTCTATGGGCACGAGGCTCTCCAGAGGTCCAGAATGTGCGTGTTCATTTTTCTTTCGAAGGAAAGCTTTAGATGATGCTTTCTATAATATAACAATACAGGCGTTTTCCGATGTCATTGCCTTTATGGAAGAACGAAAATTATAAATTCGTTACATTCGCTTGAAATTCGCGTTGTGCCTAGTATTATGGTATGAAGCTTTCGATGGCGCCCGTTTATTCGGAGATACTACTCATGTTTGATCTAGGCCCGAATCTTACAATCAGACACGAACTTGGTGACCTTTTACCTATCGCTCTCAACAACTATTTCTGGTGAATCTGAGGCCTCAACTTCGTCTGTGTGCTGATCGTACGTGTAGGGTTTGGGCGGTTTTAGCTGAAAACAATTTGATTGCTCTTTCTTTCTTCATTCCTCTTAATATCTCTGACGACTGATTTCTTTTTTAGCAAAACTTGTCGCTCTCGCGACTTCGCACCTAAAGATTTTTACAGTACCCGAGTGATTCGTGAACAAGAAGAAGCTCTTGTTATTCTGGTTCCAACCATGTGTTTTTATTCCAAATAGGTAGAAACAGCTATGACAAGGCGGCACTTTTGGCAGCAAGCATAAACTAGACTATAGACTGACCGCTAAACGTTTGGGCTAACGTTTAGCGGCGGGACTGTAGTCTGATTAACGGCCCCTTCACACTTTACTGCGTTGCTGCCGCAGTAATGATGAAAAGGGCATTGCACACTCTGCGATGCCTTGCGCGGCGTCGTCGGCGGCGAGGGGGGGGGGGTAGGACCGGCGCTCCTCCCATCACCCGCCGCTTGCGCCGGCGCCGCTCGAAAAATGCCCAGCGCCCGCGGCGACGTCGCCGTCGCCGCCACCGCCGCCGACTGTGCAAAGGGCCCTCCGACGACGGCGACGGCGACGTCGTCGGCGGCGCCGTCGGGCCAGCGCGGCTCTATGTTTCATCATAGCCGCCGCCGGCGCCGCGCAAGGCGTCGCCAAGTGTGCAATGCCCTAGAGGGACCGGTGGTGGGCGGCAACTGCGCAGTAGCGCAGCTGCCGGTTTCTTCTTTGTGAAAACTACCCATATCGTTAAATATGCACGAAATAGTTTTTTGACCAGCGACGGTCTAGTGGACGGCCGGAAAAGCGCGCAGCTATGTATTGCGGAAATACGCGCACTCCCTTTTTACTGCTCTGCTTTGGTTTACTGTCGCAGTAGTGTCTGAAGGTGCCCTAACGGTGTTGTGAAAATTTTCTTCGGCCGCTATTCGGCTGAAACAACCTATCAACTAACACGCTGTTAGACAAATGCTTTAATATTTAATTAGTTTATTCACGTACTTCCTCATTTTCCTGCCAATTAAACAGATACCATAGGAGTTCGGAGTTAAATTTTAGACGGATTCTTTTCAGGTTCTTTTTTTCTCTCGTCAGATCTTTTTTGTCGGTTGCCTAAGAGCTTCACTATTCGCTGAAGGACCGTTCGATCGGCTTCAACCTTCTACTTCACTTCTTTCACTGACGGAGAAAATTTTTTGAGCGCGCAGCCTTCATGAATTGTGCTTCAGACGATTAAACCACAACCCAACACATTGACTGCTCGAGATAATATTTTCAGCAACGCTCGCATGGAAATAGCTAAATAATTCTGCTGCATACTTGCCATATTTCAAGTCATGAATATGCTCATCCGCAACGGGAATCCGGTCCATCTTTTTCAAACTAGTCAGAAAGCTCTAAACTCAAGGAATTCGCATTTGCAATGAGGAATTGGAGGCCGACAAGTCACTTAACAACTGATAAATATGATGCGCGAATAAGATCTTATTCATAACTTCCCAGCCTAATTGTTCAGAATTAATGTCGTAATACGCAATTCGAGACGAGTACATGCTTAGAACTTAAAAGCTATTGCACTGTTGGTAATGAAACTGGACCGCAAAAATACCTGCTTAGACAGAAAACCTTTCATAAAGTCATACACCCACAGAAAAAAAGACCTCTTCACCGCTCCTACATGAAAATCTGCAGGGACAAAAAACAATGGAAAACTGAAGGGACAAGCACACTCGGACAAGAACTCTAAGCCAATTTAACGCACTACTGTATGAGAGTCGTACAAAATCGAGTCTCAGTGGTGGAGGGTGGAGGGGATGGATCGTGAACTTCGCAAAATTCGAACACCTTTCTACTTGACGCGAACATGTGGTTCTCTGTTAAGGGTCGTGCACAGTCGACGACCAATACGACACGACAATGATAAGAGATAGCGGCCGGTGTCGTATTGGTCGTGTCGCGTTTGTCGTATACGACAAGTGCGACAAGGCATTTGCGTTGCCGAAGTTGCCGTATGCGACGAGTACGACACGATTACATGTCATCTCGTACACGGGATATTCCAACACGCGCGAGCGGCCAGAGCCAGATGGAAAGTGAGGGCGGAGTCTTTTCTGCATCTCTGGTTTGCGCAGCGCCGCCCCCTTGCTGGCTCTGCAGCCGGATGACTCATGCCATCAGCTGCTGAGAGAGCGAGGAATGACCATCTTACCTATACAGCTCAACGCTGGGGTTACTTCGCGTACGAAATTCCTAAGTTTCGAATGGAACTTCAACTGGTAAAGTACCTTGGTTATAGCAGATCAGAAGTGAATGAAGTACGCTTCTCATTCCCGTACACTCCAACGGCTTGGTCCTGGTAAACCAAGAAAATCTACACCAACACTAATTGCATCTCAAGGAGGGGATTCTACACGTATTGTGGAGTTCTTCTGAATTTATCGAATAAGAGCTTCTATCCAAAGATGTTCTAGTGACTATCAAACTATTCTGTGAGCAAATGTGTTGTATGGCTTGCAGACCAAAGGATAAGCAGGGCTGAGAACGCTACCCACCCGACGCCGCCGAAGACGCCTTCAAAAAAGTCACATAGAAAATTTTCCGAAGGATTATTGGAGATTGGTACCCCATTCAACGTAATCTCCAGAGAGTACCCTACAGAACACCAGTCGGTTGCGTTGCTGACGAATCTCACGGGAGAAAAATATCCCAACAAGTATCTCAAAACGGGAGTGTAAACGTTTTTCGTGAATAAACCGACAGGCTTCCACGCGTATGTGGTAAAATGATTACCAGCAGTAAGGCGACACATAGTAGTCCAACATTGTTCTTATATATCTCAATTGTGTTCCTTTTCAACGAAATATATTTGAAAAATCAAGGTTTGGCAAACATTCAATCGGAAGGTTTACAACCTAATATTTTGTCTGTCTGTGAGTTTGTGTGTTTCCCAGTCAAAGTCACGGTCTCACAAAGGGTCTAACCGTGGATGTGCAAAGCGTCCCTGCTGCGGAGTGCGGCAGACGGTGACGGTGCCAGTGGAGGGTACATTGAAGCGCAAGGGGGTGCCAGACGGCGTGCAAAAAACCGCGCGCCACCTTGGCTCGCTGCCTCGTGTACGAGATGACCGGCAACGGTACGACACCCGTGTGCGGCGTCGTGTCGTACAGGGTTGTGTGGAATTGCGTGCGAGAAACGCGCGCTTTTGCACCATTCCTTTTTTCTTTTTTCCTCGCTAGAAAATAGTATTTGTTAATTTTTACGTTGTTTCACCTTTTTTTTTAATCATCTTGAAGTACTTGCTTTTGTGTGCGTGTGTCAGAGCATTTCGACGTAGTTTTTGCTACTTTCTTGCTGTTTAAAGCTTCCTAATAGTTTTTTGTTCCAGGAAAACTGTCGCTCGAAACAGCTGACGGCCCGCCTATCAGTTGTAGCGTACGCAATTTGCGGCCCCCGCAGCACACTTTACGCTCATTCGCGCGCGACGAACAGTGCGGCGATTTGTCGTGTCGTATTGGTCGTCGACTGTGCACGACCCTTTACGGTTCTCTGTGAGATGAGACATGGGCGATGACTAGGAAGAACAGCAGTGGGATAAGCGCTACATCCTGCATATGGACCCAGACCAGGCTCTACTGTGGCAGTAAACCAAAGTAGAGCAGTAAAAAAGTGGATGGGCATAGTTCCGCAACAGCTGTACCTCTTTACGGCCGTCCACTAAATTGACGTTGGTCAAAAAAACTATCTAGTGCTTAGTCGATGGTAGGGATGGTTTTCGCCCGCAAATCTGATAACGGATGTAGTGTGAAGGGGCCTTAAGCCACTTCTAGCTATGAACCCGCAGTACCGCACAGATAAAATCCCCATCACTGTCGATAATAAGGCCCATTCATACTTTATTGCGGCAGCAACGCAGAAATGATAAAAAATAGGAAACCCGGGTCATTTTGTGCTGCGGCAACAAAATCGCCTCAACGGATCTGATCAAATTATTTTTCGCTCAAATTCCGCGTAGCGATGTCGTCAGGGGCGTTGGCCACGAATCTGACATCTATTTTCAAGTTTCTCGGTGACATCCCATAATATCGTCATCTAAGAGCCCTTCAGACACTACTGCTGCGGTAAACCACTGTAGAAAAAAAAAGGGGTTGTGCGTAATTCCGCAATAGTTTCGTATTTTTCCGGTCGCCCACTGGACTTTCATTGGTCAAAAATGTACTCAGTACATAGTGACGATATGGGTGGTTTTCGCAAAGAAATTCGAAAACGGATGCTGCGCTAGTGCGCAGCAAGGCGCCGCCAGTACTTATGTTTCATCATTACTGCGGCAGCAACGGAGTAAAGTCTGAAGGGGCCTTCACTACTAAATAGTTTTTAATAGGTACTAATAGGTACTAAATAGCTTTTTGACCAACGTCCAATCAGTGAACTGCCGCTAAGGACCGCAGTGATCGGTAAAAACCTTCACCCCTTTTTACTTCTCTAATGCGGTTTACTGCCACAGTAGGGCCCTAACAATCAGGGGCCCTATTGGCTAGGTGACCAAAGACACACCTTACCTCTTCAGAGTCAATTTTATCGGTCCAATACGCAGTGCATCGAGCGTGTTTGTCACATAAATCCAGAAGCTGTGCAGCGCCCCACTACTTTTCGGGGAGCAACTTGCCAACCGGGAGACGGGTCCGCACCAGCACGAGAGGGTGGGGGTTAACGATCATTCCAAAGAGGGTTCTAGGCTATCATCATGGACAGGCTATTGAACGGTAATCTCCGAGTAAAGTGACCCCTCTTGCTTAATATTAGACATCAAATGTGCAATCAAATAAAAATGTTCAAAACTATATTCTAATAAGCCCTCAGTACAAAACGTGCCTAGAGAAATTTGGTTTCACAAAATTTATTGGAAATTGTTAGCAATCGTATAGAATGGATATAACTGCGTACCAAGAGCAGATGTCGTGTTCATCCGATTCGAAAGCGAACCGGATGATCCATGGGCAATCGATCAGATATCAGTCGACGTGTATTATCAACTTGGATATGGTTGGGAAAACAGGTAAGCTAATCTTGAAATCAAGCATTTCCCGAGAAGAAATTTTGTTTTCCCCGACACTTTCCGAGGATTGTGAAACTGATTTTGTTTTCTTTCCACACACTCGCTGTGTTTAACACGACAATCGAAGGTGTCATTGCAGTTTAAAAACTGCATATGCAGTACTCTCTGTCTAATACTAGAGAGAAATATAACGATTATCTGATTAGAGCACGAAGGTTCACACACTCATCATAGGGAGAGGCAACCGTCACAAGTTGAGTCATCCTCATATGTTTGAACCACAAAAGCCATACAAAAACGCGCCGCAGAACTCCCAAAATTTTCCAATTCATACAGAAAGAAATTCGCGCATAAGGTTGTTTAACATGAGGAACAGTCAGATTGAACAATAGAGAAAAAAAGAAAAAACTCGCCAACAAAGTACTGAAAGTTACAAGAAATTATAGTTGTGCTCTCCCAAAAATTTCGAATAATCGAATATATTTGAATATCGACGATTTTCGAACGTTCGAATTCGAATGTCATTCGAAAATCGCGATTTTTCGAGCATTCGAATTCGAGTACATTCGAAAATCGCGATTTTTCGAGCATTCGAATTCGAATACATTCGAAAATCGCGATTTTTCGAGCATTCGAATTCGAATACATTCGAAAATCGCGTTTTTTCGAATGTTCGAATTCGAATATTCGATTTCGAATAGAATTATTCGAATTCGAACGTTCGAATAGTCATTGGAGCACAACTATAGTTCGAATGTGAATGTTTCGAGCATTCGAATTTGAGCATTCGAACACGAATGTTTCGAGCATTCGAACTCGAATACATTCGAAAATCGCGTTTTTTCGAATGTTCGAATTCGAATATTCGATTTCGAATAGAATTATTCGAATTCGAACGTTCGAATATTCATTCGAGCACAACTATACAAGAAATCCCCCAGGTTGCTGGCAGAAGCGATTGATATTCGAGAAACTTCTGGAGCCACAGCACAATGAAAAGCTGGAACAAATATAGTAGAATTGACTTTTCAAATATAATGTCAAATATGAGGTGAAATATGTACCGTGTTCCAGTCTCTTTTCCATCCGTTTGAATCGCTCTTAACATTAAGGAAGAATGAAACTTTAATTCCTCGAACAGGAACATCGAACTAATGTTAGATAGAGACACCTTGGTCGATTCCGTACAAGGCACTCCAATCTGTTCCTCTGAATCCTCACGATAATCGTCGTGATATTAGTTTGCAAATCTTCCGATGGAACATTTGTCATTTTTTGATTTTTCAAATTTATTTCCTTTAAAAGGAATGCAGTTGGGATTTATATGAAAATTGTTGCATCACAATGTATTTCATTCCAGAAGGTAACAATTTTATGTGTGGAAGTCCACCGGATAATTATTAATAGTAAATTTTTCCATTCCCGTTCTGAGGTGGTCTCACACTCTGCAAAAATCCGGTCGTTATATAAAATACATTTATTGTGGTTCCAACTGTAGCGAATAATATGACTTGAACGTCGTAAAATGAAGTGAACTCCATTGAACACCAGCTATTTGTGAATGCAGACGCCATCGTTTTTGC
Source organism: Nippostrongylus brasiliensis (assembly GCA_030553155.1). Lineage (NCBI taxonomy): Eukaryota > Metazoa > Nematoda > Chromadorea > Rhabditida > Heligmosomidae > Nippostrongylus > Nippostrongylus brasiliensis. The sequence goes on along the minus strand of CP130735.1, from coordinate 32,913,077 downwards.
TTTTTCAGATTCCGGGTTCACTTCGAACATTCTGTTCTGCTTCCATGCAGCGCTTGGATCAAGCATAGAGCAACATATCAAATTGGACCACGTGTAGGATTGTTTGTTGAGCACGACTATGTGTTCGACATAAAAAATAGTAATAGAACAAGGATTTGGGTGTAAATGATGATGCACGGCTTCGAAAAAAAAATATTGTCGTACTATGTCTCCAGAATCAGTAAAGATTCTGTACTGAAATTTGTTCTCTCAGTGCACAGCTGTACAAAAAGCTATTTACTTCAAGCTGTCGGGAAGTCGGTCTATAGTTCCAAAATCACAGCGATCTTTTGCCGATCTTGCAACAAAAGAAATCAGTTCAATACGCACGAAGCTCAATCAACTTGTTTATGGCGTAGTTACGGTTTTCCTGAAAAAGGAGGTAATGCTCTGAATGAGAGTGACAACAGTTTCAATCGACTTGTCGAAGCTGTAGTTCTAAATCGTCACCCTCAAACAGTCTTCAACACTTTTCATCTAACTGTAATGCGTAGAGCGCATGGTTATGCTAATATCCGACCATAAACTTTGTTAATCATAGCTGATTTGATGAACTGAATATTATTGAGTTTGATAAAGGTTGCCAGCGATATAGTCACTTTAGGTAAGAGGATCAACTGACACCCACGCGATCTAGCGATCGGTCCTCGCTTCGGCTAACCAAGTCTTCCGGGATCGGGTGATTTGGTATCAGACTTGTCTGGGTAGTTAAGGACACTAAGTTCGTTAAGCAGTTGGCCCCGCAGGTCATTATCTGTGCCAAATACGCAGTCATTGTGTCTTCACTATTTTTATGGAACATAAATGGGTTTAATTGTGAGGACTGATCACCATCGATCACTTTATCTTCACTGTATCCAGTGATTTAATAATCAGGCCAATGTAAATATTTATTGGACGCCAACGTAATGATTAAGACATTAGTAAATTTGAAAACAAATTTACCAATGACTCATTTGAACAAATTTAACACTTTGACGACAATATGAGCCACCTGTGGCTCATGCGTGTCCGTCCGCGTGGAACATCATGAGGCACCGGTGGCTCATAACATTACGCGCGGGCGCGAGCGCGTGTCCCACGGCGCGTCCAGCGCAAAACAGCGATTGTCGTCAATGTGTAAAAAACGGATGTTATATTCGTGATCAGCGCGCCTAATAACTTTAATAGGCGAAATTTCAGTGGAAAATAATTTGATCAAGGTTAAATCCGTAGAGACAGATTCTGCTGCCGCAACAGGGAATGACTACTGTTGCCGCGCGCTCCGCCGGTCCAGATGCCCCTTCAGGCTCTACTGCGGCAGCAACCAAAGTAGAGCAATAATAAGGGGGTGCGCGTGTTCTTGCAATAGCTGCGCACTCTTGCGGCCGTCCACTACACTGTCGCTGATCAAAAAGCTGTTTAGTGCGTGTGTTTAGTGTTTAGTGCAGTGCAGTGCGTTGACGATAAGGATGATTTTCGCAGAAAAAAATGGAAGACGGATGTGAGGTTCGATGTCAGCGCCCATGATAACCGAGGTTAGCTGCCGCAGCAAAGAATGACCCGGGACATTCCCTGCTGAGTCGGTGCGGCAGCAGCCATGCTGCTACTACGCAGCTGCCGCGCACGCCACCGGTCTCTATGCTTGATCATTGCTACGGCAGCAACGCGGTAAAGTCTGAAACGATTTTTAAATAACCTCACGCCTAACAATGAGAGATAAAACGACAATTGTCTCTCATTCTCCACTGTATTTCTATTGCATCGGGCGGGATGCGACAGTAAACCAATGTAGAGCAGTTAAAAGGGGAGTACGGGTACTTCCGTGATCGATGCGCGCTTTCGTGGGGGGGAGGACGTTAGGCAGGAATCCTAATTGCCAACTCATGGCGCGTGCAAGTTGACAGTACCTGCGGACCATTGGCGAGTTCACCGCGTGCACCTGCACCCTGGTCCCCACCGCACGCGATCTCGGCCCGGCCGAGCTCCTCGTTAAGGCGCTGGTGACCCGACGGACGAGAGGAGTCGATGGTGAGCGAGAAATGTTCCAAACGGGTTCGCCTACATAATTAGCGGCCGTGTAAATGGTCTAACAACTTGGTATACATTATCGTATTACGGAAGCATATCAAAATTTTGAGCTCTTTCCAATGGGCTCAATCAGAAGTCCATAAGAACAGCCGTTGATGAGCATTTTTTCGATTTGGAAACCGTACATCTGCTGTATAGAACTTCAAACAATCTCTCATATTGATCAGGAAAACTTACTTAAAGAATACTTGGGGTTATGAATACTGTTGTTCAAAGTACTGCGCCAAAATGTCCAGACGCGTCACAGTACGAGCAGTTCATATTCTGCAGTATTGTTGTCAATGAAACTGACTGAGATTTAAATCTTGCTCCGTGGTTCTCTCTAAAACCCTGTTCATAGCATTCGCGTTCCTCATATCTCGTCTCCATTCGTTAGCCTCTATGTATTTGTTAGAATAAACATTGACTCTTACATGAAATTCGAGCTTTCGTATAACCTCATCTTTATAGAATTGCATAAAAGAGGATTATTTCAAGATTCAAGGTACACGGTCTCAAAAATCGAAAAATGCTCACCAAAAACTATTCTTATGGACTTCTGATTGAGCCCATTGGAAAGAGCTCAAAATTTTGATATGCTTGCATAATACGATAATGTATAACCAAGTTCTTAGACCATTTACACGGCCGCTAATTATGTAGGCGAACGCGTTTGGAACATTTCTCGCTCACCATCGACTCCTCTCGTTGGTCGGGTCACCTCCTTGTCGAGGAGCTCGGCCGGGCCGAGATCGCGTGCGGTGAGGACCAGCGTGGAGGCGCACGCGGTGAACTCGCCAATGGTCCGCAGGTGCTGTCACCTTGCGCGCGCCATGAGTTGGCAATTAGGATTCCTGCCTAACGTCCCTCACCCCTTTCGTGGCCGTCCGCTGGACTGTCGTTGGTCAAAAAACTATTTAACGCATAGTTGACGATATGAGTGGTTTTCGCAAAGAAATTAGAAACAGTATACTGCGCTACTGCGCATCTGCCGCGCGCGCCGCATCCCAATGTTCCATCATTACTGCGGCAGCAACGCGGTAAAGAGTCTGTTTCTGGGCCTTCAGTGAAAAGGGAACGTGGTAAGCACTCCTTTTCGCGTTACAACATGTTCAACGTGACCAACGTGTCAGACCTAGAAAATACTGGTCAAATGATGATGTCATCTGGCGCGCAACAAGCGGCAGTCAGACACGCGTGCTGCCATCTGGGTAGGTGTGGGTTTAAATCTTCCGATTTTA